>JAUKNM010000064.1:0-2500 GCA_030765045.1 Tenodera sinensis | reverse complement strand
ATAATTTTCACTTATCACTGTAGCACTTTCTTTAAACAACAATGTATCAGCTTTTTTGGACTTAAGATTAAATATACAATTATGTTGAAGCTAAACAGGTCTTTGTATCCAACTTACAAACTACTCGACAGGTCCATTTCTCTTCTAATAACGGCTGCCTAATCTACTGTATTTGGTATAGTGTGTCATTATCGTATGTTACCATAAGATAAAATTGGCATTGTAACGTTATTTTAATAAGCGGATAGAAGAAAAATTATACGGATGATTTCAAGAAGATTCAGCCAGGCTTATAGAACAGAAGCCTTCACAAGTAAACTTAGATAAGTGTCTGGGGGGAAAGACATTACTACTGGTTAATAATTAGCAGTTCTCTCACTTTCGGAAGCCTGTAACTTATTTTTCTTGTACCCTGACACCTAATCTTTGCACACTACTTGAAAACATACGATACGAAATCAAATTACAAGTACTACAGTGACCACCGCAACAGGATGGCTCAGGCGGTAACGTCCGTGGCCCGCATTCGGGGGTCAGGGTTCAATTCCCGCGGCCGGCCTTCCTGACTTGGGTTTCTTTGGGGATTCTCCCAGGTCATTAAGGTGAATGCTGGGAAGGATATTTACCTTACATCCCCGTTTCACTTCCTTTAATTTATTTCATTCTCTCTATCCAGTCTCTCCAGGTCGTAATAGTCAACGAGGTTGCCAGTGGGCTACGCTATAGTGGTACTTGCGCTCTGAAAATACTGTACTCGGCTGAGGGGAGTAGCTGTGGTCGGTCGGCCGCCCTTGCAAGGGGACTGATTGACCAGCCGCACCTGGTGATGGCAGGCACTATGTGGGGATCTGGAACACCGTCGGGCTGAAGAATTTGTCTGCACCTGTTATAAACCCACCGTAGTTGTAGCTCCGGCCGCCCGTAGGGTACTTTCATCTCATCCTTCCCCCCGAGGTATGACGCACAATAAGCAACCGGCTGACGTGTCAGAATCCCTACCGTTTTGGATTTGGATTTGGTTTAAGGGCGCTCAACTTCTAGGTCATCAGCGCCCTTAACAGACTCATGGCAATAGCCAGATATAAATTTCACTCAAAAAATAAAAATACTAGCAACAAGAAAAATATACAAAGGTAAAAAGCAATGGCAATAGCCAGATATGAAACAAGGTGATAAATATGTCCAAAATCAGAAACAGATAATTAAAAATTTTAAATCCTCAAATTTCTATTGCACTGCGCTAAAAAATTAAAAACTCTATCAACCGCTGTTTTGTCGTCCGCTAGGACCTCTGCAAGTCTGGCAGGCAGCTGCAGAGAATCCCGAAGGTGCGCTAGAGAGCAACACTCTAGCAGCACGTGACGAACTGACAAAAGGTTGTCACACAGCGGACATAGAGGCGCAGGGTCCCTTTTAAATAGGTAACCGTGCGAAAAATTGCAGTGCCCTATTCTTAATCGAGCCAAACTAACCTCCTCGCGACGAGATGTGCGACAGGAAGTTACCCAGTTTATCGGAAGTTCTTTCACTTCTCTAAGCTTATTACCGCGGAGAGCTGACCACTTGTCGTGCCAGGACGACAGCACCGCTCTCCGCACTTCAAGCCTAAAGTCTTCCGAAGTAACACGTG
This sequence comes from Tenodera sinensis, assembly GCA_030765045.1. Lineage (NCBI taxonomy): Eukaryota > Metazoa > Arthropoda > Insecta > Mantodea > Mantidae > Tenodera > Tenodera sinensis. The sequence goes on along the minus strand of JAUKNM010000064.1, from coordinate 870 downwards.
AGATGATAATTCTGGGTTCTGTAGTTGCCGTCTTTGCTGCTAAATCTGCCATTTCATTCCCAGGCAAACCTACGTGACCAGGAATCCATGCACACACCACATCAAAACCAGAAGAGTGTAAAACATGGAGGGCATCCTGGATACGTTGTACAATAGGGTGGGGGTTGTACAACTGACAAAGAATCCCTACCGTGACAGGCAGACTACAGTGAACAAACTTAATCGTGTGTTGACATATTCTAATGGCCCTGACCTACAAAACACAGCTACCCAAATATCGTGTGATACAACTAAAAGAAACTGAAATTTACTGAAATGATTAGCGAGACAGTATGACACATGATATCCAAATTTATAAAAAAAAAAAAAAAAAAAAAACAATCTCATGAATTTTACGTACCAACATCTCATCAGGGCAGGTGACGACTCGATTGTTTTCATGACTAATCTGCGTAGCATTCTCCGCAGTATTACGGTGAATGACAGAGGCACGTGTGCTTACAGTATTTGTTTGTTGTGGAACATAAGTGTGCTGACAGTATAACTTTGGCGGACTAATGTTTGTACCCTGTTAGTAGCGAGGGGGAGGACATCCCAAGTAACGATCTTTACAATGGGTAGTTGTTCGATTCTTTCTTGTGAGTAGCGCCCCAGTGAGCCAAACTATAATCAGTCTCAAACAGATAGATCATGTTGTAAACATATGGTAGGTGAGAAAGGGAGAAATATACAGACACCGAAACGGAACTCTCTTAGACTGCTTATTAGTGGATGTAAATATTTAGAGGCGTTTGTTATACGATAATAAAATACCAGTAAATTTCCCTCTACCAATCATTGGCCACGCTTACAGTATCCCTGTTCCGCGCC
>JAUKNM010000063.1:190000-686240 GCA_030765045.1 Tenodera sinensis | reverse complement strand
AGTTGTATGTTACACTAGTATCAGAAGTGTGTGATATATGTGAATATGTGCTACAGTTGTATGTTACACTAGTATCAGAAGTGTGTGATATATGTGAATATGTGCTACAGTTGTATGTTACACTAGTATCAGAAGTGTGTGATATATGTGAATATGTCCTACAGTTGTATGTTACACTAGTATCAGAAGTGTGTGATATATGTGAATATGTGCTACAGTTGTATGTTACACTAGTGACAGAAGTGTGTGATATATGTGAATATGTCCTACAGTTGTATGTTACACTAGTATCAGAAGTGTGTGATATATGTGAATATGTGCTACAGTTGTATGTTACACTAGTGACAGAAGTGTGTGATATATGTGAATATGTGCTACAGTTGTATGTTACACTAGTGACAGAAGTGTGTGATATATGTGAATATGTCCGTGAGTTGTTACACTAGTATTTACAAGATAGAATTTTCAAAAAACAAAGGACGGGACGAGCTCTTTTCGTCAATTTTCCAAAGTTTGACCAACTTATTCATAATTTGTACTTTTAGAAGATAGATTTTCGAAAAACAAAGGACGGGACGAGCTCTTTTGGTCAATTTTCCAAACTTTGACCAACTTATTCATAATTTGCACTTTTAGAAGATAGATTTTCGAAAAACAAAGGACGGGACGTGCTCTTTTGGTCAATTTTCCAAACTTTGACCAACTTTTTCATAATTTGTACTTTTAGAAGATAGATTTTCGAAAAACAAAGGACGGGACGAGCTCTTTTGGTCAATTTTCCAAACTTTGACCAACTTATTCATAATTTGCACTTTTAGAAGATAGATTTTCGAAAAACAAAGGACGGGACGAGCTCTTTTGGTCAATATTCCAAACTTTGACCAACTTTTTCATAATTTGCACTTTTAGAAGATAGATTTTCGAAAAACAAAGGACGGGACGAGCTCTTATGGTCAATTTTCCTAAAATCAACCCAAAATCGCAACTTTTGTCCAGGTGAAACCACAAACCTAAAGTTGCTAGTACTTCCTAAAAAAAAAACAAAGAAACTATCAACCTAGCAAAATCTGGACTTTTTGAAAACCAAAATTTTCAAAAACGAGACGGGACGACCTAATTCTGTTCATTTTTTCAAAAAACCGAATTTAGAAACCTTACAAAACCTAACTTTTGTCCTTCTAAAAGCAAACCCAAAATATAGTTAATTTTTGAAAATTTTGGTTCAGTTTTTGAAAATTTTAGTTAATTTTGGAAATTTTAGACTGGTATAAAACAGAATTTTTGAAAAAACCTGGACGGGACGAGCTGTAAGGCTTAATCTTCTAACAGACAAGATGTAGCTATCTCGGACTTGCATTTTCCTTAAGAAACATAACTCTATACTTGGTCAATGTTTCAGGATTGGCTATATTCTGCAAGATGGGACTCTTACCATGTAGAATTAATGAAAAACAAGGGACGGGACGTGCTGTATGGCTATATTATCTAAGATAAACTGAAAACTTGCAATATCGGCTAATATACTATGAAACTAGGCCCAAAATGTGGACAATTTATCAAAAATACCATACAATCTATATATATTCCTCTTACTCATGACGAGGACAAGGCGCCACACCGGTTAAAATTCAAAAATTCAACACTTTTTGAAAATCAAAACTCCATTTTTGGGGCCCTTTTTTGGGTCAACTAACACACCCACACCGGCTGCGATCGACTCAGCCCCTAGAGCTACCTTTTGCCAATAGAACGACACCTCGCGCGCCTCTCTACCTCCTTCCGCACAGCCGCTACGGCGCTCCGAAGGTCCTATGTTGTTCCGAGGGGACGAGGTCCTGGCTTCGAGAATGTGCCCATTTTTGGCGAGTCGTATCTCGCTCGCCGGAGCTCCTATCTCCTGGCTCTTTTTTTCAAAAAGTAGACCTGCGCGGGGCCAACAACTATCACTTAGTCCCATCCCCAAGGCCCGAGTCCTTCCTGCCCAAAATCGGGCCCAAACCTTCAAACACTCATATCTCCTAAACGGCTGGAGATCGAACGAAGCCGATGGGGCAGGGGGGCCGAATGCCGTGTTCCCCGAGTCCAGATCTACAACTTTCTTATCTTACACTTTTCTCTGCGGTTAGCCGTTTTCGAGCTATTCGCGTTCGAAATTTTGACATTTTTTGCCGTTTTTTTGGCAAATTTTCACTTTGCCATATCTCCGAAACTACTGCTCCGATCTGGACGTTCGAGGTGTCGATCTTTAGCTGAGACCCGGCTCTATCTGCCAGAGCTACAGTTGTATGTTACACTAGTGACAGAAGTGTGTGATATATGTGAATATGTGCTACAGTTGTATGTTACACTAGTATCAGAAGTGTGTGATATATGTGAATATGTCCTACAGTTGTATGTTACACTAGTATCAGAAGTGTGTGATATATGTGAATATGTGCTACAGTTGTATGTTACACTAGTATCAGAAGTGTGTGATATATGTGAATATGTGCTACAGTTGTATGTTACACTAGTATCAGAAGTGTGTGATATATGTGAATATGTGCTACAGTTGTATGTTACACTAGTATCAGAAGTGTGTGATATATGTGAATATGTGCTACAGTTGTATGTTACACTAGTATCAGAAGTGTGTGATATATGTGAATATGTGCTACAGTTGTATGTTACACTAGTATCAGAAGTGTGTGATATATGTGAATATGTCCTACAGTTGTATGTTACACTAGTATCAGAAGTGTGTGATATATGTGAATATGTGCTACAGTTGTATGTTACACTAGTGACAGAAGTGTGTGATATATGTGAATATGTGCTACAGTTGTATGTTACACTAGTATCAGAAGTGTGTGATATATGTGAATATGTGCTACAGTTGTATGTTACACTAGTATCAGAAGTGTGTGATATATGTGAATATGTGCTACAGTTGTATGTTACACTAGTGACAGAAGTGTGTGATATATGTGAATATGTCCTACAGTTGTATGTTACACTAGTGACAGAAGTGTGTGATATATGTGAATATGTGCTACAGTTGTATGTTACACTAGTATCAGAAGTGTGTGATATATGTGAATATGTGCTACAGTTGTATGTTACACTAGTATCAGAAGTGTGTGATATATGTGAATATGTGCTACAGTTGTATGTTACACTAGTGACAGAAGTGTGTGATATATGTGAATATGTGCTACAGTTGTATGTTACACTAGTATCAGAAGTGTGTGATATATGTGAATATGTGCTACAGTTGTATGTTACACTAGTGACAGAAGTGTGTGATATATGTGAATATGTGCTACAGTTGTATGTTACACTAGTGACAGAAGTGTGTGATATATGTGAATATGTGCTACAGTTGTATGTTACACTAGTGACAGAAGTGTGTGATATATGTGAATATGTGCTACAGTTGTATGTTACACTAGTGACAGAAGTGTGTGATATATGTGAATATGTGCTACAGTTGTATGTTACACTAGTATCAGAAGTGTGTGATATATGTGAATATGTCCTACAGTTGTATGTTACACTAGTGACAGAAGTGTGTGATATATGTGAATATGTGCTACAGTTGTATGTTACACTAGTGACAGAAGTGTGTGATATATGTGAATATGTGCTACAGTTGTATGTTACACTAGTGACAGAAGTGTGTGATATATGTGAATATGTGCTACAGTTGTATGTTACACTAGTGACAGAAGTGTGTGATATATGTGAATATGTGCTACAGTTGTATGTTACACTAGTGACAGAAGTGTGTGATATATGTGAATATGTGCTACAGTTGTATGTTACACTAGTATCAGAAGTGTGTGATATATGTGAATATGTGCTACAGTTGTATGTTACACTAGTGACAGAAGTGTGTGATATATGTGAATATGTGCTACAGTTGTATGTTACACTAGTGACAGAAGTGTGTGATATATGTGAATATGTGCTACAGTTGTATGTTACACTAGTATCAGAAGTGTGTGATATATGTGAATATGTCCTACAGTTGTATGTTACACTAGTGACAGAAGTGTGTGATATATGTGAATATGTGCTACAGTTGTATGTTACACTAGTGACAGAAGTGTGTGATATATGTGAATATGTGCTACAGTTGTATGTTACACTAGTATCAGAAGTGTGTGATATATGTGAATATGTGCTACAGTTGTATGTTACACTAGTGACAGAAGTGTGTGATATATGTGAATATGTGCTACAGTTGTATGTTACACTAGTATCAGAAGTGTGTGATATATGTGAATATGTGCTACAGTTGTATGTTACACTAGTGACAGAAGTGTGTGATATATGTGAATATGTGCTACAGTTGTATGTTACACTAGTGACAGAAGTGTGTGATATATGTGAATATGTGCTACAGTTGTATGTTACACTAGTGACAGAAGTGTGTGATATATGTGAATATGTGCTACAGTTGTATGTTACACTAGTATCAGAAGTGTGTGATATATGTGAATATGTGCTACAGTTGTATGTTACACTAGTGACAGAAGTGTGTGATATATGTGAATATGTGCTACAGTTGTATGTTACACTAGTGACAGAAGTGTGTGATATATGTGAATATGTGCTACAGTTGTATGTTACACTAGTATCAGAAGTGTGTGATATATGTGAATATGTGCTACAGTTGTATGTTACACTAGTGACAGAAGTGTGTGATATATGTGAATATGTGCTACAGTTGTATGTTACACTAGTGACAGAAGTGTGTGATATATGTGAATATGTGCTACAGTTGTATGTTACACTAGTATCAGAAGTGTGTGATATATGTGAATATGTGCTACAGTTGTATGTTACACTAGTATCAGAAGTGTGTGATATATGTGAATATGTGCTACAGTTGTATGTTACACTAGTATCAGAAGTGTGTGATATATGTGAATATGTGCTACAGTTGTATGTTACACTAGTGACAGAAGTGTGTGATATATGTGAATATGTGCTACAGTTGTATGTTACACTAGTATCAGAAGTGTGTGATATATGTGAATATGTGCTACAGTTGTATGTTACACTAGTATCAGAAGTGTGTGATATATGTGAATATGTGCTACAGTTGTATGTTACACTAGTATCAGAAGTGTGTGATATATGTGAATATGTGCTACAGTTGTATGTTACACTAGTGACAGAAGTGTGTGATATATGTGAATATGTGCTACAGTTGTATGTTACACTAGTGACAGAAGTGTGTGATATATGTGAATATGTGCTACAGTTGTATGTTACACTAGTATCAGAAGTGTGTGATATATGTGAATATGTGCTACAGTTGTATGTTACACTAGTATCAGAAGTGTGTGATATATGTGAATATGTGCTACAGTTGTATGTTACACTAGTATCAGAAGTGTGTGATATATGTGAATATGTGCTACAGTTGTATGTTACACTAGTGACAGAACTGTGTGATATATGTGAATATGTGCTACAGTTGTATGTTACACTAGTGACAGAAGTGTGTGATATATGTGAATATGTGCTACAGTTGTATGTTACACTAGTATCAGAAGTGTGTGATATATGTGAATATGTGCTACAGTTGTATGTTACACTAGTATCAGAAGTGTGTGATATATGTGAATATGTGCTACAGTTGTATGTTACACTAGTGACAGAAGTGTGTGATATATGTGAATATGTCCTACAGTTGTATGTTACACTAGTGACAGAAGTGTGTGATATATGTGAATATGTGCTACAGTTGTATGTTACACTAGTATCAGAAGTGTGTGATATATGTGAATATGTCCTACAGTTGTATGTTACACTAGTATCAGAAGTGTGTGATATATGTGAATATGTGCTACAGTTGTATGTTACACTAGTATCAGAAGTGTGTGATATATGTGAATATGTGCTACAGTTGTATGTTACACTAGTATCAGAAGTGTGTGATATATGTGAATATGTGCTACAGTTGTATGTTACACTAGTATCAGAAGTGTGTGATATATGTGAATATGTGCTACAGTTGTATGTTACACTAGTATCAGAAGTGTGTGATATATGTGAATATGTGCTACAGTTGTATGTTACACTAGTATCAGAAGTGTGTGATATATGTGAATATGTCCTACAGTTGTATGTTACACTAGTATCAGAAGTGTGTGATATATGTGAATATGTGCTACAGTTGTATGTTACACTAGTGACAGAAGTGTGTGATATATGTGAATATGTGCTACAGTTGTATGTTACACTAGTATCAGAAGTGTGTGATATATGTGAATATGTGCTACAGTTGTATGTTACACTAGTATCAGAAGTGTGTGATATATGTGAATATGTGCTACAGTTGTATGTTACACTAGTGACAGAAGTGTGTGATATATGTGAATATGTCCTACAGTTGTATGTTACACTAGTGACAGAAGTGTGTGATATATGTGAATATGTGCTACAGTTGTATGTTACACTAGTATCAGAAGTGTGTGATATATGTGAATATGTGCTACAGTTGTATGTTACACTAGTATCAGAAGTGTGTGATATATGTGAATATGTCCTACAGTTGTATGTTACACTAGTGACAGAAGTGTGTGATATATGTGAATATGTGCTACAGTTGTATGTTACACTAGTATCAGAAGTGTGTGATATATGTGAATATGTGCTACAGTTGTATGTTACACTAGTATCAGAAGTGTGTGATATATGTGAATATGTGCTACAGTTGTATGTTACACTAGTGACAGAAGTGTGTGATATATGTGAATATGTGCTACAGTTGTATGTTACACTAGTGACAGAAGTGTGTGATATATGTGAATATGTGCTACAGTTGTATGTTACACTAGTGACAGAAGTGTGTGATATATGTGAATATGTGCTACAGTTGTATGTTACACTAGTGACAGAAGTGTGTGATATATGTGAATATGTGCTACAGTTGTATGTTACACTAGTGACAGAAGTGTGTGATATATGTGAATATGTGCTACAGTTGTATGTTACACTAGTGACAGAAGTGTGTGATATATGTGAATATGTCCGTGAGTTGTATGTTACACTAGTATCAGAAGTGTGTGATATATGTGAATATGTGCTACAGTTGTATGTTACACTAGTATCAGAAGTGTGTGATATATGTGAATATGTGCTACAGTTGTATGTTACACTAGTATCAGAAGTGTGTGATATATGTGAATATGTGCTACAGTTGTATGTTACACTAGTGACAGAAGTGTGTGATATATGTGAATATGTGCTACAGTTGTATGTTACACTAGTATCAGAAGTGTGTGATATATGTGAATATGTGCTACAGTTGTATGTTACACTAGTATCAGAAGTGTGTGATATATGTGAATATGTGCTACAGTTGTATGTTACACTAGTATCAGAAGTGTGTGATATATGTGAATATGTGCTACAGTTGTATGTTACACTAGTGACAGAAGTGTGTGATATATGTGAATATGTGCTACAGTTGTATGTTACACTAGTGACAGAAGTGTGTGATATATGTGAATATGTGCTACAGTTGTATGTTACACTAGTGACAGAAGTGTGTGATATATGTGAATATGTGCTACAGTTGTATGTTACACTAGTGACAGAAGTGTGTGATATATGTGAATATGTGCTACAGTTGTATGTTACACTAGTGACAGAAGTGTGTGATATATGTGAATATGTGCTACAGTTGTATGTTACACTAGTATCAGAAGTGTGTGATATATGTGAATATGTGCTACAGTTGTATGTTACACTAGTATCAGAAGTGTGTGATATATGTGAATATGTGCTACAGTTGTATGTTACACTAGTATCAGAAGTGTGTGATATATGTGAATATGTGCTACAGTTGTATGTTACACTAGTGACAGAAGTGTGTGATATATGTGAATATGTGCTACAGTTGTATGTTACACTAGTGACAGAAGTGTGTGATATATGTGAATATGTGCTACAGTTGTATGTTACACTAGTGACAGAAGTGTGTGATATATGTGAATATGTGCTACAGTTGTATGTTACACTAGTGACAGAAGTGTGTGATATATGTGAATATGTGCTACAGTTGTATGTTACACTAGTGACAGAAGTGTGTGATATATGTGAATATGTCCGTGAGTTGTATGTTACACTAGTGACAGAAGTGTGTGATATATGTGAATATGTGCTACAGTTGTATGTTACACTAGTGACAGAAGTGTGTGATATATGTGAATATGTGCTACAGTTGTATGTTACACTAGTGACAGAAGTGTGTGATATATGTGAATATGTGCTACAGTTGTATGTTACACTAGTATCAGAAGTGTGTGATATATGTGAATATGTGCTACAGTTGTATGTTACACTAGTGACAGAAGTGTGTGATATATGTGAATATGTGCTACAGTTGTATGTTACACTAGTATCAGAAGTGTGTGATATATGTGAATATGTGCTACAGTTGTATGTTACACTAGTGACAGAAGTGTGTGATATATGTGAATATGTGCTACAGTTGTATGTTACACTAGTGACAGAAGTGTGTGATATATGTGAATATGTCCGTGAGTTGTTACACTAGTATTTACAAGATAGAATTTTCAAAAAACAAAGGACGGGACGAGCTCTTTTCGTCAATTTTCCAAAGTTTGACCAACTTATTCATAATTTGTACTTTTAGAAGATAGATTTTCGAAAAACAAAGGACGGGACGAGCTCTTTTGGTCAATTTTCCAAACTTTGACCAACTTATTCATAATTTGCACTTTTAGAAGATAGATTTTCGAAAAACAAAGGACGGGACGTGCTCTTTTGGTCAATTTTCCAAACTTTGACCAACTTTTTCATAATTTGTACTTTTAGAAGATAGATTTTCGAAAAACAAAGGACGGGACGAGCTCTTTTGGTCAATTTTCCAAACTTTGACCAACTTATTCATAATTTGCACTTTTAGAAGATAGATTTTCGAAAAACAAAGGACGGGACGAGCTCTTTTGGTCAATATTCCAAACTTTGACCAACTTTTTCATAATTTGCACTTTTAGAAGATAGATTTTCGAAAAACAAAGGACGGGACGAGCTCTTATGGTCAATTTTCCTAAAATCAACCCAAAATCGCAACTTTTGTCCAGGTGAAACCACAAACCTAAAGTTGCTAGTACTTCCTAAAAAAAAAACAAAGAAACTATCAACCTAGCAAAATCTGGACTTTTTGAAAACCAAAATTTTCAAAAACGAGACGGGACGACCTAATTCTGTTCATTTTTTCAAAAAACCGAATTTAGAAACCTTACAAAACCTAACTTTTGTCCTTCTAAAAGCAAACCCAAAATATAGTTAATTTTTGAAAATTTTGGTTCAGTTTTTGAAAATTTTAGTTAATTTTGGAAATTTTAGACTGGTATAAAACAGAATTTTTGAAAAAACCTGGACGGGACGAGCTGTAAGGCTTAATCTTCTAACAGACAAGATGTAGCTATCTCGGACTTGCATTTTCCTTAAGAAACATAACTCTATACTTGGTCAATGTTTCAGGATTGGCTATATTCTGCAAGATGGGACTCTTACCATGTAGAATTAATGAAAAACAAGGGACGGGACGTGCTGTATGGCTATATTATCTAAGATAAACTGAAAACTTGCAATATCGGCTAATATACTATGAAACTAGGCCCAAAATGTGGACAATTTATCAAAAATACCATACAATCTATATATATTCCTCTTACTCATGACGAGGACAAGGCGCCACACCGGTTAAAATTCAAAAATTCAACACTTTTTGAAAATCAAAACTCCATTTTTGGGGCCCTTTTTTGGGTCAACTAACACACCCACACCGGCTGCGATCGACTCAGCCCCTAGAGCTACCTTTTGCCAATAGAACGACACCTCGCGCGCCTCTCTACCTCCTTCCGCACAGCCGCTACGGCGCTCCGAAGGTCCTATGTTGTTCCGAGGGGACGAGGTCCTGGCTTCGAGAATGTGCCCATTTTTGGCGAGTCGTATCTCGCTCGCCGGAGCTCCTATCTCCTGGCTCTTTTTTTCAAAAAGTAGACCTGCGCGGGGCCAACAACTATCACTTAGTCCCATCCCCAAGGCCCGAGTCCTTCCTGCCCAAAATCGGGCCCAAACCTTCAAACACTCATATCTCCTAAACGGCTGGAGATCGAACGAAGCCGATGGGGCAGGGGGGCCGAATGCCGTGTTCCCCGAGTCCAGATCTACAACTTTCTTATCTTACACTTTTCTCTGCGGTTAGCCGTTTTCGAGCTATTCGCGTTCGAAATTTTGACATTTTTTGCCGTTTTTTTGGCAAATTTTCACTTTGCCATATCTCCGAAACTACTGCTCCGATCTGGACGTTCGAGGTGTCGATCTTTAGCTGAGACCCGGCTCTATCTGCCAGAGCTACAGTTGTATGTTACACTAGTGACAGAAGTGTGTGATATATGTGAATATGTGCTACAGTTGTATGTTACACTAGTATCAGAAGTGTGTGATATATGTGAATATGTCCTACAGTTGTATGTTACACTAGTATCAGAAGTGTGTGATATATGTGAATATGTGCTACAGTTGTATGTTACACTAGTATCAGAAGTGTGTGATATATGTGAATATGTCCTACAGTTGTATGTTACACTAGTATCAGAAGTGTGTGATATATGTGAATATGTGCTACAGTTGTATGTTACACTAGTATCAGAAGTGTGTGATATATGTGAATATGTGCTACAGTTGTATGTTACACTAGTATCAGAAGTGTGTGATATATGTGAATATGTGCTACAGTTGTATGTTACACTAGTATCAGAAGTGTGTGATATATGTGAATATGTGCTACAGTTGTATGTTACACTAGTATCAGAAGTGTGTGATATATGTGAATATGTGCTACAGTTGTATGTTACACTAGTATCAGAAGTGTGTGATATATGTGAATATGTCCTACAGTTGTATGTTACACTAGTATCAGAAGTGTGTGATATATGTGAATATGTGCTACAGTTGTATGTTACACTAGTGACAGAAGTGTGTGATATATGTGAATATGTGCTACAGTTGTATGTTACACTAGTGACAGAAGTGTGTGATATATGTGAATATGTGCTACAGTTGTATGTTACACTAGTATCAGAAGTGTGTGATATATGTGAATATGTCCTACAGTTGTATGTTACACTAGTGACAGAAGTGTGTGATATATGTGAATATGTGCTACAGTTGTATGTTACACTAGTATCAGAAGTGTGTGATATATGTGAATATGTGCTACAGTTGTATGTTACACTAGTATCAGAAGTGTGTGATATATGTGAATATGTGCTACAGTTGTATGTTACACTAGTGACAGAAGTGTGTGATATATGTGAATATGTCCTACAGTTGTATGTTACACTAGTGACAGAAGTGTGTGATATATGTGAATATGTGCTACAGTTGTATGTTACACTAGTATCAGAAGTGTGTGATATATGTGAATATGTGCTACAGTTGTATGTTACACTAGTGACAGAAGTGTGTGATATATGTGAATATGTGCTACAGTTGTATGTTACACTAGTATCAGAAGTGTGTGATATATGTGAATATGTGCTACAGTTGTATGTTACACTAGTGACAGAAGTGTGTGATATATGTGAATATGTCCTACAGTTGTATGTTACACTAGTATCAGAAGTGTGTGATATATGTGAATATGTGCTACAGTTGTATGTTACACTAGTGACAGAAGTGTGTGATATATGTGAATATGTCCTACAGTTGTATGTTACACTAGTATCAGAAGTGTGTGATATATGTGAATATGTGCTACAGTTGTATGTTACACTAGTATCAGAAGTGTGTGATATATGTGAATATGTCCTACAGTTGTATGTTACACTAGTATCAGAAGTGTGTGATATATGTGAATATGTGCTACAGTTGTATGTTACACTAGTATCAGAAGTGTGTGATATATGTGAATATGTGCTACAGTTGTATGTTACACTAGTATCAGAAGTGTGTGATATATGTGAATATGTCCTACAGTTGTATGTTACACTAGTATCAGAAGTGTGTGATATATGTGAATATGTGCTACAGTTGTATGTTACACTAGTATCAGAAGTGTGTGATATATGTGAATATGTGCTACAGTTGTATGTTACACTAGTGACAGAAGTGTGTGATATATGTGAATATGTGCTACAGTTGTATGTTACACTAGTGACAGAAGTGTGTGATATATGTGAATATGTGCTACAGTTGTATGTTACACTAGTATCAGAAGTGTGTGATATATGTGAATATGTGCTACAGTTGTATGTTACACTAGTATCAGAAGTGTGTGATATATGTGAATATGTGCTACAGTTGTATGTTACACTAGTATCAGAAGTGTGTGATATATGTGAATATGTGCTACAGTTGTATGTTACACTAGTATCAGAAGTGTGTGATATATGTGAATATGTCCTACAGTTGTATGTTACACTAGTATCAGAAGTGTGTGATATATGTGAATATGTGCTACAGTTGTATGTTACACTAGTATCAGAAGTGTGTGATATATGTGAATATGTGCTACAGTTGTATGTTACACTAGTATCAGAAGTGTGTGATATATGTGAATATGTGCTACAGTTGTATGTTATACTAGTATCAGAAGTGTGTGATATATGTGAATATGTGCTACAGTTGTATGTTACACTAGTATCAGAAGTGTGTGATATATGTGAATATGTCCTACAGTTGTATGTTACACTAGTATCAGAAGTGTGTGATATATGTGAATATGTGCTACAGTTGTATGTTACACTAGTGACAGAAGTGTGTGATATATGTGAATATGTGCTACAGTTGTATGTTACACTAGTATCAGAAGTGTGTGATATATGTGAATATGTGCTACAGTTGTATGTTACACTAGTGACAGAAGTGTGTGATATATGTGAATATGTGCTACAGTTGTATGTTACACTAGTGACAGAAGTGTGTGATATATGTGAATATGTGCTACAGTTGTATGTTACACTAGTATCAGAAGTGTGTGATATATGTGAATATGTGCTACAGTTGTATGTTACACTAGTATCAGAAGTGTGTGATATATGTGAATATGTGCTACAGTTGTATGTTACACTAGTATCAGAAGTGTGTGATATATGTGAATATGTCCTACAGTTGTATGTTACACTAGTATCAGAAGTGTGTGATATATGTGAATATGTGCTACAGTTGTATGTTACACTAGTGACAGAAGTGTGTGATATATGTGAATATGTGCTACAGTTGTATGTTACACTAGTATCAGAAGTGTGTGATATATGTGAATATGTGCTACAGTTGTATGTTACACTAGTGACAGAAGTGTGTGATATATGTGAATATGTGCTACAGTTGTATGTTACACTAGTATCAGAAGTGTGTGATATATGTGAATATGTGCTACAGTTGTATGTTACACTAGTGACAGAAGTGTGTGATATATGTGAATATGTGCTACAGTTGTATGTTACACTAGTATCAGAAGTGTGTGATATATGTGAATATGTGCTACAGTTGTATGTTACACTAGTATCAGAAGTGTGTGATATATGTGAATATGTGCTACAGTTGTATGTTACACTAGTATCAGAAGTGTGTGATATATGTGAATATGTCCTACAGTTGTATGTTACACTAGTATCAGAAGTGTGTGATATATGTGAATATGTGCTACAGTTGTATGTTACACTAGTGACAGAAGTGTGTGATATATGTGAATATGTGCTACAGTTGTATGTTACACTAGTATCAGAAGTGTGTGATATATGTGAATATGTGCTACAGTTGTATGTTACACTAGTGACAGAAGTGTGTGATATATGTGAATATGTCCTACAGTTGTATGTTACACTAGTATCAGAAGTGTGTGATATATGTGAATATGTGCTACAGTTGTATGTTACACTAGTGACAGAAGTGTGTGATATATGTGAATATGTGCTACAGTTGTATGTTACACTAGTATCAGAAGTGTGTGATATATGTGAATATGTGCTACAGTTGTATGTTACACTAGTGACAGAAGTGTGTGATATATGTGAATATGTGCTACAGTTGTATGTTACACTAGTATCAGAAGTGTGTGATATATGTGAATATGTGCTACAGTTGTATGTTACACTAGTGACAGAAGTGTGTGATATATGTGAATATGTGCTACAGTTGTATGTTACACTAGTATCAGAAGTGTGTGATATATGTGAATATGTGCTACAGTTGTATGTTACACTAGTGACAGAAGTGTGTGATATATGTGAATATGTGCTACAGTTGTATGTTACACTAGTATCAGAAGTGTGTGATATATGTGAATATGTGCTACAGTTGTATGTTACACTAGTGACAGAAGTGTGTGATATATGTGAATATGTGCTACAGTTGTATGTTACACTAGTATCAGAAGTGTGTGATATATGTGAATATGTGCTACAGTTGTATGTTACACTAGTATCAGAAGTGTGTGATATATGTGAATATGTGCTACAGTTGTATGTTACACTAGTATCAGAAGTGTGTGATATATGTGAATATGTCCTACAGTTGTATGTTACACTAGTATCAGAAGTGTGTGATATATGTGAATATGTGCTACAGTTGTATGTTACACTAGTGACAGAAGTGTGTGATATATGTGAATATGTGCTACAGTTGTATGTTACACTAGTGACAGAAGTGTGTGATATATGTGAATATGTGCTACAGTTGTATGTTACACTAGTATCAGAAGTGTGTGATATATGTGAATATGTGCTACAGTTGTATGTTACACTAGTGACAGAAGTGTGTGATATATGTGAATATGTGCTACAGTTGTATGTTACACTAGTATCAGAAGTGTGTGATATATGTGAATATGTGCTACAGTTGTATGTTACACTAGTGACAGAAGTGTGTGATATATGTGAATATGTGCTACAGTTGTATGTTACACTAGTATCAGAAGTGTGTGATATATGTGAATATGTGCTACAGTTGTATGTTACACTAGTATCAGAAGTGTGTGATATATGTGAATATGTGCTACAGTTGTATGTTACACTAGTATCAGAAGTGTGTGATATATGTGAATATGTCCTACAGTTGTATGTTACACTAGTATCAGAAGTGTGTGATATATGTGAATATGTGCTACAGTTGTATGTTACACTAGTGACAGAAGTGTGTGATATATGTGAATATGTGCTACAGTTGTATGTTACACTAGTGACAGAAGTGTGTGATATATGTGAATATGTGCTACAGTTGTATGTTACACTAGTGACAGAAGTGTGTGATATATGTGAATATGTGCTACAGTTGTATGTTACACTAGTATCAGAAGTGTGTGATATATGTGAATATGTGCTACAGTTGTATGTTACACTAGTGACAGAAGTGTGTGATATATGTGAATATGTGCTACAGTTGTATGTTACACTAGTATCAGAAGTGTGTGATATATGTGAATATGTCCTACAGTTGTATGTTACACTAGTGACAGAAGTGTGTGATATATGTGAATATGTGCTACAGTTGTATGTTACACTAGTGACAGAAGTGTGTGATATATGTGAATATGTGCTACAGTTGTATGTTACACTAGTATCAGAAGTGTGTGATATATGTGAATATGTGCTACAGTTGTATGTTACACTAGTATCAGAAGTGTGTGATATATGTGAATATGTGCTACAGTTGTATGTTACACTAGTATCAGAAGTGTGTGATATATGTGAATATGTGCTACAGTTGTATGTTACACTAGTATCAGAAGTGTGTGATATATGTGAATATGTGCTACAGTTGTATGTTACACTAGTATCAGAAGTGTGTGATATATGTGAATATGTGCTACAGTTGTATGTTACACTAGTGACAGAAGTGTGTGATATATGTGAATATGTGCTACAGTTGTATGTTACACTAGTATCAGAAGTGTGTGATATATGTGAATATGTGCTACAGTTGTATGTTACACTAGTATCAGAAGTGTGTGATATATGTGAATATGTGCTACAGTTGTATGTTACACTAGTGACAGAAGTGTGTGATATATGTGAATATGTGCTACAGTTGTATGTTACACTAGTGACAGAAGTGTGTGATATATGTGAATATGTCCGTGAGTTGTTACACTAGTATTTAGAAGATAGATTTTCGAAAAACAAAGGACGGGACGAGCTCTTTTGGTCAATTTTCCAAAGTTTGACCAAGTTTTTCATAATTTGCACTTTTAGAAGATAGATTTTCGAAAAACAAAGGACGGGACGAGCTCTTTTGGTCAATTTTCCAAAGTTTGACCAAGTTTTTCATAATTTGCAGTATTAGAAGATAGATTTTCGAAAAACAAAGGACGGGACGAGCTCTTTTGGTCAATTTTCCAAAGTTTGACCAACTTTTTCATAATTTGCACTTTTAGAAGATAGATTTTCGAAAAACAAAGGACGGGACGAGCTCTTTTGGTCAATTTTCCAAAGTTTGACCAAGTTTTTCATAATTTGCAGTATTAGAAGATAGATTTTCGAAAAACAAAGGACGGGACGAGCTCTTTTGGTCAATTTTCCAAAGTTTGACCAACTTTTTCATAATTTGCACTTTTAGAAGATAGATTTTCGAAAAACAAAGGACGGGACGAGCTCTTTTGGTCAATTTTCCAAAGTTTGACCAACTTTTTCATAATTTGCACTTTTAGAAGATAGATTTTCGAAAAACAAAGGACGGGACGAGCTCTTTTGGTCAATTTTCCAAAGTTTGACCAACTTTTTCATAATTTGCACTTTTAGAAGATAGATTTTCGAAAAACAAAGGACGGGACGAGCTCTTTTGGTCAATTTTCCAAAGTTTGACCAACTTTTTCATAATTTGCACTTTTAGAAGATAGATTTTCGAAAAACAAAGGACGGGACGAGCTCTTTTGGTCAATTTTCCAAAGTTTGACCAACTTTTTCATAATTTGCACTTTTAGAAGATAGATTTTCGAAAAACAAAGGACGGGACGAGCTCTTTTGGTCAATTTTCCAAAGTTTGACTAACTTTTTCATAATTTGCACTTTTAGAAGATAGATTTTCGAAAAACAAAGGACGGGACGAGCTCTTTTGGTCAATTTTCCAAAGTTTGACCAAGTTTTTCATAATGTGCACTTTTAGAAGATAGAATTTTCGAAAAACAAAGGATGGGACGAGCTCTTATGGTCAATTTTCCTAAAATCAACCCAAAATCGCAACTTTTGTCCAGGTGAAACCACAAACCTATAGTTGCTAGTATTTCCTAAAAAAAAAAAAAAAAACAAAAAACTATCAACCTAGCAAAATCTGGACTTTTTGAAAACCAAAATTTTCAAAAACGAGACGGGACGACCTAATTCTGTTCATTTTTTCAAAAAACCGAATTTAGAAACCTTACAAAACCTAACTTTTGTCCTTCTGAAAGCAAACCCAAAATATAGTTAATTTTTGAAAATTTTGGTTCAGTTTTTGAAAATTTTAGTTAATTTTGGAAATTTTAGACTGGTATAAAACAGAATTTTTGAAAAAACCTGGACGGGACGAGCTGTAAGGCTTAATCTTCTAACAGACAAGATGTAGCTATCTCGGACTTGCATTTTCCTTAAGAAACATAACTCTATACTTGGTCAATGTTTCAGGATTGGCTATATTCTGCAAGTTGGGACTCTTACCATGTAGAATTAATGAAAAACAAGGGACGGGACGTGCTGTATGGCTATATTATCTAAGATAAACTGAAAACTTGCAATATGGGCTAATATACTATGAAGCTAGGCCCAAAATGTGGACAATTTATCAAAAATACCCAACAATCTATATATATTCCTCTTACTCATGACCAGAACAAGGCGCCACACCGGTTAAAATTCAAAAATTCAACACTTTTTGAAAATCAAAATTCCATTTTTGGGGCCCTTTTTTGGGTCAACTAACACACCCACACCGGCTGCGATCGACTCAGCCGCTAGAGCTACCTTTTGCCAACAGAACGACTCCTCGCCCGCCTCTCTAGCTCCTTCCGGACGGCCGCTACGGCGCTCCGAAGGTCCTATGTTGTTCCGAGGGGACGAGGTCCTGGCTTCGAGAATGTGCCCATTTTTGGCGAGTCGTATCTCGCTCGCCGGAGCTCCTATCTCCTGGCTCTTTTTTTCAAAAAGTAGTCCTGCGCGGGGCCAACAACTATCACTTAGTCTCATCCCCAAGGCCCGAGTCCTTCCTGCCCAAAATCGGGTCCAAACCTTCAAACACTCATATCTCCTAAACGGCTGGAGATCGAACGAAGCCGATGGGGCAGGGGGGTGATATATGTGAATATGTGCTACAGTTGTATGTTACACTAGTGACAGAAGTGTGTGATATATGTGAATATGTGCTACAGTTGTATGTTACACTAGTATCAGAAGTGTGTGATATATGTGAATATGTGCTACAGTTGTATGTTACACTAGTATCAGAAGTGTGTGATATATGTGAATATGTGCTACAGTTGTATGTTACACTAGTATCAGAAGTGTGTGATATATGTGAATATGTGCTACAGTTGTATGTTACACTAGTATCAGAAGTGTGTGATATATGTGAATATGTGCTACAGTTGTGTGTTACACTAGTGACAGAAGTGTGTGATATATGTGAATATGTGCTACAGTTGTATGTTACACTAGTATCAGAAGTGTGTGATATATGTGAATATGTGCTACAGTTGTATGTTACACTAGTATCAGAAGTGTGTGATATATGTGAATATGTGCTACAGTTGTATGTTACACTAGTGACAGAAGTGTGTGATATATGTGAATATGTGCTACAGTTGTATGTTACACTAGTATCAGAAGTGTGTGATATATGTGAATATGTGCTACAGTTGTATGTTACACTAGTGACAGAAGTGTGTGATATATGTGAATATGTGCTACAGTTGTATGTTACACTAGTATCAGAAGTGTGTGATATATGTGAATATGTGCTACAGTTGTATGTTACACTAGTGACAGAAGTGTGTGATATATGTGAATATGTGCTACAGTTGTATGTTACACTAGTATCAGAAGTGTGTGATATATGTGAATATGTGCTACAGTTGTATGTTACACTAGTATCAGAAGTGTGTGATATATGTGAATATGTGCTACAGTTGTATGTTACACTAGTATCAGAAGTGTGTGATATATGTGAATATGTCCTACAGTTGTATGTTACACTAGTGACAGAAGTGTGTGATATATGTGAATATGTGCTACAGTTGTATGTTACACTAGTATCAGAAGTGTGTGATATATGTGAATATGTGCTACAGTTGTATGTTACACTAGTGACAGAAGTGTGTGATATATGTGAATATGTGCTACAGTTGTATGTTACACTAGTGACAGAAGTGTGTGATATATGTGAATATGTGCTACAGTTGTATGTTACACTAGTGACAGAAGTGTGTGATATATGTGAATATGTGCTACAGTTGTATGTTACACTAGTATCAGAAGTGTGTGATATATGTGAATATGTGCTACAGTTGTATGTTACACTAGTGACAGAAGTGTGTGATATATGTGAATATGTGCTACAGTTGTATGTTACACTAGTGACAGAAGTGTGTGATATATGTGAATATGTGCTACAGTTGTATGTTACACTAGTGACAGAAGTGTGTGATATATGTGAATATGTGCTACAGTTGTATGTTACACTAGTGACAGAAGTGTGTGATATATGTGAATATGTGCTACAGTTGTATGTTACACTAGTGACAGAAGTGTGTGATATATGTGAATATGTGCTACAGTTGTATGTTACACTAGTGACAGAAGTGTCTGATATATGTGAATATGTGCTACAGTTGTATGTTACACTAGTATCAGAAGTGTGTGATATATGTGAATATGTGCTACAGTTGTATGTTACACTAGTGACAGAAGTGTGTGATATATGTGAATATGTGCTACAGTTGTATGTTACACTAGTGACAGAAGTGTGTGATATATGTGAATATGTGCTACAGTTGTATGTTACACTAGTGACAGAAGTGTGTGATATATGTGAATATGTGCTACAGTTGTATGTTACACTAGTATCAGAAGTGTGTGATATATGTGAATATGTGCTACAGTTGTATGTTACACTAGTGACAGAAGTGTGTGATATATGTGAATATGTCCTACAGTTGTATGTTACACTAGTGACAGAAGTGTGTGATATATGTGAATATGTACTACAGTTGTATGTTACACTAGTGACAGAAGTGTGTGATATATGTGAATATGTGCTACAGTTGTATGTTACACTAGTATCAGAAGTGTGTGATATATGTGAATATGTGCTACAGTTGTATGTTACACTAGTATCAGAAGTGTGTGATATATGTGAATATGTGCTACAGTTGTATGTTACACTAGTGACAGAAGTGTGTGATATATGTGAATATGTGCTACAGTTGTATGTTACACTAGTATCAGAAGTGTGTGATATATGTGAATATGTGCTACAGTTGTATGTTACACTAGTATCAGAAGTGTGTGATATATGTGAATATGTGCTACAGTTGTATGTTACACTAGTGACAGAAGTGTGTGATATATGTGAATATGTGCTACAGTTGTATGTTACACTAGTATCAGAAGTGTGTGATATATGTGAATATGTCCTACAGTTGTATGTTACACTAGTATCAGAAGTGTGTGATATATGTGAATATGTGCTACAGTTGTATGTTACACTAGTGACAGAAGTGTGTGATATATGTGAATATGTCCTACAGTTGTATGTTACACTAGTATCAGAAGTGTGTGATATATGTGAATATGTGCTACAGTTGTATGTTACACTAGTGACAGAAGTGTGTGATATATGTGAATATGTGCTACAGTTGTATGTTACACTAGTGACAGAAGTGTGTGATATATGTGAATATGTGCTACAGTTGTATGTTACACTAGTATCAGAAGTGTGTGATATATGTGAATATGTGCTACAGTTGTATGTTACACTAGTGACAGAAGTGTGTGATATATGTGAATATGTGCTACAGTTGTATGTTACACTAGTATCAGAAGTGTGTGATATATGTGAATATGTGCTACAGTTGTATGTTACACTAGTGACAGAAGTGTGTGATATATGTGAATATGTGCTACAGTTGTATGTTACACTAGTATCAGAAGTGTGTGATATATGTGAATATGTGCTACAGTTGTATGTTACACTAGTGACAGAAGTGTGTGATATATGTGAATATGTGCTACAGTTGTATGTTACACTAGTGACAGAAGTGTGTGATATATGTGAATATGTGCTACAGTTGTATGTTACACTAGTATCAGAAGTGTGTGATATATGTGAATATGTGCTACAGTTGTATGTTACACTAGTGACAGAAGTGTGTGATATATGTGAATATGTGCTACAGTTGTATGTTACACTAGTGACAGAAGTGTGTGATATATGTGAATATGTGCTACAGTTGTATGTTACACTAGTGACAGAAGTGTGTGATATATGTGAATATGTGCTACAGTTGTATGTTACACTAGTGACAGAAGTGTGTGATATATGTGAATATGTGCTACAGTTGTATGTTACACTAGTGACAGAAGTGTGTGATATATGTGAATATGTGCTACAGTTGTATGTTACACTAGTATCAGAAGTGTGTGATATATGTGAATATGTGCTACAGTTGTATGTTACACTAGTGACAGAAGTGTGTGATATATGTGAATATGTGCTACAGTTGTATGTTACACTAGTGACAGAAGTGTGTGATATATGTGAATATGTGCTACAGTTGTATGTTACACTAGTGACAGAAGTGTGTGATATATGTGAATATGTGCTACAGTTGTATGTTACACTAGTGACAGAAGTGTGTGATATATGTGAATATGTGCTACAGTTGTATGTTACACTAGTGACAGAAGTGTGTGATATATGTGAATATGTGCTACAGTTGTATGTTACACTAGTATCAGAAGTGTGTGATATATGTGAATATGTGCTACAGTTGTATGTTACACTAGTGACAGAAGTGTGTGATATATGTGAATATGTGCTACAGTTGTATGTTACACTAGTATCAGAAGTGTGTGATATATGTGAATATGTGCTACAGTTGTATGTTACACTAGTGACAGAAGTGTGTGATATATGTGAATATGTGCTACAGTTGTATGTTACACTAGTGACAGAAGTGTGTGATATATGTGAATATGTGCTACAGTTGTATGTTACACTAGTATCAGAAGTGTGTGATATATGTGAATATGTGCTACAGTTGTATGTTACACTAGTATCAGAAGTGTGTGATATATGTGAATATGTCCTACAGTTGTATGTTACACTAGTATCAGAAGTGTGTGATATATGTGAATATGTGCTACAGTTGTATGTTACACTAGTGACAGAAGTGTGTGATATATGTGAATATGTGCTACAGTTGTATGTTACACTAGTGACAGAAGTGTGTGATATATGTGAATATGTGCTACAGTTGTATGTTACACTAGTATCAGAAGTGTGTGATATATGTGAATATGTGCTACAGTTGTATGTTACACTAGTGACAGAAGTGTGTGATATATGTGAATATGTGCTACAGTTGTATGTTACACTAGTATCAGAAGTGTGTGATATATGTGAATATGTGCTACAGTTGTATGTTACACTAGTGACAGAAGTGTGTGATATATGTGAATATGTGCTACAGTTGTATGTTACACTAGTGACAGAAGTGTGTGATATATGTGAATATGTGCTACAGTTGTATGTTACACTAGTATCAGAAGTGTGTGATATATGTGAATATGTGCTACAGTTGTATGTTACACTAGTATCAGAAGTGTGTGATATATGTGAATATGTGCTACAGTTGTATGTTACACTAGTATCAGAAGTGTGTGATATATGTGAATATGTGCTACAGTTGTATGTTACACTAGTGACAGAAGTGTGTGATATATGTGAATATGTGCTACAGTTGTATGTTACACTAGTATCAGAAGTGTGTGATATATGTGAATATGTGCTACAGTTGTATGTTACACTAGTGACAGAAGTGTGTGATATATGTGAATATGTCCTACAGTTGTATGTTACACTAGTGACAGAAGTGTGTGATATATGTGAATATGTGCTACAGTTGTATGTTACACTAGTATCAGAAGTGTGTGATATATGTGAATATGTGCTACAGTTGTATGTTACACTAGTATCAGAAGTGTGTGATATATGTGAATATGTGCTACAGTTGTATGTTACACTAGTGACAGAAGTGTGTGATATATGTGAATATGTGCTACAGTTGTATGTTACACTAGTATCAGAAGTGTGTGATATATGTGAATATGTGCTACAGTTGTATGTTACACTAGTATCAGAAGTGTGTGATATATGTGAATATGTCCTACAGTTGTATGTTACACTAGTATCAGAAGTGTGTGATATATGTGAATATGTGCTACAGTTGTATGTTACACTAGTGACAGAAGTGTGTGATATATGTGAATATGTGCTACAGTTGTATGTTACACTAGTGACAGAAGTGTGTGATATATGTGAATATGTCCGTGAGTTGTTACACTAGTATTTAGAAGATAGATTTTCGAAAAACAAAGGACGGGACGAGCTCTTTTGGTCAATTTTCCAAAGTTTGACCAAGTTTTTCATAATTTGCACTTTTAGAAGATAGATTTTCGAAAAACAAAGGACGGGACGAGCTCTTTTGGTCAATTTTCCAAAGTTTGACCAAGTTTTTCATAATTTGCAGTATTAGAAGATAGATTTTCGAAAAACAAAGGACGGGACGAGCTCTTTTGGTCAATTTTCCAAAGTTTGACCAACTTTTTCATAATTTGCACTTTTAGAAGATAGATTTTCGAAAAACAAAGGACGGGACGAGCTCTTTTGGTCAATTTTCCAAAGTTTGACCAAGTTTTTCATAATTTGCAGTATTAGAAGATAGATTTTCGAAAAACAAAGGACGGGACGAGCTCTTTTGGTCAATTTTCCAAAGTTTGACCAACTTTTTCATAATTTGCACTTTTAGAAGATAGATTTTCGAAAAACAAAGGACGGGACGAGCTCTTTTGGTCAATTTTCCAAAGTTTGACCAACTTTTTCATAATTTGCACTTTTAGAAGATAGATTTTCGAAAAACAAAGGACGGGACGAGCTCTTTTGGTCAATTTTCCAAAGTTTGACCAACTTTTTCATAATTTGCACTTTTAGAAGATAGATTTTCGAAAAACAAAGGACGGGACGAGCTCTTTTGGTCAATTTTCCAAAGTTTGACCAACTTTTTCATAATTTGCACTTTTAGAAGATAGATTTTCGAAAAACAAAGGACGGGACGAGCTCTTTTGGTCAATTTTCCAAAGTTTGACCAACTTTTTCATAATTTGCACTTTTAGAAGATAGATTTTCGAAAAACAAAGGACGGGACGAGCTCTTTTGGTCAATTTTCCAAAGTTTGACTAACTTTTTCATAATTTGCACTTTTAGAAGATAGATTTTCCAAAAACAAAGGACGGGACGAGCTCTTTTGGTCAATTTTCCAAAGTTTGACCAAGTTTTTCATAATGTGCACTTTTAGAAGATAGAATTTTCGAAAAACAAAGGATGGGACGAGCTCTTATGGTCAATTTTCCTAAAATCAACCCAAAATCGCAACTTTTGTCCAGGTGAAACCACAAACCTATAGTTGCTAGTATTTCCTAAAAAAAAAAAAAAAAACAAAAAACTATCAACCTAGCAAAATCTGGACTTTTTGAAAACCAAAATTTTGAAAAACGAGACGGGACGACCTAATTCTGTTCATTTTTTCAAAAAACCGAATTTAGAAACCTTACAAAACCTAACTTTTGTCCTTCTGAAAGCAAACCCAAAATATAGTTAATTTTTGAAAATTTTGGTTCAGTTTTTGAAAATTTTAGTTAATTTTGGAAATTTTAGACTGGTATAAAACAGAATTTTTGAAAAAACCTGGACGGGACGAGCTGTAAGGCTTAATCTTCTAACAGACAAGATGTAGCTATCTCGGACTTGCATTTTCCTTAAGAAACATAACTCTATACTTGGTCAATGTTTCAGGATTGGCTATATTCTGCAAGTTGGGACTCTTACCATGTAGAATTAATGAAAAACAAGGGACGGGACGTGCTGTATGGCTATATTATCTAAGATAAACTGAAAACTTGCAATATGGGCTAATATACTATGAAGCTAGGCCCAAAATGTGGACAATTTATCAAAAATACCCAACAATCTATATATATTCCTCTTACTCATGACCAGAACAAGGCGCCACACCGGTTAAAATTCAAAAATTCAACACTTTTTGAAAATCAAAATTCCATTTTTGGGGCCCTTTTTTGGGTCAACTAACACACCCACACCGGCTGCGATCGACTCAGCCGCTAGAGCTACCTTTTGCCAACAGAACGACTCCTCGCCCGCCTCTCTAGCTCCTTCCGGACGGCCGCTACGGCGCTCCGAAGGTCCTATGTTGTTCCGAGGGGACGAGGTCCTGGCTTCGAGAATGTGCCCATTTTTGGCGAGTCGTATCTCGCTCGCCGGAGCTCCTATCTCCTGGCTCTTTTTTTCAAAAAGTAGTCCTGCGCGGGGCCAACAACTATCACTTAGTCTCATCCCCAAGGCCCGAGTCCTTCCTGCCCAAAATCGGGTCCAAACCTTCAAACACTCATATCTCCTAAACGGCTGGAGATCGAACGAAGCCGATGGGGCAGGGGGGTGATATATGTGAATATGTGCTACAGTTGTATGTTACACTAGTATCAGAAGTGTGTGATATATGTGAATATGTGCTACAGTTGTATGTTACACTAGTATCAGAAGTGTGTGATATATGTGAATATGTGCTACAGTTGTGTGTTACACTAGTGACAGAAGTGTGTGATATATGTGAATATGTGCTACAGTTGTATGTTACACTAGTATCAGAAGTGTGTGATATATGTGAATATGTGCTACAGTTGTATGTTACACTAGTATCAGAAGTGTGTGATATATGTGAATATGTCCTACAGTTGTATGTTACACTAGTATCAGAAGTGTGTGATATATGTGAATATGTGCTACAGTTGTATGTTACACTAGTGACAGAAGTGTGTGATATATGTGAATATGTGCTACAGTTGTATGTTACACTAGTGACAGAAGTGTGTGATATATGTGAATATGTCCGTGAGTTGTTACACTAGTATTTAGAAGATAGATTTTCGAAAAACAAAGGACGGGACGAGCTCTTTTGGTCAATTTTCCAAAGTTTGACCAAGTTTTTCATAATTTGCACTTTTAGAAGATAGATTTTCGAAAAACAAAGGACGGGACGAGCTCTTTTGGTCAATTTTCCAAAGTTTGACCAAGTTTTTCATAATTTGCAGTATTAGAAGATAGATTTTCGAAAAACAAAGGACGGGACGAGCTCTTTTGGTCAATTTTCCAAAGTTTGACCAACTTTTTCATAATTTGCACTTTTAGAAGATAGATTTTCGAAAAACAAAGGACGGGACGAGCTCTTTTGGTCAATTTTCCAAAGTTTGACCAAGTTTTTCATAATTTGCAGTATTAGAAGATAGATTTTCGAAAAACAAAGGACGGGACGAGCTCTTTTGGTCAATTTTCCAAAGTTTGACCAACTTTTTCATAATTTGCACTTTTAGAAGATAGATTTTCGAAAAACAAAGGACGGGACGAGCTCTTTTGGTCAATTTTCCAAAGTTTGACCAACTTTTTCATAATTTGCACTTTTAGAAGATAGATTTTCGAAAAACAAAGGACGGGACGAGCTCTTTTGGTCAATTTTCCAAAGTTTGACCAACTTTTTCATAATTTGCACTTTTAGAAGATAGATTTTCGAAAAACAAAGGACGGGACGAGCTCTTTTGGTCAATTTTCCAAAGTTTGACCAACTTTTTCATAATTTGCACTTTTAGAAGATAGATTTTCGAAAAACAAAGGACGGGACGAGCTCTTTTGGTCAATTTTCCAAAGTTTGACCAACTTTTTCATAATTTGCACTTTTAGAAGATAGATTTTCGAAAAACAAAGGACGGGACGAGCTCTTTTGGTCAATTTTCCAAAGTTTGACTAACTTTTTCATAATTTGCACTTTTAGAAGATAGATTTTCCAAAAACAAAGGACGGGACGAGCTCTTTTGGTCAATTTTCCAAAGTTTGACCAAGTTTTTCATAATGTGCACTTTTAGAAGATAGAATTTTCGAAAAACAAAGGATGGGACGAGCTCTTATGGTCAATTTTCCTAAAATCAACCCAAAATCGCAACTTTTGTCCAGGTGAAACCACAAACCTATAGTTGCTAGTATTTCCTAAAAAAAAAAAAAAAAACAAAAAACTATCAACCTAGCAAAATCTGGACTTTTTGAAAACCAAAATTTTGAAAAACGAGACGGGACGACCTAATTCTGTTCATTTTTTCAAAAAACCGAATTTAGAAACCTTACAAAACCTAACTTTTGTCCTTCTGAAAGCAAACCCAAAATATAGTTAATTTTTGAAAATTTTGGTTCAGTTTTTGAAAATTTTAGTTAATTTTGGAAATTTTAGACTGGTATAAAACAGAATTTTTGAAAAAACCTGGACGGGACGAGCTGTAAGGCTTAATCTTCTAACAGACAAGATGTAGCTATCTCGGACTTGCATTTTCCTTAAGAAACATAACTCTATACTTGGTCAATGTTTCAGGATTGGCTATATTCTGCAAGTTGGGACTCTTACCATGTAGAATTAATGAAAAACAAGGGACGGGACGTGCTGTATGGCTATATTATCTAAGATAAACTGAAAACTTGCAATATGGGCTAATATACTATGAAGCTAGGCCCAAAATGTGGACAATTTATCAAAAATACCCAACAATCTATATATATTCCTCTTACTCATGACCAGAACAAGGCGCCACACCGGTTAAAATTCAAAAATTCAACACTTTTTGAAAATCAAAATTCCATTTTTGGGGCCCTTTTTTGGGTCAACTAACACACCCACACCGGCTGCGATCGACTCAGCCGCTAGAGCTACCTTTTGCCAACAGAACGACTCCTCGCCCGCCTCTCTAGCTCCTTCCGGACGGCCGCTACGGCGCTCCGAAGGTCCTATGTTGTTCCGAGGGGACGAGGTCCTGGCTTCGAGAATGTGCCCATTTTTGGCGAGTCGTATCTCGCTCGCCGGAGCTCCTATCTCCTGGCTCTTTTTTTCAAAAAGTAGTCCTGCGCGGGGCCAACAACTATCACTTAGTCTCATCCCCAAGGCCCGAGTCCTTCCTGCCCAAAATCGGGTCCAAACCTTCAAACACTCATATCTCCTAAACGGCTGGAGATCGAACGAAGCCGATGGGGCAGGGGGGTGATATATGTGAATATGTGCTACAGTTGTATGTTACACTAGTATCAGAAGTGTGTGATATATGTGAATATGTGCTACAGTTGTATGTTACACTAGTATCAGAAGTGTGTGATATATGTGAATATGTGCTACAGTTGTGTGTTACACTAGTGACAGAAGTGTGTGATATATGTGAATATGTGCTACAGTTGTATGTTACACTAGTATCAGAAGTGTGTGATATATGTGAATATGTGCTACAGTTGTATGTTACACTAGTATCAGAAGTGTGTGATATATGTGAATATGTGCTACAGTTGTATGTTACACTAGTGACAGAAGTGTGTGATATATGTGAATATGTGCTACAGTTGTATGTTACACTAGTATCAGAAGTGTGTGATATATGTGAATATGTGCTACAGTTGTATGTTACACTAGTATCAGAAGTGTGTGATATATGTGAATATGTGCTACAGTTGTATGTTACACTAGTATCAGAAGTGTGTGATATATGTGAATATGTGCTACAGTTGTATGTTACACTAGTATCAGAAGTGTGTGATATATGTGAATATGTGCTACAGTTGTATGTTACACTAGTATCAGAAGTGTGTGATATATGTGAATATGTGCTACAGTTGTATGTTACACTAGTATCAGAAGTGTGTGATATATGTGAATATGTGCTACAGTTGTATGTTACACTAGTGACAGAAGTGTGTGATATATGTGAATATGTGCTACAGTTGTATGTTACACTAGTATCAGAAGTGTGTGATATATGTGAATATGTGCTACAGTTGTATGTTACACTAGTGACAGAAGTGTGTGATATATGTGAATATGTGCTACAGTTGTATGTTACACTAGTATCAGAAGTGTGTGATATATGTGAATATGTCCTACAGTTGTATGTTACACTAGTGACAGAAGTGTGTGATATATGTGAATATGTGCTACAGTTGTATGTTACACTAGTGACAGAAGTGTGTGATATATGTGAATATGTCCTACAGTTGTATGTTACACTAGTATCAGAAGTGTGTGATATATGTGAATATGTGCTACAGTTGTATGTTACACTAGTATCAGAAGTGTGTGATATATGTGAATATGTGCTACAGTTGTATGTTACACTAGTATCAGAAGTGTGTGATATATGTGAATATGTGCTACAGTTGTATGTTACACTAGTATCAGAAGTGTGTGATATATGTGAATATGTGCTACAGTTGTATGTTACACTAGTATCAGAAGTGTGTGATATATGTGAATATGTGCTACAGTTGTATGTTACACTAGTATCAGAAGTGTGTGATATATGTGAATATGTGCTACAGTTGTATGTTACACTAGTGACAGAAGTGTGTGATATATGTGAATATGTGCTACAGTTGTATGTTACACTAGTATCAGAAGTGTGTGATATATGTGAATATGTGCTACAGTTGTATGTTACACTAGTGACAGAAGTGTGTGATATATGTGAATATGTGCTACAGTTGTATGTTACACTAGTGACAGAAGTGTGTGATATATGTGAATATGTCCTACAGTTGTATGTTACACTAGTATCAGAAGTGTGTGATATATGTGAATATGTGCTACAGTTGTATGTTACACTAGTATCAGAAGTGTGTGATATATGTGAATATGTGCTACAGTTGTATGTTACACTAGTGACAGAAGTGTGTGATATATGTGAATATGTGCTACAGTTGTATGTTACACTAGTATCAGAAGTGTGTGATATATGTGAATATGTGCTACAGTTGTATGTTACACTAGTATCAGAAGTGTGTGATATATGTGAATATGTGCTACAGTTGTATGTTACACTAGTATCAGAAGTGTGTGATATATGTGAATATGTGCTACAGTTGTATGTTACACTAGTATCAGAAGTGTGTGATATATGTGAATATGTGCTACAGTTGTATGTTACACTAGTATCAGAAGTGTGTGATATATGTGAATATGTGCTACAGTTGTATGTTACACTAGTATCAGAAGTGTGTGATATATGTGAATATGTGCTACAGTTGTATGTTACACTAGTATCAGAAGTGTGTGATATATGTGAATATGTGCTACAGTTGTATGTTACACTAGTGACAGAAGTGTGTGATATATGTGAATATGTGCTACAGTTGTATGTTACACTAGTGACAGAAGTGTGTGATATATGTGAATATGTCCTACAGTTGTATGTTACACTAGTATCAGAAGTGTGTGATATATGTGAATATGTGCTACAGTTGTATGTTACACTAGTATCAGAAGTGTGTGATATATGTGAATATGTGCTACAGTTGTATGTTACACTAGTGACAGAAGTGTGTGATATATGTGAATATGTGCTACAGTTGTATGTTACACTAGTATCAGAAGTGTGTGATATATGTGAATATGTGCTACAGTTGTATGTTACACTAGTGACAGAAGTGTGTGATATATGTGAATATGTGCTACAGTTGTATGTTACACTAGTATCAGAAGTGTGTGATATATGTGAATATGTGCTACAGTTGTATGTTACACTAGTGACAGAAGTGTGTGATATATGTGAATATGTGCTACAGTTGTATGTTACACTAGTATCAGAAGTGTGTGATATATGTGAATATGTGCTACAGTTGTATGTTACACTAGTGACAGAAGTGTGTGATATATGTGAATATGTGCTACAGTTGTATGTTACACTAGTGACAGAAGTGTGTGATATATGTGAATATGTCCTACAGTTGTATGTTACACTAGTATCAGAAGTGTGTGATATATGTGAATATGTGCTACAGTTGTATGTTACACTAGTATCAGAAGTGTGTGATATATGTGAATATGTGCTACAGTTGTATGTTACACTAGTGACAGAAGTGTGTGATATATGTGAATATGTGCTACAGTTGTATGTTACACTAGTATCAGAAGTGTGTGATATATGTGAATATGTGCTACAGTTGTATGTTACACTAGTGACAGAAGTGTGTGATATATGTGAATATGTGCTACAGTTGTATGTTACACTAGTGACAGAAGTGTGTGATATATGTGAATATGTGCTACAGTTGTATGTTACACTAGTATCAGAAGTGTGTGATATATGTGAATATGTGCTACAGTTGTATGTTACACTAGTATCAGAAGTGTGTGATATATGTGAATATGTGCTACAGTTGTATGTTACACTAGTGACAGAAGTGTGTGATATATGTGAATATGTGCTACAGTTGTATGTTACACTAGTATCAGAAGTGTGTGATATATGTGAATATGTGCTACAGTTGTATGTTACACTAGTATCAGAAGTGTGTGATATATGTGAATATGTGCTACAGTTGTATGTTACACTAGTGACAGAAGTGTGTGATATATGTGAATATGTGCTACAGTTGTATGTTACACTAGTATCAGAAGTGTGTGATATATGTGAATATGTCCTACAGTTGTATGTTACACTAGTGACAGAAGTGTGTGATATATGTGAATATGTGCTACAGTTGTATGTTACACTAGTGACAGAAGTGTGTGATATATGTGAATATGTGCTACAGTTGTATGTTACACTAGTATCAGAAGTGTGTGATATATGTGAATATGTGCTACAGTTGTATGTTACACTAGTATCAGAAGTGTGTGATATATGTGAATATGTGCTACAGTTGTATGTTACACTAGTATCAGAAGTGTGTGATATATGTGAATATGTGCTACAGTTGTATGTTACACTAGTATCAGAAGTGTGTGATATATGTGAATATGTGCTACAGTTGTATGTTACACTAGTGACAGAAGTGTGTGATATATGTGAATATGTGCTACAGTTGTATGTTACACTAGTGACAGAAGTGTGTGATATATGTGAATATGTGCTACAGTTGTATGTTACACTAGTATCAGAAGTGTGTGATATATGTGAATATGTGCTACAGTTGTATGTTACACTAGTGACAGAAGTGTGTGATATATGTGAATATGTGCTACAGTTGTATGTTACACTAGTATCAGAAGTGTGTGATATATGTGAATATGTGCTACAGTTGTATGTTACACTAGTATCAGAAGTGTGTGATATATGTGAATATGTCCTACAGTTGTATGTTACACTAGTATCAGAAGTGTGTGATATATGTGAATATGTGCTACAGTTGTATGTTACACTAGTATCAGAAGTGTGTGATATATGTGAATATGTGCTACAGTTGTATGTTACACTAGTATCAGAAGTGTGTGATATATGTGAATATGTGCTACAGTTGTATGTTACACTAGTATCAGAAGTGTGTGATATATGTGAATATGTGCTACAGTTGTATGTTACACTAGTGACAGAAGTGTGTGATATATGTGAATATGTGCTACAGTTGTATGTTACACTAGTATCAGAAGTGTGTGATATATGTGAATATGTGCTACAGTTGTATGTTACACTAGTATCAGAAGTGTGTGATATATGTGAATATGTGCTACAGTTGTATGTTACACTAGTATCAGAAGTGTGTGATATATGTGAATATGTGCTACAGTTGTATGTTACACTAGTGACAGAAGTGTGTGATATATGTGAATATGTGCTACAGTTGTATGTTACACTAGTGACAGAAGTGTGTGATATATGTGAATATGTGCTACAGTTGTATGTTACACTAGTATCAGAAGTGTGTGATATATGTGAATATGTCCTACAGTTGTATGTTACACTAGTGACAGAAGTGTGTGATATATGTGAATATGTGCTACAGTTGTATGTTACACTAGTGACAGAAGTGTGTGATATATGTGAATATGTGCTACAGTTGTATGTTACACTAGTATCAGAAGTGTGTGATATATGTGAATATGTGCTACAGTTGTATGTTACACTAGTATCAGAAGTGTGTGATATATGTGAATATGTGCTACAGTTGTATGTTACACTAGTATCAGAAGTGTGTGATATATGTGAATATGTGCTACAGTTGTATGTTACACTAGTATCAGAAGTGTGTGATATATGTGAATATGTGCTACAGTTGTATGTTACACTAGTGACAGAAGTGTGTGATATATGTGAATATGTGCTACAGTTGTATGTTACACTAGTGACAGAAGTGTGTGATATATGTGAATATGTGCTACAGTTGTATGTTACACTAGTATCAGAAGTGTGTGATATATGTGAATATGTGCTACAGTTGTATGTTACACTAGTGACAGAAGTGTGTGATATATGTGAATATGTGCTACAGTTGTATGTTACACTAGTATCAGAAGTGTGTGATATATGTGAATATGTGCTACAGTTGTATGTTACACTAGTATCAGAAGTGTGTGATATATGTGAATATGTGCTACAGTTGTATGTTACACTAGTATCAGAAGTGTGTGATATATGTGAATATGTGCTACAGTTGTATGTTACACTAGTATCAGAAGTGTGTGATATATGTGAATATGTGCTACAGTTGTATGTTACACTAGTATCAGAAGTGTGTGATATATGTGAATATGTGCTACAGTTGTATGTTACACTAGTATCAGAAGTGTGTGATATATGTGAATATGTGCTACAGTTGTATGTTACACTAGTGACAGAAGTGTGTGATATATGTGAATATGTGCTACAGTTGTATGTTACACTAGTATCAGAAGTGTGTGATATATGTGAATATGTGCTACAGTTGTATGTTACACTAGTATCAGAAGTGTGTGATATATGTGAATATGTGCTACAGTTGTATGTTACACTAGTATCAGAAGTGTGTGATATATGTGAATATGTGCTACAGTTGTATGTTACACTAGTATCAGAAGTGTGTGATATATGTGAATATGTGCTACAGTTGTATGTTACACTAGTGACAGAAGTGTGTGATATATGTGAATATGTGCTACAGTTGTATGTTACACTAGTATCAGAAGTGTGTGATATATGTGAATATGTGCTACAGTTGTATGTTACACTAGTATCAGAAGTGTGTGATATATGTGAATATGTCCTACAGTTGTATGTTACACTAGTATCAGAAGTGTGTGATATATGTGAATATGTGCTACAGTTGTATGTTACACTAGTGACAGAAGTGTGTGATATATGTGAATATGTGCTACAGTTGTATGTTACACTAGTATCAGAAGTGTGTGATATATGTGAATATGTGCTACAGTTGTATGTTACACTAGTATCAGAAGTGTGTGATATATGTGAATATGTGCTACAGTTGTATGTTACACTAGTATCAGAAGTGTGTGATATATGTGAATATGTGCTACAGTTGTATGTTACACTAGTATCAGAAGTGTGTGATATATGTGAATATGTGCTACAGTTGTATGTTACACTAGTGACAGAAGTGTGTGATATATGTGAATATGTGCTACAGTTGTATGTTACACTAGTATCAGAAGTGTGTGATATATGTGAATATGTGCTACAGTTGTATGTTACACTAGTATCAGAAGTGTGTGATATATGTGAATATGTGCTACAGTTGTATGTTACACTAGTGACAGAAGTGTGTGATATATGTGAATATGTCCTACAGTTGTATGTTACACTAGTATCAGAAGTGTGTGATATATGTGAATATGTGCTACAGTTGTATGTTACACTAGTATCAGAAGTGTGTGATATATGTGAATATGTGCTACAGCTGTATGTTACACTAGTATCAGAAGTGTGTGATATATGTGAATATGTGCTACAGTTGTATGTTACACTAGTATCAGAAGTGTGTGATATATGTGAATATGTGCTACAGTTGTATGTTACACTAGTATCAGAAGTGTGTGATATATGTGAATATGTGCTACAGTTGTATGTTACACTAGTGACAGAAGTGTGTGATATATGTGAATATGTGCTACAGTTGTATGTTACACTAGTGACAGAAGTGTGTGATATATGTGAATATGTCCTACAGTTGTATGTTACACTAGTATCAGAAGTGTGTGATATATGTGAATATGTGCTACAGTTGTATGTTACACTAGTATCAGAAGTGTGTGATATATGTGAATATGTGCTACAGTTGTATGTTACACTAGTGACAGAAGTGTGTGATATATGTGAATATGTGCTACAGTTGTATGTTACACTAGTATCAGAAGTGTGTGATATATGTGAATATGTGCTACAGTTGTATGTTACACTAGTGACAGAAGTGTGTGATATATGTGAATATGTGCTACAGTTGTATGTTACACTAGTGACAGAAGTGTGTGATATATGTGAATATGTGCTACAGTTGTATGTTACACTAGTGACAGAAGTGTGTGATATATGTGAATATGTGCTACAGTTGTATGTTACACTAGTATCAGAAGTGTGTGATATATGTGAATATGTCCTACAGTTGTATGTTACACTAGTATCAGAAGTGTGTGATATATGTGAATATGTCCGTGAGTTGTAACACTAGTATTTAGAAGATAGAATTTTCGAAAAACAAAGGACGGGACGAGCTCTTTTGGTCAATTTTCCAAAGTTTGACCAAGTTTTTCATAATTTGCACTATTAGAAGATAGATTTTCAAAAACCAAAGGACGGGACGAGCTCTTTTGGTCAATTTTCCAAAGTTTGACCAAGTTTTTCATAATTTGCAGTATTAGAAGATAGATTTTCGAAAAACAAAGGACGGGACGAGCTCTTTTGGTCAATTTTCCAAAGTTTGACCAAGTTTTTCATAATTTGCAGTATTAGAAGATAGATTTTCGAAAAACAAAGGACGGGACGAGCTCTTTTGGTCAATTTTCCAAAGTTTGACCAACTTTTTCATAATTTGCACTTTTAGAAGATAGATTTTCGAAAAACAAAGGACGGGACGAGCTCTTTTGGTCAATTTTCCAAAGTTTGACTAACTTTTTCATAATTTGCACTTTTAGAAGATAGATTTTCGAAAAACAAAGGACGGGACGAGCTCTTTTGGTCAATTTTCCAAAGTTTGACCAAGTTTTTCATAATGTGCACTTTTAGAAGATAGAATTTTCGAAAAACAAAGGATGGGACGAGCTCTTATGGTCAATTTTCCTAAAATCAACCCAAAATCGCAACTTTTGTCCAGGTGAAACCACAAACCTATAGTTGCTAGTATTTCCTAAAAAAAAAAAAAAAAACAAAAAACTATCAACCTAGCAAAATCTGGACTTTTTGAAAACCAAAATTTTGAAAAACGAGACGGGACGACCTAATTCTGTTCATTTTTTCAAAAAACCGAATTTAGAAACCTTACAAAACCTAACTTTTGTCCTTCTGAAAGCAAACCCAAAATATAGTTAATTTTTGAAAATTTTGGTTCAGTTTTTGAAAATTTTAGTTAATTTTGGAAATTTTAGACTGGTATAAAACAGAATTTTTGAAAAAACCTGGACGGGACGAGCTGTAAGGCTTAATCTTCTAACAGACAAGATGTAGCTATCTCGGACTTGCATTTTCCTTAAGAAACATAACTCTATACTTGGTCAATGTTTCAGGATTGGCTATATTCTGCAAGTTGGGACTCTTACCATGTAGAATTAATGAAAAACAAGGGACGGGACGTGCTGTATGGCTATATTATCTAAGATAAACTGAAAACTTGCAATATGGGCTAATATACTATGAAGCTAGGCCCAAAATGTGGACAATTTATCAAAAATACCCAACAATCTATATATATTCCTCTTACTCATGACCAGAACAAGGCGCCACACCGGTTAAAATTCAAAAATTCAACACTTTTTGAAAATCAAAATTCCATTTTTGGGGCCCTTTTTTGGGTCAACTAACACACCCACACCGGCTGCGATCGACTCAGCCGCTAGAGCTACCTTTTGCCAACAGAACGACTCCTCGCCCGCCTCTCTAGCTCCTTCCGGACGGCCGCTACGGCGCTCCGAAGGTCCTATGTTGTTCCGAGGGGACGAGGTCCTGGCTTCGAGAATGTGCCCATTTTTGGCGAGTCGTATCTCGCTCGCCGGAGCTCCTATCTCCTGGCTCTTTTTTTCAAAAAGTAGTCCTGCGCGGGGCCAACAACTATCACTTAGTCTCATCCCCAAGGCCCGAGTCCTTCCTGCCCAAAATCGGGTCCAAACCTTCAAACACTCATATCTCCTAAACGGCTGGAGATCGAACGAAGCCGATGGGGCCGGGGGGCCGAATGCCGTCTTCCCCGAGTCGAGATCTACAACTTTCTTATCTTACACTTTTCTCTGCGGTTAGCCGTTTTCGAGCTATTCGCGTTCGAAATTTTGACATTTTTTGCCGTTTTTTTGGCAAAGTTTGACTTTGCTATATCTCCGAAACTACTGCTCCGATCTGGACGTTCGAGGTGTCGATCTTTAGCTGAGACCCGGCTCTATCTGCCAGAGCAACATACTACAGTTGTATGTTACACTAGTATCAGAAGTGTGTGATATATGTGAATATGTGCTACAGTTGTATGTTACACTAGTGACAGAAGTGTGTGATATATGTGAATATGTGCTACAGTTGTATGTTACACTAGTGACAGAAGTGTGTGATATATGTGAATATGTCCTACAGTTGTATGTTACACTAGTATCAGAAGTGTGTGATATATGTGAATATGTGCTACAGTTGTATGTTACACTAGTATCAGAAGTGTGTGATATATGTGAATATGTGCTACAGTTGTATGTTACACTAGTATCAGAAGTGTGTGATATATGTGAATATGTCCTACAGTTGTATGTTACACTAGTGACAGAAGTGTGTGATATATGTGAATATGTGCTACAGTTGTATGTTACACTAGTATCAGAAGTGTGTGATATATGTGAATATGTGCTACAGTTGTATGTTACACTAGTATCAGAAGTGTGTGATATATGTGAATATGTGCTACAGTTGTATGTTACACTAGTGACAGAAGTGTGTGATATATGTGAATATGTGCTACAGTTGTATGTTACACTAGTGACAGAAGTGTGTGATATATGTGAATATGTGCTACAGTTGTATGTTACACTAGTATCAGAAGTGTGTGATATATGTGAATATGTGCTACAGTTGTATGTTACACTAGTGACAGAAGTGTGTGATATATGTGAATATGTGCTACAGTTGTATGTTACACTAGTATCAGAAGTGTGTGATATATGTGAATATGTGCTACAGTTGTATGTTACACTAGTGACAGAAGTGTGTGATATATGTGAATATGTGCTACAGTTGTATGTTACACTAGTATCAGAAGTGTGTGATATATGTGAATATGTGCTACAGTTGTATGTTACACTAGTATCAGAAGTGTGTGATATATGTGAATATGTGCTACAGTTGTATGTTACACTAGTGACAGAAGTGTGTGATATATGTGAATATGTGCTACAGTTGTATGTTACACTAGTATCAGAAGTGTGTGATATATGTGAATATGTGCTACAGTTGTATGTTACACTAGTATCAGAAGTGTGTGATATATGTGAATATGTGCTACAGTTGTATGTTACACTAGTATCAGAAGTGTGTGATATATGTGAATATGTGCTACAGTTGTATGTTACACTAGTATCAGAAGTGTGTGATATATGTGAATATGTCCTACAGTTGTATGTTACACTAGTGACAGAAGTGTGTGATATATGTGAATATGTGCTACAGTTGTATGTTACACTAGTATCAGAAGTGTGTGATATATGTGAATATGTGCTACAGTTGTATGTTACACTAGTATCAGAAGTGTGTGATATATGTGAATATGTGCTACAGTTGTATGTTACACTAGTATCAGAAGTGTGTGATATATGTGAATATGTGCTACAGTTGTATGTTACACTAGTATCAGAAGTGTGTGATATATGTGAATATGTGCTACAGTTGTATGTTACACTAGTATC
This sequence comes from Tenodera sinensis, assembly GCA_030765045.1. Classification (NCBI taxonomy): domain Eukaryota; kingdom Metazoa; phylum Arthropoda; class Insecta; order Mantodea; family Mantidae; genus Tenodera; species Tenodera sinensis. The sequence goes on along the minus strand of JAUKNM010000063.1, from coordinate 647,071 downwards.
AGAAGTGTGTGATATATGTGAATATGTGCTACAGTTGTATGTTACACTAGTGACAGAAGTGTGTGATATATGTGAATATGTGCTACAGTTGTATGTTACACTAGTATCAGAAGTGTGTGATATATGTGAATATGTCCTACAGTTGTATGTTACACTAGTATCAGAAGTGTGTGATATATGTGAATATGTGCTACAGTTGTATGTTACACTAGTATCAGAAGTGTGTGATATATGTGAATATGTCCTACAGTTGTATGTTACACTAGTGACAGAAGTGTGTGATATATGTGAATATGTGCTACAGTTGTATGTTACACTAGTATCAGAAGTGTGTGATATATGTGAATATGTCCTACAGTTGTATGTTACACTAGTGACAGAAGTGTGTGATATATGTGAATATGTCCTACAGTTGTATGTTACACTAGTGACAGAAGTGTGTGATATATGTGAATATGTGCTACAGTTGTATGTTACACTAGTGACAGAAGTGTGTGATATATGTGAATATGTGCTACACTTGTATGTTACACTAGTATCAGAAGTGTGTGATATATGTGAATATGTGCTACAGTTGTATGTTACACTAGTGACAGAAGTGTGTGATATATGTGAATATGTGCTACAGTTGTATGTTACACTAGTATCAGAAGTGTGTGATATATGTGAATATGTGCTACAGTTGTATGTTACACTAGTATCAGAAGTGTGTGATATATGTGAATATGTGCTACAGTTGTATGTTACACTAGTATCAGAAGTGTGTGATATATGTGAATATGTGCTACAGTTGTATGTTACACTAGTATCAGAAGTGTGTGATATATGTGAATATGTGCTACAGTTGTATGTTACACTGGTATCAGAAGTGTGTGATATATGTGAATATGTGCTACAGTTGTATGTTACACTAGTATCAGAAGTGTGTGATATATGTGAATATGTGCTACAGTTGTATGTTACACTAGTATCAGAAGTGTGTGATATATGTGAATATGTGCTACAGTTGTATGTTACACTAGTATCAGAAGTGTGTGATATATGTGAATATGTGCTACAGTTGTATGTTACACTAGTGACAGAAGTGTGTGATATATGTGAATATGTGCTACAGTTGTATGTTACACTAGTATCAGAAGTGTGTGATATATGTGAATATGTGCTACAGTTGTATGTTACACTAGTATCAGAAGTGTGTGATATATGTGAATATGTGCTACAGTTGTATGTTACACTAGTGACAGAAGTGTGTGATATATGTGAATATGTGCTACAGTTGTATGTTACACTAGTATCAGAAGTGTGTGATATATGTGAATATGTGCTACAGTTGTATGTTACACTAGTGACAGAAGTGTGTGATATATGTGAATATGTGCTACAGTTGTATGTTACACTAGTGACAGAAGTGTGTGATATATGTGAATATGTGCTACAGTTGTATGTTACACTAGTATCAGAAGTGTGTGATATATGTGAATATGTGCTACAGTTGTATGTTACACTAGTGACAGAAGTGTGTGATATATGTGAATATGTGCTACAGTTGTATGTTACACTAGTATCAGAAGTGTGTGATATATGTGAATATGTGCTACAGTTGTATGTTACACTAGTGACAGAAGTGTGTGATATATGTGAATATGTGCTACAGTTGTATGTTACACTAGTATCAGAAGTGTGTGATATATGTGAATATGTGCTACAGTTGTATGTTACACTAGTATCAGAAGTGTGTGATATATGTGAATATGTGCTACAGTTGTATGTTACACTAGTGACAGAAGTGTGTGATATATGTGAATATGTGCTACAGTTGTATGTTACACTAGTATCAGAAGTGTGTGATATATGTGAATATGTGCTACAGTTGTATGTTACACTAGTGACAGAAGTGTGTGATATATGTGAATATGTGCTACAGTTGTATGTTACACTAGTGACAGAAGTGTGTGATATATGTGAATATGTGCTACAGTTGTATGTTACACTAGTGACAGAAGTGTGTGATATATGTGAATATGTGCTACAGTTGTATGTTACACTAGTGACAGAAGTGTGTGATATATGTGAATATGTGCTACAGTTGTATGTTACACTAGTGACAGAAGTGTGTGATATATGTGAATATGTGCTACAGTTGTATGTTACACTAGTGACAGAAGTGTGTGATATATGTGAATATGTGCTACAGTTGTATGTTACACTAGTATCAGAAGTGTGTGATATATGTGAATATGTGCTACAGTTGTATGTTACACTAGTATCAGAAGTGTGTGATATATGTGAATATGTGCTACAGTTGTATGTTACACTAGTATCAGAAGTGTGTGATATATGTGAATATGTGCTACAGTTGTATGTTACACTAGTGACAGAAGTGTGTGATATATGTGAATATGTGCTACAGTTGTATGTTACACTAGTGACAGAAGTGTGTGATATATGTGAATATGTGCTACAGTTGTATGTTACACTAGTATCAGAAGTGTGTGATATATGTGAATATGTGCTACAGTTGTATGTTACACTAGTGACAGAAGTGTGTGATATATGTGAATATGTGCTACAGTTGTATGTTACACTAGTATCAGAAGTGTGTGATATATGTGAATATGTGCTACAGTTGTATGTTACACTAGTATCAGAAGTGTGTGATATATGTGAATATGTGCTACAGTTGTATGTTACACTAGTGACAGAAGTGTGTGATATATGTGAATATGTGCTACAGTTGTATGTTACACTAGTGACAGAAGTGTGTGATATATGTGAATATGTGCTACAGTTGTATGTTACACTAGTGACAGAAGTGTGTGATATATGTGAATATGTGCTACAGTTGTATGTTACACTAGTGACAGAAGTGTGTGATATATGTGAATATGTGCTACAGTTGTATGTTACACTAGTGACAGAAGTGTGTGATATATGTGAATATGTGCTACAGTTGTATGTTACACTAGTATCAGAAGTGTGTGATATATGTGAATATGTGCTACAGTTGTATGTTACACTAGTATCAGAAGTGTGTGATATATGTGAATATGTGCTACAGTTGTATGTTACACTAGTATCAGAAGTGTGTGATATATGTGAATATGTGCTACAGTTGTATGTTACACTAGTGACAGAAGTGTGTGATATATGTGAATATGTGCTACAGTTGTATGTTACACTAGTATCAGAAGTGTGTGATATATGTGAATATGTGCTACAGTTGTATGTTACACTAGTGACAGAAGTGTGTGATATATGTGAATATGTGCTACAGTTGTATGTTACACTAGTATCAGAAGTGTGTGATATATGTGAATATGTGCTACAGTTGTATGTTACACTAGTATCAGAAGTGTGTGATATATGTGAATATGTGCTACAGTTGTATGTTACACTAGTGACAGAAGTGTGTGATATATGTGAATATGTCCTACAGTTGTATGTTACACTAGTGACAGAAGTGTGTGATATATGTGAATATGTCCTACAGTTGTATGTTACACTAGTATCAGAAGTGTGTGATATATGTGAATATGTGCTACAGTTGTATGTTACACTAGTGACAGAAGTGTGTGATATATGTGAATATGTGCTACAGTTGTATGTTACACTAGTGACAGAAGTGTGTGATATATGTGAATATGTGCTACAGTTGTATGTTACACTAGTATCAGAAGTGTGTGATATATGTGAATATGTGCTACAGTTGTATGTTACACTAGTGACAGAAGTGTGTGATATATGTGAATATGTGCTACAGTTGTATGTTACACTAGTGACAGAAGTGTGTGATATATGTGAATATGTGCTACAGTTGTATGTTACACTAGTGACAGAAGTGTGTGATATATGTGAATATGTGCTACAGTTGTATGTTACACTAGTATCAGAAGTGTGTGATATATGTGAATATGTGCTACAGTTGTATGTTACACTAGTATCAGAAGTGTGTGATATATGTGAATATGTGCTACAGTTGTATGTTACACTAGTGACAGAAGTGTGTGATATATGTGAATATGTGCTACAGTTGTATGTTACACTAGTATCAGAAGTGTGTGATATATGTGAATATGTGCTACAGTTGTATGTTACACTAGTGACAGAAGTGTGTGATATATGTGAATATGTGCTACAGTTGTATGTTACACTAGTGACAGAAGTGTGTGATATATGTGAATATGTGCTACAGTTGTATGTTACACTAGTATCAGAAGTGTGTGATATATGTGAATATGTGCTACAGTTGTATGTTACACTAGTATCAGAAGTGTGTGATATATGTGAATATGTGCTACAGTTGTATGTTACACTAGTGACAGAAGTGTGTGATATATGTGAATATGTGCTACAGTTGTATGTTACACTAGTATCAGAAGTGTGTGATATATGTGAATATGTGCTACAGTTGTATGTTACACTAGTATCAGAAGTGTGTGATATATGTGAATATGTGCTACAGTTGTATGTTACACTAGTATCAGAAGTGTGTGATATATGTGAATATGTGCTACAGTTGTATGTTACACTAGTATCAGAAGTGTGTGATATATGTGAATATGTGCTACAGTTGTATGTTACACTAGTATCAGAAGTGTGTGATATATGTGAATATGTGCTACAGTTGTATGTTACACTAGTATCAGAAGTGTGTGATATATGTGAATATGTGCTACAGTTGTATGTTACACTAGTGACAGAAGTGTGTGATATATGTGAATATGTGCTACAGTTGTATGTTACACTAGTGACAGAAGTGTGTGATATATGTGAATATGTGCTACAGTTGTATGTTACACTAGTATCAGAAGTGTGTGATATATGTGAATATGTGCTACAGTTGTATGTTACACTAGTATCAGAAGTGTGTGATATATGTGAATATGTGCTACAGTTGTATGTTACACTAGTATCAGAAGTGTGTGATATATGTGAATATGTGCTACAGTTGTATGTTACACTAGTATCAGAAGTGTGTGATATATGTGAATATGTGCTACAGTTGTATGTTACACTAGTATCAGAAGTGTGTGATATATGTGAATATGTGCTACAGTTGTATGTTACACTAGTGACAGAAGTGTGTGATATATGTGAATATGTGCTACAGTTGTATGTTACACTAGTGACAGAAGTGTGTGATATATGTGAATATGTGCTACAGTTGTATGTTACACTAGTATCAGAAGTGTGTGATATATGTGAATATGTGCTACAGTTGTATGTTACACTAGTATCAGAAGTGTGTGATATATGTGAATATGTGCTACAGTTGTATGTTACACTAGTATCAGAAGTGTGTGATATATGTGAATATGTGCTACAGTTGTATGTTACACTAGTATCAGAAGTGTGTGATATATGTGAATATGTCCGTGAGTTGTTACACTAGTATTTAGAAGATAGATTTTCGAAAAACAAAGGACGGGACGAGCTCTTTTGCTCAATTTTCCAAAGTTTGACCAAGTTTTTCATAATTTGCACTTTTAGAAGATAGAATTTTCGAAAAACAAAGGACGGGACGAGCTCTTTTGGTCAATTTTCCAAAGTTTGACCAACTTTTTCATAATTTGCACTTTTAGAAGATAGATTTTCGAAAAACAAAGGACGGGACGAGCTCTTTTGGTCAATTTTCCAAAGTTTGACCAACTTTTTCATAATTTGCACTTTTAGAAGATAGAATTTTCGAAAAACAAAGGACGGGACGAGCTCTTTTGGTCAATTTTCCAAAGTTTGACCAACTTTTTCATAATTTGCACTTTTAGAAGATAGAATTTTCGGAAAACAAAGGACGGGACGAGCTCTTTTGGTCAATTTTCCAAAGTTTGACCAACTTTTTCATAATTTGCACTTTTAGAAGATAGATTTTCGAAAAACAAAGGACGGGACGAGCTCTTTTGCTCAATTTTCCAAAGTTTGACCAAGTTTTTCATAATTTGCACTTTTAGAAGATAGAATTTTCGAAAAACAAAGGACGGGACGAGCTCTTTTGGTCAATTTTCCAAAGTTTGACCAAGTTTTTCATAATTTGCACTTTTAGAAGATAGAATTTTCGAAAAACAAAGGACGGGACGTGCTCTTTTGGTCAATTTTCCAAAGTTTGACCAACTTTTTCATAATTTGCACTTTTAGAAGATAGATTTTCGAAAAACAAAGGACGGGACGAGCTCTTTTGGTCAATTTTCCAAAGTTTGACCAAGTTTTTCATAATTTGCACTTTTAGAAGATAGAATTTTCGAAAAACAAAGGACGGGACGTGCTCTTTTGGTCAATTTTCCAAAGTTTGACCAACTTTTTCATAATTTGCACTTTTAGAAGATAGATTTTCGAAAAACAAAGGACGGGACGAGCTCTTTTGGTCAATTTTCCAAAGTTTGACCAAGTTTTTCATAATTTGCACTTTTAGAAGATAGAATTTTCGAAAAACAAAGGACGGGACGTGCTCTTTTGGTCAATTTTCCAAAGTTTGACCAACTTTTTCATAATTTGCACTTTTAGAAGATAGATTTTCGAAAAACAAAGGACGGGACGAGCTCTTTTGGTCAATTTTCCTAAAATCAACCCAAAATCGCAACTTTTGTCCAGGTGAAACCACAAACCTAAAGTTGCTAGTATTTCCTAAAAAAAAAAAAACAAAGAAACTATCAACCTAGCAAAATCTGGACTTTTTGAAAACCAAAATTTTGAAAAACGAGACGGGACGACCTAATTCTGTTCATTTTTTCAAAAAACCGAATTTAGAAACCTTACAAAACCTAACTTTTGTCCTTCTGAAAGCAAACCCAAAATATAGTTAATTTTTGAAAATTTTGGTTCAGTTTTTGAAAATTTTAGTTAATTTTGGAAATTTTAGACTGGTATAAAACAGAATTTTTGAAAAAACCTGGACGGGACGAGCTGTAAGGCTTAATCTTCTAACAGACAAGATGTAGCTATCTCGGACTTGCATATTCCTTAAGAAACATAACTCTATACTTGGTCAATGTTTCAGGATTGGCTATATTCTGCAAGTTAGGACTCTTACCATGTAGAATTAATGAAAAACAAGGGACGGGACGTGCTGTATGGCTATATTATCTAAGATAAACTGAAAACTTGCAATATCGGCTAATATACTATGAAACTAGGCCCAAAATGTGGAAAATTTATCAAAAATACCCAACAATCTATATATATTCCTCTTACGCATGACGAGAACAAGGCGCCACACCGGTTAAAATTCAAAAATTCAACACTTTTTGAAAATCAAAATTCCATTTTTGAGGCCCTTTTTTGGGTCAACTAACACACCCACACCGACTGCGATCGACTCAGCCCCTAGAGCTACCTTTTGCCAACAGAACGACACCTCGCCCGCCTCTCTAGCTCCTTCCGCACGGCCGCTACGGCGCTCCGAAGGTCCTATGTTGTTCCGAGGGGACGAGGTCCTGGCTTCGAGAATGTGCCCATTTTTGGCGAGTCGTATCTCGCTCGCCGGAGCTCCTATCTCCTGGCTCTTTTTTTCAAAAAGTAGTCCTGCGCGGGGCCAACAACTATCACTTAGTCCCACCCCCAAGGCCCGAGTCCTTCCTGCCCAAAATCGGGCCCAAACCTTCAAACACTCATATCTCCTAAACGGCTGGAGATCGAACGAAGCCGATGGGGCAGGGGGCCGAATGCCGTGTTCCCCGAGTCCAGATCTACAACTTTCTTATCTTGCACTTTTCTCTGCGGTCAGCCGTTTTCGAGATATTCGCGTTCGAAATTTTGAGAAATTTTGCCGTTTTTTTGGCAAATTTTGACTTTGCTATATCTCCGAAACTACTGCTCCGATCTGGACGCTGGAGGTGTCGATCTTTAGCTGAGACCCGGCTCTATCTGTGTCCTACAGTTGTGTGTTACACTAGTATCAGAAGTGTGTGATATATGTGAATATGTCCTACAGTTGTATGTTACACTAGTGACAGAAGTGTGTGATATATGTGAATATGTGCTACAGTTGTATGTTACACTAGTATCAGAAGTGTGTGATATATGTGAATATGTGCTACAGTTGTATGTTACACTAGTGACAGAAGTGTGTGATATATGTGAATATGTCCTACAGTTGTATGTTACACTAGTGACAGAAGTGTGTGATATATGTGAATATGTGCTACAGTTGTATGTTACACTAGTGACAGAAGTGTGTGATATATGTGAATATGTGCTACAGTTGTATGTTACACTAGTATCAGAAGTGTGTGATATATGTGAATATGTGCTACAGTTGTATGTTACACTAGTATCAGAAGTGTGTGATATATGTGAATATGTGCTACAGTTGTATGTTACACTAGTGACAGAAGTGTGTGATATATGTGAATATGTGCTACAGTTGTATGTTACACTAGTGACAGAAGTGTGTGATATATGTGAATATGTGCTACAGTTGTATGTTACACTAGTATCAGAAGTGTGTGATATGTTGGAATTTGTCCTAGTGTCTCGTAGCTTCCGGCGAAGTTTGACGGAGAACTAGGAAGACGTGCAAGAACTCTACGTGAAACCTCTGCCAGTGCGTGGATGTCATGGAGGACGTCGGGGAACCTCTTGGCGCCCTGGAAGGAAGGGCAAGAAACTGGATGCCAGGGGTGGACGGGATAGCGCGGACCGGGAGAGCGAGAATCTAGTGGCCAAGGCGACAGTTGCGCCGGTTTCGGAGTGCGGAAGTGTACGCCACGAGGAAGACAAGGAGTCCAGGAGTGAGTACGAGTCGCCTGGGTTAACCCAGCCGGATGGTAAGGTAGCTACGGCATCTATCCGTGTAGTTACGGACTTACCCGTGAGGTTGTCAGGGTTTTACAAGCTCTGGTGTTTTTGTATGTCTGATGGTGCAGGTTGGGTTCCCACTGACGGTGAGATCTATCAGATCGTGGATGTCTAGCCGTCCAAGTGACCATGATTACTTCGTCGGCCGCTTCTGGAACCGCCGAGCAATGCAGTGCTAGTGACAGGAAACCGAGAGCAATAGGTGATAGGTGTGGTGGTGCCAACTGTGGTTACATTTGGCGGATGGTGAAGGAATAGCGGTACTTACCAGCCAAGGGCGTCCTTGGGTAAGCGGTAGCTCTGTCTCCGCCTAGGGAGGCGATGGTCGTATTGCCCCAGGGTGTTGACCAACTGGTTTGGGTGAGGTGTGAGTTTGGCATACATTGTACGCAGGACGTCCACAATGTATGGGATGCCGGAATGAGTGTGAAGGATGTGTGATGGAAAGCTACGGTCGGTATCGTAGATCATCCTAAAGGCCCTGTTCTGCACGGCCTGCAGCCTGCGGATGGTGGAACGAGCCACCGTACCCCAAACCTCGCACCCGTACAGAGTCAGGGGCGGGACGATCGCACGGTATAAGCGTAGTTTCTGGTGTGTAGGCATGGTTGAGTGGAGTATGGGATATAGCTGTCTCAGGGCCCCATGTCCCTGACCAACCTTTGTTCTGACATGTGGAGTGAAGGTTAGACCACGGTCAAGTGGTACCCCCAGGTTTTTGGCAGTGTTAACCCATGGGATTCTTCTCCGCCGCATTGCCAGGGATACACCCGGCCGCCAGTTTCGAAGTTTGTCCAATAGTAGAGCCTGGCTCTTCTGCGGGCTAATGGCCATTCTCCACTGTTCACTCCACCTGCCGATAGCGTCGAGCTGTCGCTGTAGTGGAGGGAAACAGTACCGAACATTTTTGTTCTGTGCCAGTATGAGGACATCGTCCGCATACTGACACGTAACAGTCTGCGGTTCCTCGGGTAGGTCAGACATGTAGGCAGCAAAGAGCAACGGCGATAGCACGCTACCTTCCGGAACTCCAGCCGCTATGGGTCTGACCGAGGACAACTTCCCCTCCACCCGCACCCGAAAAGAGCGATCCCGAAGGAAGCTACCAATCAGGGTGAGGTAGGGGGAGGGATTTCTGCCTCTCTGAGTTTACACAGTAACCCCTGGTGCCATGTGGTTGCAAAGGCTTTTTATACATCCAGAAGTACTGCGACTGTTTTGAAGTTTTACTGGAAAACCAGGGCAACCTTCTCAATCAGCCGCAGCAGCTGTAGTGTAGTGGAATGTCCATGATGGAAACCGAACTGATGATCCGGTATGAGTTGCCTTTCCTCAAAGAGAGGAGTGAGGCGGATAGGAATAATCGTTCAAACATCTTTGAAACGATGGATAACAGGCTTATGGAACGGTAATTTGAAGGGAAAACCGGGTCCTTGCCGGGTTTCAAAATGCAGACCACCCTCGCCTCCTTCCAACAAGTTGAAAAGTGACGAAGCTGCAGACATGCATTATAAATCCTCGTCAGATGGACTACGGCCTTTCGGGGAAGGTGCTGGAGCGTGGGCGCCGTGACGCCATCATGCCCAGGGGATTTGCCAGGTTTTAACCTTCTGATTTCAGAAGCCACCTGTCTTGGGGTGACTAAGGGGATTTGGATCTTTGCGCGTGGTGGCGGAGGTGCCTCATAGAGGTAATCTACCGTCGCCTCCACGAGTTCAGTAAAGACTTCGTTCTGGACATCTTCCCGGGGTTCGAATTGGGATTCTAGATGGTCTGTGAAAGCCGTGGCTTTCTCTTGGGGTTCAAAAGAGGTTCTCTCGCGAGTGCCATGTAGAGGATGCTGATGTGTGTTTTTTTCCTTTCTAAGGGACCTGATTATCCGCCATGGTTGCTTCTCAGTGAGATCTACATTTGTCATCGTGTTTTCCCAGGCTGTTTTGTGGTGTAAACGCAACAGCCGTCGTGCCAGGGACTTGAACCGCTGGTAGACTGCCTGTATCCTGGGAGGGCGGAAACGCTGCCAGAGCCTTCGGACAGTTGCTTTGGCTTTGATCAACTGCGTGCGTTCGATGGGGATGGTACGAGGGTTGGGTATGTCGGATGGAATGCGGTGCGTGTGGGCACGTACCACATCCCGGATATGTTGGGAGAATGCCGTGACTGCCGCCTCCAGTGTATCGATAGAATCGACACGCGGACGCGGGTCCACAGACTGGTTAAGTTCAAGGATGGCTGCATCCCAGTCGACCTCGTAGGTCCAGTCTGGAGTGACCAGAGCTGGCAGGTCAATGTTGGAATCCACCAAGACAGGGTCATGGTCGGAGTCCAGTTCATTGACCGCTGAGAGGTCTAGATGGAAAGGAATGTTCTTTGTGAGCATGATGTCGAGCACATCTGGCCTCCCTCGGGCCGGATGGAACGTAGGTCCTCTCGGTCCATGCGCAAGTACGCTTGGGTTACCGCTGATCAGGCGGTAGAGCCCTCGCCCCTTGGCATTGCTAACGCGGCTATGCCAATGAGCATGCTTTGCGTTGAGGTCGCCTGCGATGCATACCGCAGGATGCAGGTTCAGGAGGGTATTGATATCAGCTTCATAGAAGTGGTTATCAGGAGGGTCGTATGCCACTACCAACACCGTGTCCACCCCACCAATGGCAAGCCTAATGGCACAGGCTTCCACGTGTTGAAGTAGTGGGATAGGAAAGGATGTATGAGTGATGTGATTTTTGATGAAAATGGCTGTACCGCCCCCCGGTCGGCCGACCCGATCAGACCGATGGGTGACGTAACTCGGCAGCGATAAGCTGGTTGCAGCATCCAAGTGGGTTTCGCAGACCATTAGAATGTCAATTCCATATGACTGCAGAAACTCAATGAGGCTTGGGTAATGGCCCCTTATGCCGTTTGCGTTCCAGATCGCAGTCCTGAATGGTCTCCGGACAAGTCTGGAGGCCATTACTTGGCTGAGTTAGGGAACGGCTGGGCCAAGGTTTGGACCAGTAGGGCATGCTTCTGCATGGGGCTCAGGTTAGGGCTTTCGTACTGCAGCTCGAATTTCCGAAGTGCAGGCAAGATTCAGTTTATGATGTTGTTAAACCACAGGGTTAGGTCCTGAAATTCCTCCAGGTCCGCCTGCGAGAGCGTTCCCCCTAATGCCGGGGTGGTCATGGGTACAGCGGGTGCCCGCCTCGGTAGCGTGATGGTTAGCGTGTCTGCCTCACGTTCAAGAGGTCGCGAGTTCGAATCTCGCTTAGGGTAAGTTATCCGGGTTAGGTTTTTTTCCGAGGTTTTCCCTTATCCTGAGAAGACGAATGTCGGGTAACTTAAAGCTCCATGGACCTCGGGCTCATTTGAGCATCATTTCACCCATTTCATTTCATTCATTCGTCCAATATCACACAATGTTGGAGCACGTTAATTAAAAAAAATAATAAGGTACAGCTGGTACCACAGGTACCACCTGTGGACCGGCTGTAACAGCAGTATCCTTTGGTGCCAGAGCTGCCTCAGTGGACTGCTCTGCCGGCGTGTTGGGTGGCTGTTGAGGAGCTGTTTTCACTCTCTCCGCGGCTTGACGCTTGCTCTTGTTTTCCCTTCGCCGCTTAGGCTTAGGAGGAGCATTGGCCACAACAGACTCCTCTGTATGGCCTGGAGGTGGTGCCGCAACTTCAGTCGTGACAGGGGCAGGTACTACTGCCAGGGCCTTGGCCTGGGCCAGTGTCTTTTCTGTGTCTATTAAGGGCGTGTGAGAAGGAGACGCCGGGGTGGACCTCTGCCGCTTCCGAGCGTCCCTTGCGACGGCTGTCAATGATTTTCAGGCACGTCGCACATCCTTTGTAGACACTACAGTGCGCGCCTTTGCAGTTGACACATTCCCTGTCCGTGTCCGGCTTAGGGCAGTCCTGCACTCTATGGTTCCACCACACCGCAGACATGCAAGCGGACGCTCACATGCCATGCTGGAATGATGAAATCCCAGGCAATTGCGACACTGCGCGGGACCTTCCTTGCCGTAAAAGCGTTCCACCTTTACGGCAGTGTAGATCAAGTGACGCACGGTGTCGATTGGCTGGACTTGTTGGTCGCGCACTTTGTCCACCACGACCAGAAACAGTGGCATGGGCACCTTTCCAGACCCAGCTCACGAATGTCGTATTGGGAGGGCGAAATGCACCCGTGCAACCGCCAAATGGTCCCCCTCCACAACCCCAGCCCTCAGAGGCACCCACCAACGACCTGGGGGGTTTGAAAGAAATTTTCAGCCTCTTCAAGGATTTAAACCTCCCAGTACTATTACCAAAGTTGCGGCCCATAATCGCAAGATTAAAAAGCTGCAACGATACCATGGAGAAGCTGGAAGCCATCATATGCTTGGTAACCACTCTCTTCGAGTAAATGGCAACTTCAAGGGGAGGCATAACTTTAACTCGCGAACTCCTGTGGAATGCAGATGGCATCCACAGGAAGCAACACGAACTTGAAAACTACCTGCGACGCAACAAAATTGATGTCGCATTCATTTGCGAAACAAAATTACAGCAGGAGCACACTTTTAAGCTCCAGGGGTATCAAATCTTTCGGAACGACAGAATTGGCAGACAGGGGGGAGGGACTGCTATTTTGCTCAAAAATACCATTGCTCATGCTTCTGTTACGCTGCCTGCAATGGCAGCGTTAGAGTGCACAGCACTTAAAACACGTGTAAATAGTCAAACGGTGATGCTGGTAGCGCTTTATATGCCCCCCAACTCGGCGGATTTCATACGTGACCTCGAACAAATCCTCGCTTTAGAGGAGCACGTTATAATTGCAGGAGATTTCAATGCCCGGCACCCATGGCACAGATCGGGGCATTTCGACCCCGAAATTTTGGACTTCGTATTAACCAAAAATGCGACACCTTTAATTAACTTTACAGTGTATCACAGCCTGGACTCCGATCACCTTCCCGTGCATTTCGACCTACAGGATGACATTTCAGCCGGTGCCTCTGGCCCTCGAAGGAGGGCTGAGACCGACTGGAATAAGTTCACCATGGAAATGCACAGGATGGCGCAACCCAGGCTGTCATACTATAGCGAGGCAGACATAGATGTCGCCATTGAAAACTTCACTGCCTCGCTACACACGGCCAAGAGAAGCGCTACCACTTACACCACAAGACCACCCGGTTTTTGCACGTACCCCGAGGTAGAGCAACTCATTGCGCGGAGACGACGCTTGACAAGACTGTGGCGGTATACCGCCAGCCTGAATGCAAAATGCTAGCAAAATGGCTACGCAACATCATTCGGCATCAAATTAAAATCAACAAAACTGAACAGTGAGAAAACAAAATGCTGAGTACCACCCATTCAGGCCCTTCCTTGTGGAAATTATTAAAGGCATTTAAAGTCTCCACGAGCGTCAACTCCGCAACTGAGGCGCTGCACACTCATGGCGGCCTGCACTTCTCCGAAGAGGAGAAAGCCGAGGTTTTCGCTGAGGGTCTTGAAGATAGATTCAGCGAAAACCCAGTTACCAACCGCGATATAGAACGGGAGGTACAGACATGGGTACAAACCTGGGTGGCGCAGAAGCAAGAGCAACAGCTACCCCTAATAACACCGCAGGAAGTTTACAAGCTCATTAGGAAATTACCTAATGGGAAAGCCGCCGGCCCATACAAAGTGACTAATGAGGAACTTAAGCATCTCCCGAGAAAAGCCCTCGTGCAACTGACCAAAATATTTAACGCCTGTTTGCAGCAAGGCTATTTCCCCTCTACTTGGAAACGAGCCAAGGTAATTATGCTCCCAAAGCAAGGAAAAAGCACCATACAACCGCAAAACTACCGCCCCATTAGTCTCTTGTCTACTATTGGTAAATTGCTCGAAAAACTGATACTTTCTCGACTTCAAAAACATGTTTCGGAATCACATGAACTCTCAAATTCACAGTTCGGCTTTCTAAAAGGACATTCTACAGAGTTACAGCTTCTCAGACTAACAGATGACGTAACAGAGCAATTTAACAATGGGGCTTCAACGTTGGCGCTATTTCTGGACGTAGAAGCCGCATTCGACCGGTGCTGGCACAATGGCCTTAGTTACAAACTGCACCACAATTTCCCGGCTCTTCAAAATTATCTGTACTTGCTGCACAAATTTTTAGAAAAACGGAAGTTCTACGTCCAAGTGGGCCGCTCCTCCTCACGGGAGAGAGTGATGCGGGCTGGCATCCCACAAGGGGCAATCATGTCACCCTTTTTGTATATATTATTCACCAACGATTTCCCAGTGGACGCCAGATGTAAGGTAGCCATGTATGCTGACGACACTGCAATATACAATCACCATAGAAATCCACGTTTCGGCCTTGCAGAAATGCAACGTTATGTTAACAACTTCCTCCCATGGCAACATGACTGGAAAATCAAAATTAATCCTAACAAATGCCAGCTGATACATTCCTCTAAGCGGCATCACACTTTGACAATGGACCTAACGGTCGGTGGTCAAGTATTGCATTGTCGTCGGCAAGTTAAATACTTAGGGGTTACCTTGGACCGCACAATGTGCTGGTCCTCCCACATAAAAATAGCGCCAACAAAGGCAGACAGCGGCTAAAGTTATGCGCCCCCATCTTCCGCAGTAAACAGCTGCAATTGAAGTCCAAACTCGTCCTGTATAAAGCTTTTATTTTGTCAGTGGTTCTATACGCGTGTGTGGCCTGGGCAAATGCCTCAAAAACCGCCCTGAAGACCATCCAAACCCTCCAAAACCTCTCCCTCCGACAAAATCCTCCCTGCTCCCATCCTAACCACTAATCAAACCCTTCACCAGGAAACCCAGATCCCATCCATTCCCGAGGCAATTACAAAAAGAGCCACTGCCGCGTGGGCGCGCATCAGAAACCACGACAATTATGTCATTGCCAATATCGGCAAAGGTGAGCCGAAGCATCGGAAGCATGCACGTATTAAAATGTTTTAAACGTCACTCGGCTCACCGACTGATGCGCGTCCACGCAAACACGGGCCCTAGGCCGCACACACGCTACCTTAGAGGCCTGCACCCCAGGGAGCAGGTCAGGAGCTGCACCTTGCCCCGCCCAGGATAACTGCGGAGTGTATATAGTGTACATATCGTGTGTATATAGTGTTTATTATAACATGCTGGGACGCATACTTTCGTGTGCCCAGCAACCATGTGCGAGGGGGACGCCCAATTAAAGTGCTCACTGTGCGTGTGTGTGTGCGTGTATGACGGCATATCTTATGATATGCCAGAGTGAATGCGGGAGTGAATGTGTGTAAATATATGTATATAAAAGCAACAGGAAAAAGACAAAGTCAAAACATAAAAAAAAAACATTACCAAGAACTAATACAGATGGGAACTGGTCTCGGTGACCCAAAGAGGGTCACTGTATGGGTTACCTAAAAACCCAATGTACATAGTTGATGTAAGTATAAAAAATTGTATAAAACATGACAACTTAAGTCTGTACGCTGGGCCCCATGTACCAGCACCAGACAAAATTCTTGCAATAAAATAATCTGAATCTGAATCCCCTAGACGAGTGTGTCGGGGATATAGCCAACCAGGAGTTGTCGTGGAGGAACCGTCGGAACCATCCAATCAGGTGACGTATAGTTCCGTAAATAGAGGAATGAAGGACATTATCGTGGACGGCAGGATACAGGTCAAGCCGTGACGGGTAGAAATGAACACGAGGGCAGCAGTGGCTATGATATGACCGGATGTGGCGGAGAAGATGTCATAGAGCGAGGAAACTGGATCGAACCTACGAAGTAATGACAGCACCGCGTGACAGCTTGCCTGTGGAGAAGGAGGCCTGGCTTGAGATGACCTTGGGGCAGAGAGTTATGGGTCTGTGGGTATTCGTCGCAATGGTGGCTAAGGAGGTGAAACTGGGAATGGATGCCCTCAGGAGCCACGAGGCAATGGTCGACGTCGGCAGGGAAGGCCTGCGAATCGGCACAGACGAGATAAGGTGCCGGAGCCCCAGCGAGCATCTGAAGGTCTACAGGGTGACCTGGAGGAGGTCGCGATTGGGTACACCCTGAGCAAGATGGTGGAGAACGTGAGCCGGGGAGGTCGACGACCATGGAACCCCTGGAGTCGTTTCCATGTTGTGCACAGGATGGTACGTAAACACACCTGGATAGTAGGCAAGTGGAGGAAGACCCGTCACAACCGGCGAGCTGGTCGGAGAGGTGTGAAGTCACCCTGCCCGGATCGAGGGGCGATGTCTAACAACATTGCCGAGGACCGTGCCACCTGGAGAAGTGATACGATGGCAAAGTCTACTGCACCCAGATCTCAGTCCGGATTAAATTTAACATAGAAACGTGGGTTCTATTCAGAATGACATTGGACTAAAATTTATTTCAAAGCCCCATGAAAACATACTGAATATAGTATGTCGAGCAGTAGCATAGTGAGCCGTGGTTCAAATCCCGGCTGTGGACTTACCCCATTAGGACGGCCGATACGTAAACTGCAGTATATGAGCCAGAACTGAGTGTGAAGGTGAAGATGAGCAGTCCAGTGGCTGACAGAGCATACACAATTACTGTAGTCTCCCTGAAACAGAAGAACAAGAAACTTGAGTCACATCCTTATGTGGATATGCTACTGGGTAGATATAACTCATAACCAGGGTTAGGATTTTTAGCTGCAAATTTGAAATGAAAAAGTGCGCAAATAAGGTAAGAAAAGGGACCAAAAGGTGCTGGTTTATTCAACTTATGCAACAATTTCTGTTTCCTCTATTCTAATTTATTGAATTACAAACAAGAACATAAAATTATCACTCATGAGAAGAAGGAAACTACGTGAAGCTGCTATGCTTCAAGACATTAAGCATCTCTAAATATTTAAAAGTAAGTCCAGGGGGCACTCAGGGCTTATGTCATGTTTGTCCTCCGGCACATCAGTAATACTCGCTGTTGCTGCCACTGGCAGGCAGCTTCCATCTTCCACCACTGAATGCGCAGGCACTTAATACGGTACTGCAGCACTGAGGTCTCGACCTCAAGACTTCCGCTGGTTTTTTTGTGAATGGGCTGCCCGGTTTCGTAGCCAGAGTAGCAGTGTTACACTCGCATGCGCGCATGCGGTTTGGGCGCAAGTAGCCTTTCTATCCACAAAAAAAAAAAAAAAGAAAGACGCTTGCTAGTCATTCATCATCCTCATGATGGGAGAGATGTGCACTCCCGAAACGTTGATGGCTCTTCATCACTACACCTGGCTCGAAGCCCGAGAACAACTTGAGTATGTTGGTCACCAGGAAAGCTTCAAATCATATTACAAATATTCACCTAAGGGAATGTTGGTACCTTAATTAATAACGTCACTACATTAGTGGTGTTTTATAAGCATGATATTGTTTCCTCAAAATCATAGAAACAAGCGAATAACGTTTGTTTGAACCTCATTAGATAGCACATATAGCGATGCAGAGAAAGGTGATGTTGCCGAAGTATTAACTATGTTAGCAGAATTCGCAGGAAGTGCTACGAACATGCCTGTGTTGCGACTGTCGCTGTTGGCAACAGATACCTTGGACCAGACGAGGTACAGTTAGACAGGGCGGTAGAGGAACCTCTCCATGATACCTTGGACCAGACGAGGTACAGCTAGACATGGCAGTAGAGAAACCTCCCCATGATACCTTGGACCAGACGAGGTGCAGCTAGACATGGCAGTAGAGAAACCTCCCCATGATACCTTGGACCAGCGAGGTACAGCTAGACAGGGCAGTAGAGAAACTCCCCATGATATCTTGGACGAGACGAGGTGCAGCTAGACATGGCAGTAGACAAACCTCGCCATGATACCTTGGACCAGACGAGGTGCAGCTAGACATGGCAGTAGAGAAACCTCCCCATGATACCTTGGACGACACGAGGTGCAGCTAGACATGGCAGTAGAGAAACCACCCCAAGATACCTTGGACCAGACGAGGTGCAGCTAGACACGGCAGTAGAGAAACCTCCCCATGATACCTTGGACGAGACGAGGTGCAGCTAGACATGGCAGTAGAGAAACCTCTCCATGATACCTTGGACCAGGCGAGGTACAGCTAGACATGGCAGTAGAGAAACCTCCCCATGATACCTTGGACCAGACGAGGTGCAGCTAGACATGGCAGTAGAGAAACCTCCCCATGATACCTTGGACGAGACGAGGTGCAGCTAGACACGGCAGTAGAGAAACCTCCCATGATACCTTGGACGAGACGAGGTGCAGCTAGACATGGCAGTAGAGAAACCTCTCCATGATACCTTGGACGAGACGGGGTACAGGTAGACACGGCAGTAGAGAAACCTCTCCATGATACCTTGGACGAGACGGGGTACAGGTAGACACGGCAGTAGAGAAACATCCCCATGATACCTTGGACCAGACGAGGTGCAGCTAGACACGGCAGTAGAGAAACATCCCCATGATACCTTGGACCAGACGAGGTGCAGCTAGACACGGCAGTAGAGAAACATCCCCATGATACCTTGGACCAGACGAGGTGCCGCTAGACACGGCAGTAGAGAAACCTCCCCATGATACCTTGGACCAGACGAGGTACAGCTAGACACGGCAGTAGAGAAACCTCCCCATGATACCTTGGACCAGACGAGGTACAGCTAGACACGGCAGTAGAGGAACCTCTCCATGATACCTTGGACCAGACGAGGTGCAGCTAGACACGGCAGTAGAGAAACATCCCCATGATACCTTGGACCAGACGAGGTGCAGCTACACACGGCAGTAGAGAAACATCCCCATGATACCTTGGACCAGACGAGGTGCAGCTAGACACGGCAGTAGAGAAACATCCCCATGATACCTTGGACCAGACGAGGTGCAGCTAGACACGGCAGTAGAGAAACCTCCCCATGATACCTTGGACCAGACGAGGTGCAGCTAGACACGGCAGTAGAGAAACCTCTCCATGATACCTTGAACGAGACGAGGTGCAGCTAGACACGGCAGTAGAGAAACCTCCCCATGATACCTTGGACCAGACGAGGTGCAGCTAGACATGGCAGTAGAGAAACCTCCCCAAGATACCTTGGACGAGACGAGGTACAGCTAGACACGGCAGTAGAGAAACCTCCCCATGATACCTTGGACCAGACGAGGTGCAGCTAGACACGGCAGTAGAGAAACCTCCCCATGATACCTTGAACGAGACGAGGTACAGCTAGACATGGCAGTAGAGAAACCTCTCCATGATACCTTGGAGCAGACGACGTACAGCTAGACACGGCTGTAGAGAAACCTCCCCATGATACCTTGGACCAGACGAGGTACAGCTAGACACGGCAGTAGAGAAACCTCCCCATGACAGCTTGGACCAGACGAGGTGCAGCTAGACATGGCAGTAGAGAAACCTCTCCATGATACCTTGGACCAGACGAGGTACAGCTAGACACGGCAGTAGAGAAACCTCCCCATGACAGCTTGGACGAGACGAGGTACAGCTAGACACGGCAGTAGAGAAACCTCCCCATGACAGCTTGGACGAGAAGACGCGCGTCGCTATCGTTTCGTTTGGTCCTCAATTTTGTGCACCTTACTTGTTTATTTTATTTATTCATTCAGTTCAATACAGTGGAATGCACAATTGAACGATATCATGAGTCAAGTCATAAGATGATATAAAAAGGTACCCTTTAAGGACCCATGTCATGAGAAACATAAATAGAAAGGAATTGAGTAATTACATAGAATATACAATATAATTAGATAAGAAGTTAAAAGTATAATTAGTATAATCAAAACATCATAGAAAATATCTATAAGTTTAGGTATTCTTCAATACTGTAAAAAGCCTTGTCTCCATATGTACACAAATGAGTAACAGATTATGTCAATTATTATTAGAGGTGTATTGTTAACACTTGTGCAATAGAACACTGCAATATAATGCTAAAGCGTGTGGAAATCTACTTGAAGCGTTTCGGTAAATATGAAACATTATCCAAACGTTTTCATATTTTTAAACATAGTATTCCATTACTGTAAAGCTTTACATGCATTTTGTTACTCTAAGCACAAAGTTAAAGATTTCCTTATAGCGCAGAATCATTTAACTCAATAAATGATGTTTATTTTAAGCAACATTTACATTTTCTGTAACAGGCCTTAGGAGTTTGGAGATAAATATAAAGAAAACAAAAAGTGGATTTTCTACGAGGCCAGGCGTATCTACATTCATTACAGCGTCACGTATTGCAACTGTCAACGGTTCATTGGTCAATAGTTATGTCTCGGTCGTTACGAAACTCTGTAAAATGACAAGAAACTGAGAGATCATTCTTAAAGTGCACTTTACTATAATCTTGGCAAAAGTTAAAGACATATGGAAGCGGGCGGGCCGTACTGCAGACTCCTACCAGTAGTGCACGCATCTCTCGCGCTCTTATGTACACAACCTCTGCCGGTACACGCAGTACGCTTGGAAACAGCGCTGTGCTTGAGCCCTGGCCAGCGTTCACATGCCTTTAACTTTAGGGAGCAGCATAGGTTCGTATTGTAGTAGCACTCACCTAGCAAGGAGAGAGCGAGAGAGGTCCACACTTACTTGAACTTGTGGCTGTAGTCCAAAATGAGCCCAAAAATTACTGAACCGACCATTCCACCGACCACAAACACCAGACCTACACGTCCAGCGAACTCCTCACCATTCTGTAACATGTGTGTCAACAACTTCAACAAATAATCTGACATGTCTTACTCACATCACTTTCCCTACTCACTCCCTACTCTACAAATTTTCTTACATACACCAATCCCTCTATCTACTTCAAGTTAATACACATAAACATTTTTACACATTATATTATTACTGTGACTTTGGTGGGTGTAAAGTGAAGAAGACAGATGTAGTCGAGATAAAGAAACACTTTTATTTCCGTAAACAGTAACTTTGTACACTCGTTGCAACAGCAAGAAAGTCTTTACCGATTCACCAACAGCACGGCTCCGAATTCGTAACACAAGAACTGTCCCTTCTCACACTTTACCGCTATTTATATCTCCCAGGCACTATTCTGGAAACTTCAGGAAAGTTCAGTTATTATTGCGGTCAAATACAAAGCAGAAAATTCCAGAAGTCTCTATCCCTTTCTCTCTTTCGGCAAGCGCCCAACAATGCGGCCATTCTCTGTCTCTTCCCTTCGGCTCCTTTGCGGTAGTGCCGACAATAATGCGATGGGCGACATTACTAATTTTCTTATGGTTGCAAGATCAATAAACTACATTTTAAGCAATAGTCAAGTATTTTAACCGCTACTCACTATATAATGACCTTCAAATTCCCTTTTCTTTGGATGGGCAAGAGATAAAAAAATGAATAACGACCTCACGTTTGAGAACGTCTATAACTACTGTGAATACCTGTGTAATATTTCACTTCATAAAAAGTTGATTTGTCATAACCTGTGTGTTTCAAACAGATCTACATCTTTGTATATTAAGATTTGCTCCATCTCTTATGCTTCACCAGTTGTGGAAAAGTTACTCAGAATGAACACAACTTCAGAAGTTAATCACAGAAAAAGTAAAATATACATTTCATCTGACATAGAAATCTCTGAAACACATGACATTTCAATCAAAACCGTTAGAGCCATTTTTAGAAAAAAAATTTCTAAATATCTTCCAAGTAAATGTTTCTTTAGTGCCCGGAAATATTCCACAAAATCTTTGTGTCCCATTCTAGAAAAATAAAATTTTCTGAGTAATCAACTGTTCGTTTATGAGTAGGGCTAGGAATTTCATGCATTTGCATGTTTTTTCATAGGGGTTAAAATGCATGCTTTCACATTATGTGCACGAATTACGGAATTTTCAGTTATTTGGACATGATTTTATGGTGCATATAACTGCATATTTTCTTGATTTTTCATAAATGCGTATTATTTCAATACTATAGCCCCTATATTGCATATTTTAATGATTTTTATGGCTTTTTATTACTTTTTTCTCTCTGAATAGTATTTTTCATATTGGTAGTACTGCACATGATGATGCAATTCACGAAGATTTCAATATTATTGCCCCTATATTGCATATTTTAATGACTTTTATGCTTTTTTTAAATTTTTTCATCTGTATAATATTTTTCATATTGGTAGCATTTCTGAGACAATGTTCTTTCCCATTGGTAGATAGATTTGTGTCCAGTACGAAGATAATTTTTGTTAAATCTCCTAAAAGAGTTAAGTTGTTTAGATCAACAGCACCTAATATCTGACTTCTTCCTGCACCAGTGTTAATCGATGGGGAACATGGGTCGATGCAGTTTTATATTATGCTGAGCACATAGAAATAGCCGAAGAGGTTATTAATTCATTGGACTTGAAAGATACTTCACCAATAGAAACTGTGCAAAATATTCTATCAGGCACTGGGTTAAAAGAGGATCTTGGTTTCATATCTCCCATTTTCCTTTCTTACCAATAGCCATAACGACATTGGAAGCTGTAGGATCTCCTTTGCATGAATCACTTACTGTCTTTGAAAAAGCAATATGTGATCTAAGTTTGGTTCCTGGTAGCACAGGACAAAAAGTGAAAGAGAAAGTGAATTATGTAATTTCAAAAAATTCTGCTTATAAACAGATGTGCGATATTCGAGAATCCATTTGTCACACCAAGAGACTTGACTCTCTCTGTGAAGCAGTTAACATCATTTAAATATGCCCCAATAACATCTTGTGACGTAGAGAGAAGTTTTTCACGTTACAAAAGAGTTTTGCGAGACAACAGACGATGTTTTGCAAGTGAAAATTTGTGCAAAGTGTTGGTTGTGAACTACAATTTAGCAGTTAATACTAGCAACGGGACGACTTCTGCTTCTACCTCTAAGGAATAAGGTAACTTTATTTATTATTTATACTAACTCGTCTTGTCTACTGCAAAGGGACATTAATTGTTTTAATTAAATATTGCATATTTCTTGGCATATTTTCAAGTTTTTTGGAGCATATTTGCATGTATATTTCAGTGTTTTTAGGGCATGAACTTCCGAGCCCTATTTATGAGTTATGGTACAGACAGACAGACACATCGCAGGAACTTACCGGGAAGTATGTGAGTATCAGTTGGTTGAGCAGAGTACTGAGGGAGTTGATCACTGCCACTAGAAGACTGTATGTCAACACCAGCAGTAGGAATCCTTTGTTACGAAACAACCTCTTCACTCCAGTCACAAAGTTAGCGTCTTCCTGTTGCAGCTGGAGAAGTTGTCCTTTAGAAGGTGGTAGAGCTGGAGCGTTCTGGAAAACTGTAAATCACTTCCCTTAGATAAATACATATAATAATTAGCAGGCAGCCAAACTTTGACACAAGTTAGTATGGGCTGATTCGTTAAGTCAGGTTCCATATTTTATACAAATGGAAATATCATAGATAATTGCAAAACTGTTGTTTTATTTAATGTCCTTTGTCTGTTTCTGTACATAGCTGTGATATTTTTAAACATTTGTTGCACAAGCGTTTGTATGTTGTCGTAAGAAGTTTTTGAGGATATTGTCAATCGGGATGTTCACGGATCTTCTTGTTCACCGTACTGACCTGAGATGATCATTGATGGTCGTGGAAATTGTCCTTGAAACCTCCTTCCCACTTACACACTTATTTGTTCGGTACTCTTAAAAACCGCCAGGATCACATGTTCATCCGACACTGTTAACAGTACACTGCAAATGGCCTTGTTTCACGCACAAGGCATGTTGGTAGGCGGTGCGATATGGTAATTCGAGTCTTACTTTACGTTATTAGCTTCGAGTTTATCCGTTTCTTCTTTACAATATGGTATGAGATATAGAGTTATATATTTTCTTGCAGTTTTTCGCGTTTCCAAACTGTCTTTATTGTGGGAAGGTGAGACTTGATTATTCGCAGGTTGACTATTTCCTTTCAAATATCTTCAAATTTGGTATATAGAGTTTATTCTTGGCTGCCAGATGGGGTAGGACAGGTCCGTGCAGTAAGTGGCACGTGGTGGCACACACACACACACACACACACACACACACACACACACACACACACACACACACACACACACACACACACTCACGCTACGCATGTAAACAGTGCAGGCGACGTGGAACTTTCTATAACAAGTGAATGTTGAAGGAGGCCATCACTACAACTGTGAAAAGCTAAAGGAACTGTACAATAATCACGAAATGCACGCTTTTGACGAAACAGCATGGCGATATATTAATTAGATTGCTTCCTTATCATTGTCCTTTGAATATACGTGGTCAGAACTACGAACAAGATAATGTCCTCAGAAGAAAAAATGTTACTTCCAGTGGAACCAGGAGTTCTATGAACAAACTGATGGAGTGGCCATTGGCAGTCCGGTGAGTCCAGTTATTGCCAAATATTACATGGAACATTTTGAGGCCAAAGCTTTGGATTCCGCTAAGCATAAACCTGTGTGCTGGCTACGCTACGTAGATGACGTTTTCTCCATCTGGAGCCACGGGCAAGATACCTTGATAGATTTCCTACGTCACATCAGCTCTATCCACATACAGTTCACTATGGAAATGGAGAACAATGGACAATTGCCGTTTCTGGCCGTACTCTTATCCAGGATGCCTGATGGCACGCTCTCTCACACAGTCTACCGCAAACCTACACACACACACACCGGTACCTACACAAGCTTTCCAACCACCATCCCGGTCAAAAAAGGGCTGTCATAAAAACGTTAGTAGATCGTGCTAACCGCATCAGCCAACCACACCTACTGAACCTGGAACTTTCTCACATTAACAGTGCATTGCAGGCCAACGGTTACACCAGCCAGGAAGTTAAACGTGCCATACACCCTAGAAAGAAGCCCCTGCCAACCCCGGAACAAATTGGCCTGAAAAAGAATAAAGTATATCTGCCATTCATCAAAAGTGTCACCGGTCGCATTGGGAAAGTTCTCAAAAAACACGACATCCAGGCCATCTACAAACCCACACAGCAAATACGGAACATGCTACGTTCAACCAAGGATCCAAAAGAACCACTCTCGTCTGCGGATGTTTACCGAATTCCCTGCTCATGTGGCTCTGTGTATATAGGCACCACTCAACGTACGGTAAACACACGCATTACAAGATGTGCTGCCGTTTGGGACAAACCGAAAAGTCTGCAGTCGCAGAACACGTACTACTAGCTTCAGGGGAACACATTATACAGTATGCAGACACAGCGGTGCTATCTTCCACAGTACATTATTAGACCCGTTTAAGTCGAGAAGCTATAGAGATCTACAAACATAACAACTTCAATAGAAAGGAAGAAACCAAACGCCTAAATAAAGCCTGGCATCCAGCATTACAAAAAGCACGCAGGAAACCTGACCATCAACAAATCCAGGACCATACGCCGCCAACAGCCTCAGCATCAAGCATAGACCATAGAAGCAGCAACCCCGTCCCCGCAGCAGCCGTACCAATAAGCCAAGACCGGAGCAACCAAAAACTAGCTCTGCCCACCCGCGCCAAAAGTATAAAGCCCGTGAAGCCAAAAGGATCCGTGTCAGTATTCGGACTCTACCTTGTGGAAATTACTAAAAGGCATTTAAGGTCTCCACGAGCGTCAACTCCGCAACTGAGGCGCTGCACACTCATGGCGGCCTGCACTTCTCCGAAGAGGAGAAAGCCGAGGTCTTCGCTGACTGTCTTGAAGATAGATTCAGCGAAAACCCAGTTACCAACCGCGATATAGAACGGGAGGTACAGACATGGGTACAAACCTGGGTGGCGCAGAAGCAAGAGCAACAGCTACCCCTAATAACACCGCAGGAAGTTTACACGCTCATTATGAAATTACCTAATGGGAAAGCTGCCGGCCCATACAAAGTGACTAATGAGGAACTTAAGCATCTCCCGAGAAAAGCCCTGGTGCAACTGACCAAAATATTTAACGCCTGTCTGCAGCAAGGCTATTTCCCCTCTACTTGGAAACGAGCCAAGGTAATTATGCTCCCAAAGCAAGGAAAAAGCACCAGACAACCGCGAAACTACCGCCCCATTAGTCTCTTGTCTACTATTGGTAAATTGCTCGAGAAACTTATACTTTCTCGACTTCAAAAACAAGTTTCGGAATCCCATGGACTTTCAAATTCACAGTTTGGCTTTCGAAAAGGACATTCTACTGAGTTACAGCTTCTCAGGCTAACTAATGACGTAACAGAGCAATGTAACAATGGTGCTTCAATGTTGGCGCTATTTCTGGACGTAGAAGCCGCATTCGACCGGTGCTGGCACAATGGCCTCAGTTACAAACTGCACCACAATTTTCCTGCTCTTCAAAATTATCTATACCTGCTGCACAAATTTTTAGAACAACGGAAGTTGTTGACGACACTGCAATATACAACCACCATAGAAATCCACGTTTCGGCCTTGCAGAAATGCAACGTTACGTTAACAACTTCCTCTCATGGCAACATGACTGGAAAATTAAAATTAATCCCAACAAATGCCAGCTGATTCATTTCTCTAAGCGGCATCACACTTTGGCAATGGACATAATGGTCGGTGGTCAGATATTGCACTGTCGTCGGCAAGTTAAATACTTAGGGGTTACCTTGGACCGCACAATGTGCTGGTCCTCCCACATAAAAAATAGCGCCAACAATGGCAAACAGTGGCTAAAGTTATGCGCCCCCATCTTCCGCAGCAAACAGCTGCAGTTGAAGTCCAAACTCGTCCTGTATAAAGCTTTCATCCTTTCAGTGGTTCTTTACGCGTGTGTGGCCTGGGCAAACGCCTCAAAAACTGCCCTGAAGACTATCCAAACCCTCCAAAACCTCTCCCTCCGGAAAATCCTCTCTGCTCCCATCCTAACCACTAACCAAACCCTTCACCGGGAAACCCAGATCCCATCCATTCCCGAGGCAGTAACAAAAAGAGCCACTGTCGCGTGGGTGCGCATCAGGAATCACCAAAATGACGTGATTGCCAATATTGGCAAGGGCGAGCCAAAGCATCTAAGCATGCTAGAATTAAAATGTTCTAGACATTGCATGGCTCGCCGACTGATGCGCACCCATGCAACCCAGGCCCTAGGCCACGCACTCCGGAAAAGGTCTGTGCCTCGGAAACGCCACAGGAGCTACAACCTGATCCGCACAGGAAAACCGCGGAAAAACTGTAAATAGTGATGTGTACATAGTGCAGTGTGTGTAAATATGTATATACGAGCGTGTGCGTGTGATATATATAAAACTATCAAAAACGGACATACTAGAGACTGAGAATACGCCGAAAACTGTTCTCGGTGAGCTAAGGCTGCTCACCGTATGGGTTTTTCATGACATAAAAGCAAAGAAGTGTACCCATGTAAATATTGTAAAGTGTATTTAATGTTAATTTTGGCCTGTAAGTCGGGCCCGTTTGTACCGGCACCAGGCAAATTTTTCCTCAATAAAATAAGTCTAAGTCTAAGTCTCCGTGTCAGTCATCGCCGAGACTACCAGAGTGTTAAGGCAACGCCACTGAGGATGTTCGACGCAGCTTCGGACGAAACGTCTGGAAGGAATTTCCTGACTAGACCAGGGCCCTCAAGCCCGGATAATCAGTTTCTATATAAAAAATGTTACTGTAATTTGAGTCTTAGTTCTCAACACTATAAAGGGAATTGAAAGCAAGAAGTATACGTCTTGTTGAACTAGAAAGCAATGATCGTTTCTTTGCCAGCCGCTGGTAATCGATCTACAAGACAACGATACGTTTCCATGAGGATGACCATTAATGTCTCAGGTGCAACTAGTTAAGAAGATATTGCGTCCCCTCCGAAGGAATGTCGCCTTATCGTGGCGAAGGGGCTCAGCACCCGATCTTGTGCATAACGGTGAGACTCAGAAGTACCGTCTCCCAGACTTGAGTTCCGTTTTTACCGCCGAGCTGTTTGTTCGTCCTTTTTATCTCCAGTTCCGTTCCTGGAAGTTTTATCATCTGCTGCGACTCTCTGAGCGCACTGCAGGCATTGCAACAGTTTGTCGGCACGTCAGCGCTGGTTGTGAAAATACAGACACTCGTTTCGCAGTTACTCTCGCGTGGATACCAGATAGTTTTTACTTGGACCCCAGGCCATGTAGGCATTCCCGGCAACGAAGCGGCTGATGAGGCTGCTAAGTCTGCCTGCCGTTTGCCGGAGATCTTAACATGCAGTCTTCCTTACACGGATGTACAACGGTACTTCCGTCGCCATCTTCTATATGTCTGGCAACAATCATGGGAAGCGTTAGACATCACTGGCACTCAACTGCGGACGATCAAGGAAACGGTGCAACCTTGGATAACATCTTCAAGGGATACCAGGCGGGCAGAAGTCATCTTGGCCCGCCTGACAATAGGTCACACGCGCATCACGCATGGACACTATCTGCGTGGTGAGCCGGCGCCGGTATGTTCCACCTGTGGCGTTCAGCTCTCTGTGGCCCATGTCCTAGTTGATTGTCCGCGCTACAATCGTGAGCGCCAGTTGTTTGGCCTGGGTTCTAGTTTAAAGACGATGTTAGGCGACGACCCGGTAGCTGTGGATTCAGTGCTGCGGTTTGTCGGCAGCATTGGCTTTGGTAAGCAAGTTTAACTTTTATTTTGTTGTTTTACTTTTTACCTTTTACATTTTATATGTTTACCTTTTTAGATCACTTTACACGTTTTAACTGTTTTGAGCTTACCTTTTAGACAAGTTTTACGTCTTAACTGTTTTACCTTTTATCTGTTTTAGCTTCTGTTTTAATATTTAACTTTGAGTTTTAAGTGTTGGTGAGTTTTTTCCGTTTTTTTATCTTTTGACTTGAGGCTCTAATGAGCTAGTTGTCGACAAGCCCTTAAACCCTAATCACTCACTCACTTTATTCGTCATGTTTCCAGATTACAGCACGTCCCTGATATCTTCTCTGACCTATATATTCCAGTTTGTTATTTACAATCACGTCTAAGAAATTCTCAGGCAAAGAAATACTGTAAACAAAGCTCGTGATCACGTGACATAATAAAGGGGATATACCAACTGCTCACGCCTTGCCCACGACCACAACGTGTAGAGGGAAGGTCAGGGGAGCCCAACTCCTTCAAACGCTGGCCGAAAAGGACACAAATGGACTGTAGACATGTTTATATGGACCTGGGCCCACCGTCACCTGTACAGGTCGCGCGTTACTTCTTGACGAATGAAAATGTTATATGAAAGGTTGAATGCGAGTCACTACTCAGCTTTTCCGGGAACGTTCGCATAGAGAGAGAGAAGGTACAGTCTGCAGTGAGGTGACGCACATGCCTCTGGGTTGAAGTAGTACAACACTACAAATCAATTTATCACACTTCCAGTAATATCAGCCACAAGTATTATGCACTATACCTCTATAACTGTTTCCACTTAACTTTCTTGCATTCTTCTATTCCCGACATTTCTCCCTCGTCTTCCTCCTCTGAATTACTTCTATTTTCGTTGTATGCACACATCCGTACCGCACAAAACTTTTGCAGTCGACTGTATATATAAACGCGACAGAGAAAAAGAGGTGTCTGTTATCGTAGCATAAACATTTGCTGACCTGTTTATTAAGGGTAGGCCTACTCACTGGATTTCTGCTCAAGGTCATTCATCAAGAACAAACGCGCAACCTATAAACAACACAAAACTTGAAATTATCCCTGTGACTCCTATCGGTGTCCAAATTTCGCTGCCTGGTCCATCTGTAACGTTTCTAAAGTAACAATTTCTGAAATTCGCTAGACATTTAAACAATGAGGGTACAAAGTGTGTGTACAGATAAGTATACATGTTGTAAAATAAGTGTTCAATATAAGTGTCAAGTTTCAATTTTTTGCTGTGTAACAGCGCATATGCTCCTGTTTGTGTAAGATTTGAAGCTTTCACGGCGAACGTTAGTGATCAATTCTTCAGGCGTGATCAGCCGTGTTAAGTATGTGAAGAATTGATCACTCCTGTTTGTGGTTGTCTTGTAGCCTGGGTGCCTGTATTTCTTAATTGTTCCATTCATACCCTGCCTTTAACTGCAGAGGTCATATCGGCGGCCTTACTTATGGTGTTACTCGTTTAACAGCGGGTTTTTCGGTCTTTGGGGTTTTTATACTTTAAATTCACACACACACACACACACACACACACACACACACACACACACACGCACACACACACACACATTCACACTTTCATTCATACTACCAGACTCAGCAAAGTATGAGAAATAATCTTGACTGGAGGAACCATTTCTACCCCCTGCCGCGAACCGAACCCGGGACCCCTAGCAGAGCAGGCTGGGAGCCTGTTTGCCATCAATATTATATACTTATGTTCGTTTGTTTATAATGTATTGGGATTTGCTTATTTGCGATGCACTTGTATGTCTTCATATGCATATGTCGGCTCTGAAATAAGACTTATTTATAAATCTAAAACCTGCTTTAGCCATGGGATAGGGTAAGCGACACACAGAGACTCCAGTGCAGACACTGTTCTCCGTCTACCTCAAAGAGGGATTCGTCTCTCAGAGTGAGCAACCGGCCAACATGGGATAGGGTAAGTGACACACAGAGACTCCAGTGCAGACACTGTTCTCCGTCCACCTCAAAGAGAGATTCGTCTCTCAGAGTGAGCAACCGGCCAACATGTGATAGGACAAGTGACACACAGAGACTCCAGTGCAGACACTGTTCTCCGTCTACCTCAAAGAGGGATTCGTCTCTCAGAGTGAGCAACCGACCAACATGGGATAGGGTAAGCGACACACAGAGACTCCAGTGCAGACACTGTTCTCCGTCTACCTCAAAGAGGGATTCGTCTCTCAGAGTGAGCAACCGACCAACATGGGATAGGGCAAGTGACACACAGAGACTCCAGTGCAGACACTTTTCTCCGTCCACCTCAAAGAGGGATTCGTCTCTCAGAGCAACCGGCCAACATGGGATAGGGTAAGTGACACACAGCGACTCCAGTGTTCTCCGTCTACCTCAAAGAGGGATTCGTCTCTCAGAGTGAGCAACCGACCAACATGGGATAGGGTAAGTGACTCACAGGGACTCCAGTGCAGACACTGTTCTCCGTCTACCTCAAAGAGGGATTCGTCTCTCAGAGTGAGCAACCGGCCAACATGGGATAGGGCAAGTGACACACAGAGACTCCAGTGCAGACACTGCTCTCCGTCCACCTCAAAGAGGGATTCGTCTCTCAGAGCAACCGGCCAACATGGGATAGGGTAAGTGACACACAGAGACTCCAGTGTTCTCCGTCTACCTCAAAGAGGGATTCGTCTCTCAGAGTGAGCAACCGACCAACATGGGATAGGGCAAGTGACACACAGAGACTCCAGTGCAGACACTGTTCTCCGTCCACCTCAAAGAGGGATTCGTCTCTCAGAGTGAGCAACCGACCAACATGGGATAGGGCAAGTGACACACAGAGACTCCAGTGCAGACACTGTTCTCCGTCTACCTCAAAGAGAGATTCGTCTCTCAGAGTGAGCAACCGGCCAACATGGGATAGGGCAAGTGACACACAGAGACTCCAGTGCAGACACTGTTCTCCGTCTACCTCAAAGAGAGATTCGTCTCTCAGAGTGAGCAACCGGCCAACATGGGATAGGGTAAGTGACACACAGAGACTCCAGTGCAGACACTGTTCTCCGTCTACCTCAAAGAGGGATTCGTCTCTCAGAGTGAGCAACCGACCAACATGGGATAGGGCAAGTGACACACAGAGACTCCAGTGCAGACACTGTTCTCCGTCTACCTCAAAGAGAGATTCGTCTCTCAGAGTGAGCAACCGGCCAACATGGGATAGGGTAAGTGACACACAGAGGCTCCAGTGCAGACACTGTTCTCCGTCTACCTCAAAGAGGGATTCGTCTCTCAGAGTGAGCAACCGACCAACATGGGATAGGGTAAGTGACACACAGAGACTCCAGTGCAGACACTGTTCTCCGTCTACCTCAAAGAGGGATTCGTCTCTCAGAGTGAGCAACCGGCCAACATGGGATAGGGTAAGTGACACACAGAGACTCCAGTGCAGACACTGTTCTCCGTCTACCTCAAAGAGGGATTCGTCTCTCAGAGTGAGCCACCGACCAACATGGGATAGGGTAAGTGACACACAGAGACTCCAGTGCAGACACTGTTCTCTGTCTACCTCAAAGAGGGATTCGTCTCTCAGAGTGAGCAACCGACCAACATGGGATAGGGTAAGTGACACACAGAGACTCCAGTGCAGACACTGTTCTCCGTCTACCTCAAAGAGGGATTCGTCTCTCAGAGTGAGCAACCGACCAACATGGGATAGGGTAAGTGACACACAGAGACTCCAGTGCAGACACTGTTCTCCGTCTACCTCAAAGAGGGATTCGTCTCTCAGAGTGAGCAACCGGCCAACATGGGATAGGGTAAGTGACACACAGAGACTCCAGTGCAGACACTGTTCTCCGTCTACCTCAAAGAGGGATTCGTCTCTCAGAGTGAGCAACCGACCAACATGGGATAGGGTAAGTGACACACAGAGACTCCAGTGCAGACACTGTTCTCCGTCTACCTCAAAGAGGGATTCGTCTCTCAGAGTGAGCAACCGGCCAACATGGGATAGGACAAGTGACACACAGAGACTCCAGTGCAGACACTGTTCTCCGTCTACCTCAAAGAGGGATCCGTCTCTCAGAGTGAGCAACCGGCCAACATGGGATAGGACAAGTGACACACAGAGACTCCAGTGCAGACACTGTTCTCCGTCTACCTCAAAGAGGGATTCGTCTCTCAGAGTGAGCAACCGGCCAACATGGGATAGGACAAGTGACACACAGAGACTCCAGTGCAGACACTGTTCTCCGTCTACCTCAAAGAGGGATCCGTCTCTCAGAGTGAGCAACCGGCCAACATGGGATAGGGTAAGTGACACACAGAGACTCCAGTGCAGACACTGTTCTCCGTCTACCTCAAAGAGAGATTCGTCTCTCAGAGTGAGCAACCGGCCAACATGGGATAGGGTAAGCGACACACAGAGACTCCAGTGCAGACACTGTTCTCCGTCTACCTCAAAGAGAGATTCGTCTCTCAGAGTGAGCAACCGGCCAACATGGGATAGGGTAAGTGACACACAGAGACTCCAGTGCAGACACTGTTCTCCGTCTACCTCAAAGAGGGATTCGTCTCCCAGAGTGAGCAACCGACCAACATGGGATAGGGCAAGTGACACACAGAGACTCCAGTGCAGACACTGTTCTCCGTCTACCTCAAAGAGAGATTCGTCTCTCAGAGTGAGCAACCGGCCAACAGGGATAGGGTAAGTGACACACAGAGACTCCAGTGCAGACACTGTTCTCCGTCTACCTCAAAGAGGGATTCGTCTCTCAGAGCAACCGGCCAACATGGGATAGGGTAAGTGACACACAGAGACTCCAGTGCAGACACTGTTCTCCGTCTACCTCAAAGAGAGATTCGTCTCTCAGAGTGAGCAACCGGCCAACATGGGATAGGGTAAGTGACACACAGAGACTCCAGTGCAGACACTGTTCTCCGTCTACCTCAAAGAGAGATTCGTCTCTCAGAGTGAGCAACCGGCCAACATGGGATAGGGTAAGTGACACACAGGGACTCCAGTGCAGACACTGTTCTCCGTCTACCTCAAAGAGGGATTCGTCTCTCAGAGTGAGCAACCGACCAACATGGGATAGGGCAAGTGACACACAGAGACTCCAGTGCAGACACTGTTCTCCGTCTACCTCAAAGAGAGATTCGTCTCTCAGAGTGAGCAACCGGCCAACATGGGATAGTGTAAGTGACACACAGAGACTCCAGTGCAGACACTGTACTCCGTCTACCTCAAAGAGAGATTCGTCTCTCAGAGTGAGCAACCGGCCAACATGGGATAGGGTAAGTGACACACAGAGACTCCAGTGCAGACACTGTTCTCCGTCTACCTCAAAGAGAGATTCGTCTCTCAGAGTGAGCAACCGGCCAACATGTGATAGGGTAAGTGACACACAGAGACTCCAGTGCAGACACTGTTCTCCGTCTACCTCAAAGAGCGATTCGTCTCTCAGAGTGAGCAACCGGCCAACATGTGATAGGGTAAGTGACACACAGAGACTCCAGTGCAGACACTGCTCTCCGTCTACCTCAAAGAGAGATTCGTCTCTCAGAGTGAGCAACCGGCCAACATGTGATAGGGTAAGTGACACACAGAGACTCCAGTGCAGACACTGTTCTCCGTCTACCTCAAAGAGAGATTCGTCTCTCAGAGTGAGCAAACGGCCAACATGGGATAGGACAAGTGACACACAGAGACTCCAGTGCAGACACTGTTCTCCGTATACCGCAAAGAGAGTTTCGTCTCTCAGAGTGAGCAACCGGCCAACATGGGATAGGGTAAGTGACACACAGAGACTCCAGTGCAGACACTGTTCCCCGTCTACCTCAAAGAGAGATCCGTCTCTCAGAGTGAGCAACCGGCCAACATGTGATAGGACAAGTGACACACAGAGACTCCAGTGCAGACACTGTTCTCCGTCTACCTCAAAGAGAGATCCGTCTCTCAGAGTGAGGAACCGGCCAACATGTGATAGGGTAAGTGACACACAGAGACTCCAGTGCACACACTGTTCTCCGTCTACCTCAAAGAGAGATCCGTCTCTCAGAGTGAGCAACCGGCCAACATGGGATAGGGTAAGTGACACACAGGGACTCCAGTGCAGACACTGTTCTACGTCTACCTCAAAGAGAGATTCGTCTCTCAGAGTGAGCAACCGGCCAACATGGGATAGGGTAAGTGACACACAGAGACTCCAGTGCAGACACTGTTCTCCGTCTACCTCAAAGAGGGATTCGTCTCTCAGAGCAACCGGCCAACATGGGATAGGACAAGTGACACACAGAGACTCCAGTGCAGACACTGTTCTCCGTCTACCTCAAAGAGGGATCCGTCTCTCAGACTGAGCAACCGGCCAACATGGGATAGGGTAAGTGACACACAGAGACTCCAGTGCAGACACTGTTCTCTGTCTACCTCAAAGAGGGATTCGTCTCTCAGAGTGAGCAACCGACCAACATGGGATAGGGTAAGTGACACACAGAGACTCCAGTGCAGACACTGTTCTCCGTCTACCTCAAAGAGGGATTCGTCTCTCAGAGTGAGCAACCGACCAACATGGGATAGGGTAAGTGACACACAGAGACTCCAGTGCAGACACTGTTCTCCGTCTACCTCAAAGAGGGAT
Source organism: Tenodera sinensis (assembly GCA_030765045.1). Lineage (NCBI taxonomy): Eukaryota > Metazoa > Arthropoda > Insecta > Mantodea > Mantidae > Tenodera > Tenodera sinensis. Next base: position 611,018 of record JAUKNM010000063.1, on the reverse strand, counting down.
TCGTCTCTCAGAGTGAGCAACCAGCCAACATGGGATAGGGTAAGTGACACACAGAGACTCCAGTGCAGACACTGTTCTCCGTCTACCTCAAAGAGGGATTCGTCTCTCAGAGTGAGCAACCGACCAACATGGGATAGGGTAAGTGACACACAGAGACTCCAGTGCAGACACTGTTCTCCGTCTACCTCAAAGAGGGATTCGTCTCTCAGAGTGAGCAACCGGCCAACATGGGATAGGACAAGTGACACACAGAGACTCCAGTGCAGACACTGTTCTCCGTCTACCTCAAAGAGGGATCCGTCTCTCAGAGTGAGCAACCGGCCAACATGGGATAGGACAAGTGACACACAGAGACTCCAGTGCAGACACTGTTCTCCGTCTACCTCAAAGAGGGATTCGTCTCTCAGAGTGAGCAACCGGCCAACATGGGATAGGACAAGTGACACACAGAGACTCCAGTGCAGACACTGTTCTCCGTCTACCTCAAAGAGGGATCCGTCTCTCAGAGTGAGCAACCGGCCAACATGGGATAGGGTAAGTGACACACAGAGACTCCAGTGCAGACACTGTTCTCCGTCTACCTCAAAGAGAGATTCGTCTCTCAGAGTGAGCAACCGGCCAACATGGGATAGGGTAAGCGACACACAGAGACTCCAGTGCAGACACTGTTCTCCGTCTACCTCAAAGAGAGATTCGTCTCTCAGAGTGAGCAACCGGCCAACATGGGATAGGGTAAGTGACACACAGAGACTCCAGTGCAGACACTGTTCTCCGTCTACCTCAAAGAGGGATTCGTCTCTCAGAGTGAGCAACCGACCAACATGGGATAGGGCAAGTGACACACAGAGACTCCAGTGCAGACACTGTTCTCCGTCTACCTCAAAGAGAGATTCGTCTCTCAGAGTGAGCAACCGGCCAACATGGGATAGGGTAAGTGACACACAGAGACTCCAGTGCAGACACTGTTCTCCGTCTACCTCAAAGAGGGATTCATCTCTCAGAGCAACCGGCCAACATGGGATAGGGTAAGTGACACACAGAGACTCCAGTGCAGACACTGTTCTCCGTCTACCTCAAAGAGAGATTCGTCTCTCAGAGTGAGCAACCGGCCAACATGGGATAGGGTAAGTGACACACAGAGACTCCAGTGCAGACACTGTTCTCCGTCTACCTCAAAGAGAGATTCGTCTCTCAGAGTGAGCAACCGGCCAACATGGGATAGGGTAAGTGACACACAGGGACTCCAGTGCAGACACTGTTCTCCGTCTACCTCAAAGAGGGATTCGTCTCTCAGAGTGAGCAACCGACCAACATGGGATAGGGCAAGTGACACACAGAGACTCCAGTGCAGACACTGTTCTCCGTCTACCTCAAAGAGAGATTCGTCTCTCAGAGTGAGCAACCGGCCAACATGGGATAGTGTAAGTGACACACAGAGACTCCAGTGCAGACACTGTACTCCGTCTACCTCAAAGAGAGATTCGTCTCTCAGAGTGAGCAACCGGCCAACATGGGATAGGGTAAGTGACACACAGAGACTCCAGTGCAGACACTGTTCTCCGTCTACCTCAAAGAGAGATTCGTCTCTCAGAGTGAGCAACCGGCCAACATGTGATAGGGTAAGTGACACACAGAGACTCCAGTGCAGACACTGTTCTCCGTCTACCTCAAAGAGCGATTCGTCTCTCAGAGTGAGCAACCGGCCAACATGTGATAGGGTAAGTGACACACAGAGACTCCAGTGCAGACACTGCTCTCCGTCTACCTCAAAGAGAGATTCGTCTCTCAGAGTGAGCAACCGGCCAACATGTGATAGGGTAAGTGACACACAGAGACTCCAGTGCAGACACTGTTCTCCGTCTACCTCAAAGAGAGATTCGTCTCTCAGAGTGAGCAACCGGCCAACATGGGATAGGACAAGTGACACACAGAGACTCCAGTGCAGACACTGTTCTCCGTATACCGCAAAGAGAGTTTCGTCTCTCAGAGTGAGCAACCGGCCAACATGGGATAGGGTAAGTGACACACAGAGACTCCAGTGCAGACACTGTTCCCCGTCTACCTCAAAGAGAGATCCGTCTCTCAGAGTGAGCAACCGGCCAACATGTGATAGGACAAGTGACACACAGAGACTCCAGTGCAGACACTGTTCTCCGTCTACCTCAAAGAGAGATCCGTCTCTCAGAGTGAGGAACCGGCCAACATGTGATAGGGTAAGTGACACACAGAGACTCCAGTGCACACACTGTTCTCCGTCTACCTCAAAGAGAGATCCGTCTCTCAGAGTGAGCAACCGGCCAACATGGGATAGGGTAAGTGACACACAGGGACTCCAGTGCAGACACTGTTCTACGTCTACCTCAAAGAGAGATTCGTCTCTCAGAGTGAGCAACCGGCCAACATGGGATAGGGTAAGTGACACACAGAGACTCCAGTGCACACACTGTTCTCCGTCTACCTCAAAGAGGGATTCGTCTCTCAGAGCAACCGGCCAACATGGGATAGGACAAGTGACACACAGAGACTCCAGTGCAGACACTGTTCTCCGTCTACCTCAAAGAGGGATCCGTCTCTCAGACTGAGCAACCGGCCAACATGGGATAGGGTAAGTGACACACAGAGACTCCAGTGCAGACACTGTTCTCCGTCTACCTCAAAGAGAGATTCGTCTCTCAGAGTGAGCAACCGGCCAACATGGGATAGGGTAAGTGACACACAGAGACTCCAGTGCAGACACTGTTCTCCGTCTACCTCAAAGAGAGATTCGTCTCTCAGAGTGAGCAACCGGCCAACATGGGATAGGGTAAGTGACACACAGAGACTCCAGTGCAGACACTGTTCTCCGTCTACCTCAAAGAGGGATTCGTCTCTCAGAGTGAGCAACCGACCAACATGGGATAGGGCAAGTGACACACAGAGACTCCAGTGCAGACACTGTTCTCCGTCTACCTCAAAGAGAGATTCGTCTCTCAGAGTGAGCAACCGGCCAACATGGGATAGGGTAAGTGACACACAGAGACTCCAGTGCAGACACTGTTCTCCGTCTACCTCAAAGAGGGATTCGTCTCTCAGAGTGAGCAACCGACCAACATGGGATAGGGCAAGTGACACAAAGAGACTCCAGTGCAGACACTGTTCTCCGTCTACCTCAAAGAGAGATTCGTCTCTCAGAGCAACCGGCCAACATGGGATAGGTTAAGTGACACAAAGAGACTCCAGTGCAGACACTGTTCTCCGTCTACCTCAAAGAGAGATTCGTCTCTCAGAGTGAGCAACCGGCCAACATGGGATAGGGTAAGTGACACACAGAGACTCCAGTGCAGACACTGTTCTCCGTATAGCTCAAAGAGGGATTCGTCTCTCAGAGTGAGCAACCGGCCAACATGGGATAGGGTAAGTGACACACAGAGACTCCAGTGCAGACACTGTTCTCCGTCTACCTCAAAGAGAGATTCGTCTCTCAGAGTGAGCAACCGGCCAACATGTGATAGGGTAAGTGACACACAGAGACTCCAGTGCAGACACTGTTCTCCGTCTACCTCAAAGAGGGATTCGTCTCTCAGAGTGAGCAACCGACCAACATGGGATAGGGTAAGTGACACACAGAGACTCCAGTGCAGACACTGTTCTCCGTCTACCTCAAAGAGGGATTCGTCTCTCAGAGTGAGCAACCGGCCAACATGGGATAGGACAAGTGACACACAGAGACTCCAGTGCAGACACTGTTCTCCGTCTACCTCAAAGAGGGATCCGTCTCTCAGAGTGAGCAACCGGCCAACATGGGATAGGACAAGTGACACACAGAGACTCCAGTGCAGACACTGTTCTCCGTCTACCTCAAAGAGGGATTCGTCTCTCAGAGTGAGCAACCGGCCAACATGGGATAGGACAAGTGACACACAGAGACTCCAGTGCAGACACTGTTCTCCGTCTACCTCAAAGAGGGATCCGTCTCTCAGAGTGAGCAACCGGCCAACATGGGATAGGGTAAGTGACACACAGAGACTCCAGTGCAGACACTGTTCTCCGTCTACCTCAAAGAGAGATTCGTCTCTCAGAGTGAGCAACCGGCCAACATGGGATAGGGTAAGCGACACACAGAGACTCCAGTGCAGACACTGTTCTCCGTCTACCTCAAAGAGAGATTCGTCTCTCAGAGTGAGCAACCGGCCAACATGGGATAGGGTAAGTGACACACAGAGACTCCAGTGCAGACACTGTTCTCCGTCTACCTCAAAGAGGGATTCGTCTCTCAGAGTGAGCAACCGACCAACATGGGATAGGGCAAGTGACACACAGAGACTCCAGTGCAGACACTGTTCTCCGTCTACCTCAAAGAGAGATTCGTCTCTCAGAGTGAGCAACCGGCCAACATGGGATAGGGTAAGTGACACACAGAGACTCCAGTGCAGACACTGTTCTCCGTCTACCTCAAAGAGGGATTCATCTCTCAGAGCAACCGGCCAACATGGGATAGGGTAAGTGACACACAGAGACTCCAGTGCAGACACTGTTCTCCGTCTACCTCAAAGAGAGATTCGTCTCTCAGAGTGAGCAACCGGCCAACATGGGATAGGGTAAGTGACACACAGAGACTCCAGTGCAGACACTGTTCTCCGTCTACCTCAAAGAGAGATTCGTCTCTCAGAGTGAGCAACCGGCCAACATGGGATAGGGTAAGTGACACACAGGGACTCCAGTGCAGACACTGTTCTCCGTCTACCTCAAAGAGGGATTCGTCTCTCAGAGTGAGCAACCGACCAACATGGGATAGGGCAAGTGACACACAGAGACTCCAGTGCAGACACTGTTCTCCGTCTACCTCAAAGAGAGATTCGTCTCTCAGAGTGAGCAACCGGCCAACATGGGATAGTGTAAGTGACACACAGAGACTCCAGTGCAGACACTGTACTCCGTCTACCTCAAAGAGAGATTCGTCTCTCAGAGTGAGCAACCGGCCAACATGGGATAGGGTAAGTGACACACAGAGACTCCAGTGCAGACACTGTTCTCCGTCTACCTCAAAGAGAGATTCGTCTCTCAGAGTGAGCAACCGGCCAACATGTGATAGGGTAAGTGACACACAGAGACTCCAGTGCAGACACTGTTCTCCGTCTACCTCAAAGAGCGATTCGTCTCTCAGAGTGAGCAACCGGCCAACATGTGATAGGGTAAGTGACACACAGAGACTCCAGTGCAGACACTGCTCTCCGTCTACCTCAAAGAGAGATTCGTCTCTCAGAGTGAGCAACCGGCCAACATGTGATAGGGTAAGTGACACACAGAGACTCCAGTGCAGACACTGTTCTCCGTCTACCTCAAAGAGAGATTCGTCTCTCAGAGTGAGCAACCGGCCAACATGGGATAGGACAAGTGACACACAGAGACTCCAGTGCAGACACTGTTCTCCGTATACCGCAAAGAGAGTTTCGTCTCTCAGAGTGAGCAACCGGCCAACATGGGATAGGGTAAGTGACACACAGAGACTCCAGTGCAGACACTGTTCCCCGTCTACCTCAAAGAGAGATCCGTCTCTCAGAGTGAGCAACCGGCCAACATGTGATAGGACAAGTGACACACAGAGACTCCAGTGCAGACACTGTTCTCCGTCTACCTCAAAGAGAGATCCGTCTCTCAGAGTGAGGAACCGGCCAACATGTGATAGGGTAAGTGACACACAGAGACTCCAGTGCACACACTGTTCTCCGTCTACCTCAAAGAGAGATCCGTCTCTCAGAGTGAGCAACCGGCCAACATGGGATAGGGTAAGTGACACACAGGGACTCCAGTGCAGACACTGTTCTACGTCTACCTCAAAGAGAGATTCGTCTCTCAGAGTGAGCAACCGGCCAACATGGGATAGGGTAAGTGACACACAGAGACTCCAGTGCACACACTGTTCTCCGTCTACCTCAAAGAGGGATTCGTCTCTCAGAGCAACCGGCCAACATGGGATAGGACAAGTGACACACAGAGACTCCAGTGCAGACACTGTTCTCCGTCTACCTCAAAGAGGGATCCGTCTCTCAGACTGAGCAACCGGCCAACATGGGATAGGGTAAGTGACACACAGAGACTCCAGTGCAGACACTGTTCTCCGTCTACCTCAAAGAGAGATTCGTCTCTCAGAGTGAGCAACCGGCCAACATGGGATAGGGTAAGTGACACACAGAGACTCCAGTGCAGACACTGTTCTCCGTCTACCTCAAAGAGAGATTCGTCTCTCAGAGTGAGCAACCGGCCAACATGGGATAGGGTAAGTGACACACAGAGACTCCAGTGCAGACACTGTTCTCCGTCTACCTCAAAGAGGGATTCGTCTCTCAGAGTGAGCAACCGACCAACATGGGATAGGGCAAGTGACACACAGAGACTCCAGTGCAGACACTGTTCTCCGTCTACCTCAAAGAGAGATTCGTCTCTCAGAGTGAGCAACCGGCCAACATGGGATAGGGTAAGTGACACACAGAGACTCCAGTGCAGACACTGTTCTCCGTCTACCTCAAAGAGGGATTCGTCTCTCAGAGTGAGCAACCGACCAACATGGGATAGGGCAAGTGACACAAAGAGACTCCAGTGCAGACACTGTTCTCCGTCTACCTCAAAGAGAGATTCGTCTGTCAGAGCAACCGGCCAACATGGGATAGGTTAAGTGACACAAAGAGACTCCAGTGCAGACACTGTTCTCCGTCTACCTCAAAGAGAGATTCGTCTCTCAGAGTGAGCAACCGGCCAACATGGGATAGGGTAAGTGACACACAGAGACTCCAGTGCAGACACTGTTCTCCGTATAGCTCAAAGAGGGATTCGTCTCTCAGAGTGAGCAACCGGCCAACATGGGATAGGGTAAGTGACACACAGAGACTCCAGTGCAGACACTGTTCTCCGTCTACCTCAAAGAGAGATTCGTCTCTCAGAGTGAGCAACCGGCCAACATGTGATAGGGTAAGTGACACACAGAGACTCCAGTGCAGACACTGTTCTCCGTCTACCTCAAAGAGCGATTCGTCTCTCAGAGTGAGCAACCGGCCAACATGTGATAGGGTAAGTGACACACAGAGACTCCAGTGCACACACTGTTCTCCGTCTACCTCAAAGAGAGATCCGTCTCTCAGAGTGAGCAACCGGCCAACATGGGATAGGGTAAGTGACACACAGGGACTCCAGTGCAGACACTGTTCTACGTCTACCTCAAAGAGAGATTCGTCTCTCAGAGTGAGCAACCGGCCAACATGGGATAGGGTAAGTGACACACAGAGACTCCAGTGCAGACACTGTTCTCCGTCTACCTCAAAGAGGGATCTGTCTCTCAGAGCAACCGGCCAACATGAGATAGGACAAGTGACACACAGGGACTCCAGTGCAGACACTGTTCTCCGTATAGCTCAAAGAGGGATTCGTCTCTCAGAGTGAGCAACCGGCCAACATGGGATAGGACAAGTGACACACAGAGACTCCAGTGCAGACACTTTTCTCCGTATAGCTCAAAGAGAGATTCGTCTCTCAGAGTGAGCAACCGGCCAACATGGGATAGGACAAGTGACACACAGAGACTCCAGTGCAGACACTGTTCTCCGTCTACCTCAAAGAGAGATTCGTCTCTCAGAGTGAGCAACCGGCCAACATGGGATAGGGTAAGTGACACACAGAGACTCCAGTGCAGACACTGTTCTCCGTCTACCTCAAAGACAGATTCGTCTCTCAGAGTGAGCAACCGGCCAACATGGGATAGGGTAAGTGACACACAGAGACTCCAGTGCAGACACTGTTCTCCGTCTACCTCAAAGAGGGATTCGTCTCTCAGAGTGAGCAACCGGCCAACATGGGATAGGGTAAGTGACACACAGAGACTCCAGTGCAGACACTGTTCTCCGTCCACCTCAAAGAGGGATTCGTCTCTCAGAGTGAGCAACCGACCAACATGTGATAGGGTAAGTGACACACAGAGACTCCAGTGCAGACACTGTTCTCCGTCTACGTCAAAGAGGGATTCGTCTCTCAGAGTGAGCAACCGGCCAACATGGGATAGGGTAAGTGACACACAGAGACTCCAGTGCAGACACTGTTCTCCGTCCACCTCAAAGAGGGATTCGTCTCTCAGAGTGAGCAACCGACCAACATGTGATAGGGTAAGTGACACACAGAGACTCCAGTGCAGACACTGTTCTCCGTCCACCTCAAAGAGAGATTCGTCTCTCAGAGTGAGCAACCGGCCAACATGGGATAGGGTAAGTGACACACAGAGACTCCAGTGCAGACACTGTTCTCCGTCTACCTCAAAGAGAGGTTCGTCTCTCAGAGTGAGCAACCGGCCAACATGGGATAGGGTAAGTGACACACAGAGACTCCAGTGCAGACACTGTTCTCCGTCTACCTCAAAGAGGGATTCGTCTCTCAGAGTGAGCAACCGGCCAACATGGGATAGGGTAAGTGACACACAGAGACTCCAGTGCAGACACTGTTCTCCGTCCACCTCAAAGAGGGATTCGTCTCTCAGAGTGAGCAACCGACCAACATGTGATAGGGTAAGTGACACACAGAGACTCCAGTGCAGACACTGTTCTCCGTATACCTCAAAGAGGGATTCGTCTCTCAGAGTGAGCAACCGGCCAACATGGGATAGGGTAAGTGACACACAGAGACTCCAGTGCAGACACTGTTCTCCGTATACATCAAAGAGGGATTCGTCTCTCAGAGTGAGCAACCGGCCAACATGGGATAGGGTAAGTGACACACAGAGACTCCAGTGCAGACACTGTTCTCCGTATACCTCAAAGAGGGATTCGTCTCTCAGAGTGAGCAACCGGCCAACATGGGATAGGGTAAGTGACACACAGAGACTCCAGTGCAGACACTGTTCTCCGTCTACCTCAAAGAGGGATTCGTCTCTCAGAGTGAGCAACCGGCCAACATGGGATGGGACAACTGACACACAGAGACTCCAGTGCAGACACTGTTCTCCGTCTACCTCAAAGAGGGATTCGTCTCTCAGAGTGAGCAACCGGCCAACATGGGATAGGGTAAGTGACACACAGAGACTCCAGTGCAGACACTGTTCTCCGTATAGCTCAAAGAGAGATTCGTCTCTCAGAGTGAGCAACCGACCAACATGTGATAGGGTAAGTGACACACAGAGACTCCAGTGCAGACACTGTTCTCCGTCTACCTCAAAGAGAGATTCGTCTCTCAGAGTGAGCAACCGGCCAACATGGGATAGGGTAAGTGACACACAGAGACTCCAGTGCAGACACTGTTCTCCGTCTACCTCAAAGAGAGATTCGTCTCTCAGAGTGAGCAACCGGCCAACATGTGATAGGGTAAGTGACACACAGAGACTCCAGTGCAGACACTGTTCTCCGTCTACCTCAAAGAGGGATTCGTCTCTCAGAGTGAGCAATCGGCCAACATGTGATAGGGTAAGTGACACACAGAGACTCCAGTGCAGACACTGTTCTCCGTCTACCTCAAAGAGAGATCCGTCTCTCAGAGTGAGCAACCGGCCAACATTTGATAGGGTAAGTGACACACAGAGACTCCAGTGCACACACTGTTCTCCGTCTACCTCAAAGAGAGATCCGTCTCTCAGAGTGAGCAACCGGCCAACATGGGATAGGGTAAGTGACACACAGGGACTCCAGTGCAGACACAGTTCTACGTCTACCTCAAAGAGAGATTCGTCTCTCAGAGTGAGCAACCGGCCAACATGGGATAGGGTAAGTGACACACAGAGACTCCAGTGCAGACACTGTTCTCCGTCTACCTCAAAGAGGGATTCGTCTCTCAGAGCAACCGGCCAACATGGGATAGGACAAGTGACACACAGAGACTCCAGTGCAGACACTGTTCTCCGTCTACCTCAAAGAGGGATTCGTCTCTCAGAGTGAGCAACCGGCCAACATGGGATAGGACAAGTGACACACAGAGACCCCAGTGCAGACACTGTTCTCCGTCTACCTCAAAGAGGGATTTGTCTCTCAGAGCAACCGGCCAACATGAGATAGGACAAGTGACACACAGGGACTCCAGTGCAGACACTGTTCTCCGTATAGCTCAAAGAGGGATTCGTCTCTCAGAGTGAGCAACCGGCCAACATGGGATAGGACAAGTGACACACAGAGACTCCAGTGCAGACACTTTTCTCCGTATAGCTCAAAGAGAGATTCGTCTCTCAGAGTGAGCAACCGGCCAACATGGGATAGGACAAGTGACACACAGAGACTCCAGTGCACTGTTCTCCGTCTACCTCAAAGAGAGATTCGTCTCTCAGAGTGAGCAACCGGCCAACATGGGATAGGGTAAGTGACACACAGAGACTCCAGTGCAGACACTGTTCTCCTTCTACCTCAAAGAGAGATTCGTCTCTCAGAGTGAGCAACCGGCCAACATGGGATAGGGTAAGTGACACACAGAGACTCCAGTGCAGACACTGTTCTCCGTCTACCTCAAAGACAGATTCGTCTCTCAGAGTGAGCAACCGGCCAACATGGGATAGGGTAAGTGACACACAGAGACTCCAGTGCAGACACTGTTCTCCGTCTACCTCAAAGAGGGATTCGTCTCTCAGAGTGAGCAACCGGCCAACATGGGATAGGGTAAGTGACACACAGAGACTCCAGTGCAGACACTGTTCTCCGTCCACCTCAAAGAGGGATTCGTCTCTCAGAGTGAGCAACCGACCAACATGTGATAGGGTAAGTGACACACAGAGACTCCAGTGCAGACACTGTTCTCCGTCTACCTCAAAGAGGGATTCGTCTCTCAGAGTGAGCAACCGGCCAACATGGGATAGGGTAAGTGACACACAGAGACTCCAGTGCAGACACTGTTCTCCGTCCACCTCAAAGAGGGATTCGTCTCTCAGAGTGAGCAACCGACCAACATGTGATAGGGTAAGTGACACACAGAGACTCCAGTGCAGACACTGTTCTCCGTCCACCTCAAAGAGGGATTCGTCTCTCAGAGTGAGCAACCGACCAACATGTGATAGGGTAAGTGACACACAGAGACTCCAGTGCAGACACTGTTCTCCGTCCACCTCAAAGAGGGATTCGTCTCTCAGAGTGAGCAACCGACCAACATGTGATAGGGTAAGTGACACACAGAGACTCCAGTACAGACACTGTTCTCCGTATACCTCAAAGAGGGATTCGTCTCTCAGAGTGAGCGGCCGACCAACATGTGATAGGGTAAGTGACACACAGAGACTCCAGTGCAGACACTGTTCTCCGTCTACCTCAAAGAGGGATTCGTCTCTCAGAGTGAGCGGCCGACCAACATGTGATAGGGTAAGTGACACACAGAGACTCCAGTGCAGACACTGTTCTCCGTATACCTCAAAGAGGGATTCGTCTCTCAGAGTGAGCAACCGGCCAACATGGGATAGGGTAAGTGACACACAGAGACTCCAGTGCAGACACTGTTCTCCGTCCACCTCAAAGAGGGATTCGTCTCTCAGAGTGAGCAACCAGCCAACATGGGATAGGACAAGTGACACACAGAGACTCCAGTGCAGACACTGTTCTCCGTCCACCTCAAAGAGGGATTCGTCTCTCAGAGTGAGCAACCGACCAACATGTGATAGGGTAAGTGACACACAGAGACTCCAGTGCAGACACTGTTCTCCGTATACCTCAAAGAGGGATTCGTCTCTCAGAGTGAGCAACCGGCCAACATGGGATAGGGTAAGTGACACACAGAGACTCCAGTGCAGACACTGTTCTCCGTCCACCTCAAAGAGGGATTCGTCTCTCAGAGTGAGCAACCGACCAACATGTGATAGGGTAAGTAAACACACAGAGACTCCAGTGCAGACACTGTTCTCCGTCCACCTCAAAGAGAGATTCGTCTCTCAGAGTGAGCAACCGGCCAACATGGGATAGGGTAAGTGACACACAGAGACTCCAGTGCAGACACTGTTCTCCGTCTACCTCAAAGAGAGGTTCGTCTCTCAGAGTGAGCAACCGGCCAACATGGGATAGGGTAAGTGACACACAGAGACTCCAGTGCAGACACTGTTCTCCGTCTACCTCAAAGAGGGATTCGTCTCTCAGAGTGAGCAACCGGCCAACATGGGATAGGGTAAGTGACACACAGAGACTCCAGTGCAGACACTGTTCTCCGTCCACCTCAAAGAGGGATTCGTCTCTCAGAGTGAGCAACCGACCAACATGTGATAGGGTAAGTGACACACAGAGACTCCAGTGCAGACACTGTTCTCCGTCTACCTCAAAGAGGGATTCGTCTCTCAGAGTGAGCAACCGGCCAACATGGGATAGGACAACTGACACACAGAGACTCCAGTGCAGACACTGTTCTCCGTCTACCTCAAAGAGGGATTCGTCTCTCAGAGTGAGCAACCGGCCAACATGGGATAGGGTAAGTGACACACAGAGACTCCAGTGCAGACACTGTTCTCCGTATAGCTCAAAGAGAGATTCGTCTCTCAGAGTGAGCAACCGACCAACATGTGATAGGGTACGTGACACACAGAGACTCCAGTGCAGACACTGTTCTCCGTCTACCCCAAGGAGGGATTCGTCTCTCAGAGTGAGCGGCCAACATGGGATAGGGTAAGTGACACACAGAGACTCCAGTGCAGACACTGTTGTCCGTATAGCTCAAAGAGGGATTCGTCGCTCAGAGTGAGCAACCGGCCAACATGGGATAGGACAAGTGACACACAGAGACTCCAGTGCAGACACTGTTCTCCGTCTACCTCAAAGAGGGATTCGTCTCTCAGAGTGAGCAACCGACCAACATGGGATAGGACAAGTGAAACACAGGGGCTCCAGTGCAGACACTGTTCTACGTCTACCTGAAAGAGGGATTCGTCTCTCAGAGTGAGCAACCGGCCAACATGGGATAGGGTAAGTGACACACAGAGACTCCAGTGCAGACACTGTTCTCCGTCTACCTCAAAGAGGGATTCGTCTCTCAGAGTGAGCAACTGGCCAACATGGGATAGGGTAAGTGACACACAGAGACTCCAGTGCAGACACTGTTCTCCGTCTACCTCAAAGAGGGATTCGTCTATCAGAGTGAGCAACCGGCCAACATGGGATAGGGTAAGTGACACACAGAGACTCCAGTGCAGACACTGTTCTCCGTCTACCTCAAAGAGGGATTCGTCTCTCAGAGTGAGCAACCGGCCAACATGGGATAGGACAAGTGACACACAGAGACTCCAGTGCAGACACTGTTCTCCGTCTACCTCAAAGAGAGATTCGTCTCTCAGAGTGAGCAACCGGCCAACATGTGATAGGGTAAGTGACACACAGAGACTCCAGTGCAGACACTGTTCTCCGTCTACCTCAAAGAGCGATTCGTCTCTCAGAGTGAGCAACCGGCCAACATGTGATAGGGTAAGTGACACACAGAGACTCCAGTGCAGACACTGCTCTCCGTCTACCTCAAAGAGAGATTCGTCTCTCAGAGTGAGCAACCGGCCAACATGTGATAGGGTAAGTGACACACAGAGACTCCAGTGCAGACACTGTTCTCCGTCTACCTCAAAGAGAGATTCGTCTCTCAGAGTGAGCAACCGGCCAACATGGGATAGGACAAGTGACACACAGAGACTCCAGTGCAGACACTGTTCTCCGTATACCGCAAAGAGAGTTTCGTCTCTCAGAGTGAGCAACCGGCCAACATGGGATAGGGTAAGTGACACACAGAGACTCCAGTGCAGACACTGTTCCCCGTCTACCTCAAGGAGAGATCCGTCTCTCAGAGTGAGCAACCGGCCAACATGTGATAGGACAAGTGACACACAGAGACTCCAGTGCAGACACTGTTCTCCGTCTACCTCAAAGAGAGATCCGTCTCTCAGAGTGAGCAACCGGCCAACATGTGATAGGGTAAGTGACACACAGAGACTCCAGTGCACACACTGTTCTCCGTCTACCTCAAAGAGAGATCCGTCTCTCAGAGTGAGCAACCGGCCAACATGGGATAGGGTAAGTGACACACAGGGACTCCAGTGCAGACACTGTTCTACGTCTACCTCAAAGAGAGATTCGTCTCTCAGAGTGAGCAACCGGCCAACATGGGATAGGGTAAGTGACACACAGAGACTCCCGTGCAGACACTGTTCTCCGTCTACCTCAAAGAGGGATTCGTCTCTCAGAGCAACCGGCCAACATGGGATAGGACAAGTGACACACAGAGACTCCAGTGCAGACACTGTTCTCCGTCTACCTCAAAGAGGGATCCGTCTCTCAGACTGAGCAACCGGCCAACATGGGATAGGGTAAGTGACACACAGAGACTCCAGTGCAGACACTGTTCTCCGTCTACCTCAAAGAGAGATTCGTCTCTCAGAGTGAGCAACCGGCCAACATGGGATAGGGTAAGTGACACACAGAGACTCCAGTGCAGACACTGTTCTCCGTCTACCTCAAAGAGAGATTCGTCTCTCAGAGTGAGCAACCGGCCAACATGGGATAGGGTAAGTGACACACAGAGACTCCAGTGCAGACACTGTTCTCCGTCTACCTCAAAGAGGGATTCGTCTCTCAGAGTGAGCAACCGACCAACATGGGATAGGGCAAGTGACACACAGAGACTCCAGTGCAGACACTGTTCTCCGTCTACCTCAAAGAGAGATTCGTCTCTCAGAGTGAGCAACCGGCCAACATGGGATAGGGTAAGTGACACACAGAGACTCCAGTGCAGACACTGTTCTCCGTCTACCTCAAAGAGGGATTCGTCTCTCAGAGTGAGCAACCGACCAACATGGGATAGGGCAAGTGACACAAAGAGACTCCAGTGCAGACACTGTTCTCCGTCTACCTCAAAGAGAGATTCGTCTCTCAGAGCAACCGGCCAACATGGGATAGGTTAAGTGACACACAGAGACTCCAGTGCAGACACTGTTCTCCGTCTACCTCAAAGAGAGATTCGTCTCTCAGAGTGAGCAACCGGCCAACATGGGATAGGGTAAGTGACACACAGAGACTCCAGTGCAGACACTGTTCTCCGTATAGCTCAAAGAGGGATTCGTCTCTCAGAGTGAGCAACCGGCCAACATGGGATAGGGTAAGTGACACACAGAGACTCCAGTGCAGACACTGTTCTCCGTCTACCTCAGAGAGAGATTCGTCTCTCAGAGTGAGCAACCGGCCAACATGTGATAGGGTAAGTGACACACAGAGACTCCAGTGCAGACACTGTTCTCCGTCTACCTCAAAGAGCGATTCGTCTCTCAGAGTGAGCAACCGGCCAACATGTGATAGGGTAAGTGGCACACAGAGACTCCAGTGCACACACTGTTCTCCGTCTACCTCAAAGAGAGATCCGTCTCTCAGAGTGAGCAACCGGCCAACATGGGATAGGGTAAGTGACACACAGGGACTCCAGTGCAGACACTGTTCTACGTCTACCTCAAAGAGAGATTCGTCTCTCAGAATGAGCAACCGGCCAACATGGGATAGGGTAAGTGACACACAGAGACTCCAGTGCAGGCACTGTTCTCCGTCTACCTCAAAGAGGGATTTGTCTCTCAGAGCAACCGGCCAACATGAGATAGGACAAGTGACACACAGGGACTCCAGTGCAGACACTGTTCTCCGTATAGCTCAAAGAGGGATTCGTCTCTCAGAGTGAGCAACCGGCCAACATGGGATAGGACAAGTGACACACAGAGACTCCAGTGCAGACACTTTTCTCCGTATAGCTCAAAGAGAGATTCGTCTCTCAGAGTGAGCAACCGGCCAACATGGGATAGGACAAGTGACACACAGAGACTCCAGTGCAGACACTGTTCTCCGTCTACCTCAAAGAGAGATTCGTCTCTCAGAGTGAGCAACCGGCCAACATGGGATAGGGTAAGTGACACACAGAGACTCCAGTGCAGACACTGTTCTCCGTCTACCTCAAAGACAGATTCGTCTCTCAGAGTGAGCAACCGGCCAACATGGGATAGGGTAAGTGACACACAGAGACTCCAGTGCAGACACTGTTCTCCGTCTACCTCAAAGAGGGATTCGTCTCTCAGAGTGAGCAACCGGCCAACATGGGATAGGGTAAGTGACACACAGAGACTTCAGTGCAGACACTGTTCTCCGTGCACCTCAAAGAGGGATTCGTCTCTCAGAGTGAGCAACCGACCAACATGTGATAGGGTAAGTGACACACAGAGACTCCAGTGCAGACACTGTTCTCCGTCTACGTCAAAGAGGGATTCGTCTCTCAGAGTGAGCAACCGGCCAACATGGGATAGGGTAAGTGACACACAGAGACTCCAGTGCAGACACTGTTCTCCGTCCACCTCAAAGAGGGATTCGTCTCTCAGAGTGAGCAACCGACCAACATGTGATAGGGTAAGTGACACACAGAGACTCCAGTGCAGACACTGTTCTCCGTCCACCTCAAAGAGAGATTCGTCTCTCAGAGTGAGCAACCGGCCAACATGGGATAGGGTAAGTGACACACAGAGACTCCAGTGCAGACACTGTTCTCCGTCTACCTCAAAGAGAGGTTCGTCTCTCAGAGTGAGCAACCGGCCAACATGGGATAGGGTAAGTGACACACAGAGACTCCAGTGCAGACACTGTTCTCCGTCTACCTCAAAGAGGGATTCGTCTCTCAGAGTGAGCAACCGGCCAACATGGGATAGGGTAAGTGACACACAGAGACTCCAGTGCAGACACTGTTCTCCGTCCACCTCAAAGAGGGATTCGTCTCTCAGAGTGAGCAACCGACCAACATGTGATAGGGTAAGTGACACACAGAGACTCCAGTGCAGACACTGTTCTCCGTATACCTCAAAGAGGGATTCGTCTCTCAGAGTGAGCAACCGGCCAACATGGGATAGGGTAAGTGACACACAGAGACTCCAGTGCAGACACTGTTCTCCGTATACATCAAAGAGGGATTCGTCTCTCAGAGTGAGCAACCGGCCAACATGGGATAGGGTAAGTGACACACAGAGACTCCAGTGCAGACACTGTTCTCCGTATACCTCAAAGAGGGATTCGTCTCTCAGAGTGAGCAACCGGCCAACATGGGATAGGGTAAGTGACACACAGAGACTCCAGTGCAGACACTGTTCTCCGTCTACCTCAAAGAGGGATTCGTCTCTCAGAGTGAGCAACCGGCCAACATGGGATGGGACAACTGACACACAGAGACTCCAGTGCAGACACTGTTCTCCGTCTACCTCAAAGAGGGATTCGTCTCTCAGAGTGAGCAACCGGCCAACATGGGATAGGGTAAGTGACACACAGAGACTCCAGTGCAGACACTGTTCTCCGTATAGCTCAAAGAGAGATTCGTCTCTCAGAGTGAGCAACCGACCAACATGTGATAGGGTAAGTGACACACAGAGACTCCAGTGCAGACACTGTTCTCCGTCTACCTCAAAGAGAGATTCGTCTCTCAGAGTGAGCAACCGGCCAACATGGGATAGGGTAAGTGACACACAGAGACTCCAGTGCAGACACTGTTCTCCGTCTACCTCAAAGAGAGATTCGTCTCTCAGAGTGAGCAACCGGCCAACATGTGATAGGGTAAGTGACACACAGAGACTCCAGTGCAGACACTGTTCTCCGTCTACCTCAAAGAGGGATTCGTCTCTCAGAGTGAGCAATCGGCCAACATGTGATAGGGTAAGTGACACACAGAGACTCCAGTGCAGACACTGTTCTCCGTCTACCTCAAAGAGAGATCCGTCTCTCAGAGTGAGCAACCGGCCAACATTTGATAGGGTAAGTGACACACAGAGACTCCAGTGCACACACTGTTCTCCGTCTACCTCAAAGAGAGATCCGTCTCTCAGAGTGAGCAACCGGCCAACATGGGATAGGGTAAGTGACACACAGGGACTCCAGTGCAGACACTGTTCTACGTCTACCTCAAAGAGAGATTCGTCTCTCAGAGTGAGCAACCGGCCAACATGGGATAGGGTAAGTGACACACAGAGACTCCAGTGCAGACACTGTTCTCCGTCTACCTCAAAGAGGGATTCGTCTCTCAGAGCAACCGGCCAACATGGGATAGGACAAGTGACACACAGAGACTCCAGTGCAGACACTGTTCTCCGTCTACCTCAAAGAGGGATTCGTCTCTCAGAGTGAGCAACCGGCCAACATGGGATAGGACAAGTGACACACAGAGACCCCAGTGCAGACACTGTTCTCCGTCTACCTCAAAGAGGGATTTGTCTCTCAGAGCAACCGGCCAACATGAGATAGGACAAGTGACACACAGGGACTCCAGTGCAGACACTGTTCTCCGTATAGCTCAAAGAGGGATTCGTCTCTCAGAGTGAGCAACCGGCCAACATGGGATAGGACAAGTGACACACAGAGACTCCAGTGCAGACACTTTTCTCCGTATAGCTCAAAGAGAGATTCGTCTCTCAGAGTGAGCAACCGGCAAACATGGGATAGGACAAGTGACACACAGAGACTCCAGTGCAGACACTTTTCTCCGTCTACCTCAAAGAGAGATTCGTCTCTCAGAGTGAGCAACCGGCCAACATGGGATAGGGTAAGTGACACACAGAGACTCCAGTGCAGACACTGTTCTCCGTCTACCTCAAAGAGGGATTCGTCTCTCAGAGTGAGCAACCGACCAACATGTGATAGGGTAAGTGACACACAGAGACTCCAGTGCAGACACTGTTCTCCGTATACCTCAAAGAGGGATTCGTCTCTCAGAGTGAGCAACCGGCCAACATGGGATAGGGTAAGTGACACACAGAGACTCCAGTGCAGACACTGTTCTCCGTCCACCTCAAAGAGGGATTCGTCTCTCAGAGTGAGCAACCGACCAACATGTGATAGGGTAAGTGACACACAGAGACTCCAGTGCAGACACTGTTCTCCGTCCACCTCAAAGAGGGATTCGTCTCTCAGAGTGAGCAACCGACCAACATGTGATAGGGTAAGTGACACACAGAGACTCCAGTGCAGACACTGTTCTCCGTCCACCTCAAAGAGGGATTCGTCCCTCAGAGTGAGCAACCGACCAACATGTGATAGGGTAAGTGACACACAGAGACTCCAGTACAGACACTGTTCTCCGTATACCTCAAAGAGGGATTCGTCTCTCAGAGTGAGCGGCCGACCAACATGTGATAGGGTAAGTGACACACAGAGACTCCAGTGCAGACACTGTTCTCCGTCTACCTCAAAGAGGGATTCGTCTCTCAGAGTGAGCGGCCGACCAACATGTGATAGGGTAAGTGACACACAGAGACTCCAGTGCAGACACTGTTCTCCGTATACCTCAAAGAGGGATTCGTCTCTCAGAGTGAGCAACCGGCCAACATGGAATAGGGTAAGTGACACACAGAGACTCCAGTGCAGACACTGTTCTCCGTCCACCTCAAAGAGGGATTCGTCTCTCAGAGTGAGCAACCGGCCAACATGGGATAGGACAAGTGACACACAGAGACTCCAGTGCAGACACTGTTCTCCGTCCACCTCAAAGAGGGATTCGTCTCTCAGAGTGAGCAACCGACCAACATGTGATAGGGTAAGTGACACACAGAGACTCCAGTGCAGACACTGTTCTCCGTATACCTCAAAGAGGGATTCGTCTCTCAGAGTGAGCAACCGGCCAACATGGGATAGGGTAAGTGACACACAGAGACTCCAGTGCAGACACTGTTCTCCGTCCACCACAAAGAGGGATTCGTCTCTCAGAGTGAGCAACCGACCAACATGTGATAGGGTAAGTGACACACAGAGACTCCAGTGCAGACACTGTTCTCCGTCCACCTCAAAGAGAGATTCGTCTCTCAGAGTGAGCAACCGGCCAACATGGGATAGGGTAAGTGACACACAGAGACTCCAGTGCAGACACTGTTCTCCGTCTACCTCAAAGAGAGGTTCGTCTCTCAGAGTGAGCAACCGGCCAACATGGGATAGGGTAAGTGACACACAGAGACTCCAGTGCAGACACTGTTCTCCGTCTACCTCAAAGAGGGATTCGTCTCTCAGAGTGAGCACCCGGCCAACATGGGATAGGGTAAGTGACACACAGAGACTCCAGTGCAGACACTGTTCTCCGTCCACCTCAAAGAGGGATTCGTCTCTCAGAGTGAGCAACCGACCAACATGTGATAGGGTAAGTGACACACAGAGACTCCAGTGCAGACATTGTTCTCCGTATACCTCAAAGAGGGATTCGTCTCTCAGAGTGAGCAACCGGCCAACATGGGATAGGGTAAGTGACACACAGAGACTCCAGTGCAGACACTGTTCTCCGTATACCTCAAAGAGGGATTCGTCTCTCAGAGTGAGCAACCGGCCAACATGGGATAGGGTAAGTGACACACAGAGACTCCAGTGCAGACACTGTTCTCCGTATACCTCAAAGAGGGATTCGTCTCTCAGAGTGAGCAACCGGCCAACATGGGATAGGGTAAGTGACACACAGAGACTCCAGTGCAGACACTGTTCTCCGTCTAACTCAAAGAGGGATTCGTCTCTCAGAGTGAGCAACCGGCCAACATGGGATAGGACAACTGACACACAGAGACTCCAGTGCAGACACTGTTCTCCGTCTACCTCAAAGAGGGATTCGTCTCTCAGAGTGAGCAACCGGCCAACATGGGATAGGGTAAGTGACACACAGAGACTCCAGTGCAGACACTGTTCTCCGTATAGCTCAAAGAGAGATTCGTCTCTCAGAGTGAGCAACCGACCAACATGTGATAGGGTACGTGACACACAGAAACTCCAGTGCAGACACTGTTCTCCGTCTACCCCAAGGAGGGATTCGTCTCTCAGAGTGAGCGGCCAACATGGGATAGGGTAAGTGACACACAGAGACTCCAGTGCAGACACTGTTGTCCGTATAGCTCAAAGAGGGATTCGTCTCTCAGAGTGAGCAACCGGCCAACATGGGATAGGAATAGTGACACACAGAGACTCCAGTGCAGACACTGTTCTCCGTCTACCTCAAAGAGGGATTCGTCTCTCAGAGTGAGCAACCGACCAACATGGGATAGGACAAGTGACACACAGGGACTCCAGTGCAGACACTGTTCTACGTCTACCTGAAAGAGGGATTCGTCTCTCAGAGTGAGCAACCGGCCAACATGGGATAGGGTAAGTGACACACAGAGACTCCAGTGCAGACACTGTTCTCCGTCTACCTCAAAGAGGGATTCGTCTCTCAGAGTGAGCAACTGGCCAACATGGGATAGGGTAAGTGACACACAGAGACTCCAGTGCAGACACTGTTCTCCGTCTACCTCAAAGAGGGATTCGTCTCTCAGAGTGAGCAACCGGCCAACATGGGATAGGACAAGTGACACACAGAGACTCCAGTGCAGACACTGTTCTCCGTCTACCTCAAAGAGGGATTCGTCTCTCAGAGCAACCGGCCAACATGGGATAGGACAAGTGACACACAGGGACTCCAGTGCAGACACTGTTCTCCGTCTACCTCAAAGAGGGATTCGTCTCTCAGAGCAACCGGCCAACATGGGATAGGACAAGTGACACACAGAGACTCCAGTGCAGACACTGTTCTCCGTCTACCTCAAAGAGGGATTCGTCTCTCAGAGTGAGCAACCGGCCAACATGTGATAGGACCAGTGACACACAGAGACTCCAGTGCAGACACTGTTCTCCGTCTACCTCAAAGAGGGATTCGTCTCTCAGAGCAACCGGCCAACATGTGATAGGACCAGTGACACACACAGACTCCAGTGCAGACACTGTTCTCCGTCTACCTCAAAGAGGGATTCGTCTCTCAGAGTGAGCAACCGGCCAACATGGGATAGGGTAAGTGACACACAGAGACTCCAGTGCAGACACTGTTCTCCGTATAGCTCAAAGAGAGATTCGTCTCTCAGAGTGAGCAACCGGCCAACATGTGATAGGGTAAGTGACACACAGAGACTACAGTGCAGACACTGTTCTCCGTCTACCTCAAAGAGGGATTCGTCTCTCAGAGTGAGCGGCCAACATGGGATAGGGTAAGTGACACACAGAGACTCCAGTGCAGACACTGTTCTCCGTATAGCTCAAAGAGGGATTCGTCTCTCAGAGTGAGCAACCGGCCAACATGGGATAGGACAAGTGACACACAGAGACTCCAGTGTAGACACTGTTCTCCGTCTACCTCAAAGAGGGATTCGTCTCTCAGAGTGAGCAACTGACCAACATGGGATAGGACAAGTGACACACAGGGACTCCAGTGCAGACACTGTTCTACGTCTACCTGAAAGAGGGATTCGTCTCTCAGAGTGAGCAACCGGCCAACATGGGATAGGGTAAGTGACACACAGAGACTCCAGTGCAGACACTGTTCTCCGTCTACCTCAAAGAGGGATTCGTCTCTCAGAGTGAGCAACTGGCCAACATGGGATAGGGTAAGTGACACACAGAGACTCCAGTGCAGACACTGTTCTCCGTCTACCTCAAAGAGGGATTCGTCTATCAGAGTGAGCAACCGGCCAACATGGGATAGGGTAAGTGACACACAGAGACTCCAGTGCAGACACTGTTCTCCGTCTACCTCAAAGAGGGTTCGTCTCTCAGAGTGAGCAACCGACCAACATGTGATAGGGTAAGTGACACACAGAGACTCCAGTGCAGACACTGTTCTCCGTCTACCTCAAAGAGGGATTCGTCTCTCAGAGTGAGCAACCGGCCAACATGGGATAGGGTAAGTGACACACAGAGACTCCAGTGCAGACACTGTTCTCCGTCCACCTCAAAGAGGGATTCGTCTCTCAGAGTGAGCAACCGACAAACATGTGATAGGGTAAGTGACACACAGAGACTCCAGTGCAGACACTGTTCTCCTTCCACCTCAAAATGGGATTCGTCTCTCAGAGTGAGCAACCGACCAACATGTGATAGGGTAAGTGACACACAGAGACTCCAGTGCAGACACTGTTCTCCGTCTACCTCAAAGAGGGATTCGTCTCTCAGAGTGAGCGGCCGACCAACATGGGATAGGGTAAGTGACACACAGAGACTCCAGTGCAGACACTGTTCTCCGTATACCTCAAAGAGGGATTCGTCTCTCAGAGTGAGCAACCGGCCAATATGGGATAGGACAAGTGACACACAGAGACTCCAGTGCAGACACTGTTCTCCGTCTACCTCAAAGAGGGATTCGTCTCTCAGAGTGAGCAACCGACCAACATGTGATAGGGTAAGTGACACACAGAGACTCCAGTGCAGACACTGTTCTCCGTATACCTCAAAGAGGGATTCGTCTCTCAGAGTGAGCAACCGGCCAACATGGGATAGGGTAAGTGACACACAGAGACTCCAGTGCAGACACTGTTCTCCGTCCACCTCAAAGAGGGATTCGTCTCTCAGAGTGAGCAACCGGCCAACATGGGATAGCACAAGTGACACACAGAGACTCCAGTGCAGACACTGTTCTCCGTCCACCTCAAAGAGGGATTCGTCTCTCAGAGTGAGCAACCGACCAACATGTGATAGGGTAAGTGACACACAGAGACTCCAGTGCAGACACTGTTCTCCGTATACCTCAAAGAGGGATTCGTCTCTCAGAGTGAGCAACCGGCCAACATGGGATAGGGTAAGTGACACACAGAGACTCCAGTGCAGACACTGTTCTCCGTCCACCTCAAAGAGGGATTCGTCTCTCAGAGTGAGCAACCGACCAACATGTGATAGGGTAAGTGACACACAGAGACTCCAGTGCAGACACTGTTCTCCGTCCACCTCAAAGAGAGATTCGTCTCTCAGAGTGAGCAACCGGCCAACATGGGATAGGGTAAGTGACACACAGAGACTCCAGTGCAGACACTGTTCTCCGTCTACCTCAAAGAGAGGTTCGTCTCTCAGAGTGAGCTACCGGCCAACATGGGATAGGGTAAGTGACACACAGAGACTCCAGTGCAGACACTGTTCTCCGTCTACCTCAAAGAGGGATTCGTCTCTCAGAGTGAGCAACCGGCCAACATGGGATAGGGTAAGTGACACACAGAGACTCCAGTGCAGACACTGTTCTCCGTCCACCTCAAAGAGGGATTCGTCTCTCAGAGTTAGCAACCGACCAACATGTGATAGGGTAAGTGACACACAGAGACTCCAGTGCAGACACTGTTCTCCGTATACCTCAAAGAGGGATTCGTCTCTCAGAGTGAGCAACCGGCCAACATGGGATAGGGTAAGTGACACACAGAGACTCCAGTGCAGACACTGTTCTCCGTATACCTCAAAGAGGGATTCGTCTCTCAGAGTGAGCAACCGGCCAACATGGGATAGGGTAAGTGACACACAGAGACTCCAGTGCAGACACTGTTCTCCGTATACCTCAAAGAGGGATTCGTCTCTCAGAGTGAGCAACCGGCCAACATGGGATAGGGTAAGTGACACACAGAGACTCCAGTGCAGACACTGTTCTCCGTCTACCTCAAAGAGGGATTCGTCTCTCAGAGTGAGCAACCGGCCAACATGGGATAGGACAACTGACACACAGAGACTCCAGTGCAGACACTGTTCTCCGTCTACCTAAAGAGGGATTCGTCTCTCAGAGTGAGCAACCGGCCAACATGGGATAGGGTAAGTGACACACAGAGACTCCAGTGCAGACACTGTTCTCCGTATAGCTCAAAGAGAGATTCGTGTCTCAGAGTGAGCAACCGACCAACATGTGATAGGGTAAGTGACACACAGAGACTCCAGTGCAGACACTGTTCTCCGTCTACCTCAAAGAGGGATTCGTCTCTCAGAGTGAGCGGCCAACATGGGATAGGGTAAGTGACACACAGAGACTCCAGTGCAGACACTGTTCTCCGTATAGCTCAAAGAGGGATTCGTCTCTCAGAGTGAGCAACCGGCCAACATGGGATAGGACAAGTGACACACAGAGACTCCAGTGCAGACACTGTTCTCCGTCTACCTCAAAGAGGGATTCGTCTCTCAGAGTGAGCAACCGACCAACATGGGATAGGACAAGTGACACACAGGGACTCCAGTGCAGACACTGTTCTACGTCTACCTGAAAGAGGGATTCGTCTCTCAGAGTGAGCAACCGGCCAACATGGGATAGGGTAAGTGACACACAGAGACTCCAGTGCAGACACTGTTCTCCGTCTACCTCAAAGAGGGATTCGTCTCTCAGAGTGAGCAACTGGCCAACATGGGATAGGGTAAGTGACACACAGAGACTCCAGTGCAGACACTGTTCTCCGTCTACCTCAAAGAGGGATTCGTCTATCAGAGTGAGCAACCGGCCAACATGGGATAGGGTAAGTGACACACAGAGACTCCAGTGCAGACACTGTTCTCCGTCTACCTCAAAGAGGGATTCGTCTCTCAGAGTGAGCAACCGGCCAACATGGGATAGGACAAGTGACACACAGAGACTCCAGTGCAGACACTGTTCTCCGTCTACCTCAAAGAGGGATCCGTCTCTCAGAGTGAGCAACCGGCCAACATGGGATAGGACAAGTGACACACAGAGACTCCAGTGCAGACACTGTTCTCCGTCTACCTCAAAGAGGGATTCGTCTCTCAGAGTGAGCAACCGGCCAACATGGGATAGGACAAGTGACACACAGAGACTCCAGTGCAGACACTGTTCTCCGTCTACCTCAAAGAGGGATCCGTCTCTCAGAGTGAGCAACCGGCCAACATGGGATAGGGTAAGTGACACACAGAGACTCCAGTGCAGACACTGTTCTCCGTCTACCTCAAAGAGAGATTCGTCTCTCAGAGTGAGCAACCGGCGAACATGGGATAGGGTAAGCGACACACAGAGACTCCAGTGCAGACACTGTTCTCCGTCTACCTCAAAGAGAGATTCGTCTCTCAGAGTGAGCAACCGGCCAACATGGGATAGGGTAAGTGACACACAGAGACTCCAGTGCAGACACTGTTCTCCGTCTACCTCAAAGAGGGATTCGTCTCTCAGAGTGAGCAACCGACCAACATGGGATAGGGCAAGTGACACACAGAGACTCCAGTGCAGACACTTTTCTCCGTATAGCTCAAAGAGGGATTCGTCTCTCAGAGTGAGCAACCGGCCAACATGGGATAGGACAAGTGACACACAGAGACTCCAGTGCAGACACTGTTCTCCGTCTACCTCAAAGAGGGATTCGTCTCTCAGAGTGAGCAACCGACCAACATGGGATAGGACAAGTGACACACAGGGACTCCAGTGCAGACACTGTTCTACGTCTACCTGAAAGTGGGATTCGTCTCTCAGAGTGAGTAACCGGCCAACATGGGATAGGGTAAGTGACACACAGAGACTCCAGTGCAGACACTGTTCTCCGTCTACCTCAAAGAGGGATTCGTCTCTCAGAGTGAGCAACTGGCCAACATGGGATAGGGTAAGTGACACACAGAGACTCCAGTGCAGACACTGTTCTCCGTCCACCTCAAAGAGGGATTCGTCTCTCAGAGTGAGCAACCGACCAACATGTGATAGGGTAAGTGACACACAGAGACTCCAGTGCAGACACTGTTCTCCGTCCACCTCAAAGAGAGATTCGTCTCTCAGAGTGAGCAACCGGCCAACATGGGATAGGGTAAGTGACACACAGAGACTCCAGTGCAGACACTGTTCTCCGTCTACCTCAAAGAGAGGTTCGTCTCTCAGAGTGAGCTACCGGCCAACATGGGATAGGGTAAGTGACACACAGAGACTCCAGTGCAGACACTGTTCTCCGTCTACCTCAAAGAGGGATTCGTCTCTCAGAGTGAGCAACCGGCCAACATGGGATAGGGTAAGTGACACACAGAGACTCCAGTGCAGACACTGTTCTCCGTCCACCTCAAAGAGGGATTCGTCTCTCAGAGTGAGCAACCGACCAACATGTGATAGGGTAAGTGACACACAGAGACTCCAGTGCAGACACTGTTCTCCGTATACCTCAAAGAGGGATTCGTCTCTCAGAGTGAGCAACCGGCCAACATGGGATAGGGTAAGTGACACACAGAGACTCCAGTGCAGACACTGTTCTCCGTATACCTCAAAGAGGGATTCGTCTCTCAGAGTGAGCAACCGGCCAACATGGGATAGGGTAAGTGACACACAGAGACTCCAGTGCAGACACTGTTCTCCGTATACCTCAAAGAGGGATTCGTCTCTCAGAGTGAGCAACCGGCCAACATGGGATAGGGTAAGTGACACACAGAGACTCCAGTGCAGACACTGTTCTCCGTCTACCTCAAAGAGGGATTCGTCTCTCAGAGTGAGCAACCGGCCAACATGGGATAGGACAACTGACACACAGAGACTCCAGTGCAGACGCTGTTCTCCGTCTACCTAAAGAGGGATTCGTCTCTCAGAGTGAGCAACCGGCCAACATGGGATAGGGTAAGTGACACACAGAGACTCCAGTGCAGACACTGTTCTCCGTATAGCTCAAAGAGAGATTCGTCTCTCAGAGTGAGCAACCGACCAACATGTGATAGGGTAAGTGACACACAGAGACTCCAGTGCAGACACTGTTCTCCGTCTACCTCAAAGAGGGATTCGTCTCTCAGATTGAGCGGCCAACATGGGATAGGGTAAGTGACACACAGAGACTCCAGTGCAGACACTGTTCTCCGTATAGCTCAAAGAGGGATTCGTCTCTCAGAGTGAGCAACCGGCCAACATGGGATAGGACAAGTGACACACAGAGACTCCAGTGCAGACACTGTTCTCCGTCTACCTCAAAGAGGGATTCGTCTCTCAGAGTGAGCAACTGGCCAACATGGGATAGGGTAAGTGACACACAGAGACTCCAGTGCAGACACTGTTCTCCGTCTACCTCAAAGAGGGATTCGTCTATCAGAGTGAGCAACCGGCCAACATGGGATAGGGTAAGTGACACACAGAGACTCCAGTGCAGACACTGTTCTCCGTCTACCTCAAAGAGGGATTCGTCTCTCAGAGTGAGCAACCGGCCAACATGGGATAGGACAAGTGACACACAGAGACTCCAGTGCAGACACTGTTCTCCGTCTACCTCAAAGAGCGATCCGTCTCTCAGAGTGAGCAACCGGCCAACATGGGATAGGACAAGTGACACACAGAGACTCCAGTGCAGACACTGTTCTCCGTCTACCTCAAAGAGGGATTCGTCTCTCAGAGTGAGCAACCGGCCAACATGGGATAGGACAAGTGACACACAGAGACTCCAGTGCAGACACTGTTCTCCGTCTACCTCAAAGAGGGATCCGTCTCACAGAGTGAGCAACCGGCCAACATGGGATAGGGTAAGTGACACACAGAGACTCCAGTGCAGACACTGTTCTCCGTCTACCTCAAAGAGAGATTCGTCTCTCAGAGTGAGCAACCGGCCAACATGGGATAGGGTAAGCGACACACAGAGACTCCAGTGCAGACACTGTTCTCCGTCTACCTCAAAGAGAGATTCGTCTCTCAGAGTGAGCAACCGGCCAACATGGGATAGGGTAAGTGACACACAGAGACTCCAGTGCAGACACTGTTCTCCGTCTACCTCAAAGAGGGATTCGTCTCTCAGAGTGAGCAACCGACCAACATGGGATAGGGCAAGTGACACACAGAGACTCCAGTGCAGACACTTTTCTCCGTATAGCTCAAAGAGGGATTCGTCTCTCAGAGTGAGCAACCGGCCAACATGGGATAGGACAAGTGACACACAGAGACTCCAGTGCAGACACTGTTCTCCGTCTACCTCAAAGAGGGATTCGTCTCTCAGAGTGAGCAACCGACCAACATGGGATAGGACAAGTGACACACAGGGACTCCAGTGCAGACACTTTTCTACGTCTACCTGAAAGTGGGATTCGTCTCTCAGAGTGAGCAACCGGCCAACATGGGATAGGGTAAGTGACACACAGAGACTCCAGTGCAGACACTGTTCTCCGTCTACCTCAAAGAGGGATTCGTCTCTCAGAGTGAGCAACTGGCCAACATGGGATAGGGTAAGTGACACACAGAGACTCCAGTGCAGACACTGTTCTCCGTCTACCTCAAAGAGGGATTCGTCTATCAGAGTGAGCAACCGGCCAACATGGGATAGGGTAAGTGACACACAGAGACTCCAGTGCAGACACTGTTCTCCGTCTACCTCAAAGAGGGATTCGTCTCTCAGAGTGAGCAACCGGCCAACATGGGATAGGACAAGTGACACACAGAGACTCCAGTGCAGACACTGTTCTCCGTCTACCTCAAAGAGGGATTCGTCTCTCAGAGCAACCGGGCAACATGGGATAGGACAAGTGACACACAGGGACTCCAGTGCAGACACTGTTCTCCGTCTACCTCAAACAGGGATTCGTCTCTCAGAGCAACCGGCCAACATGGGATAGGACAAGTGACACACAGAGACTCCAATGCAGACACTGTTCTCCGTCTACCTCAAAGAGGGATTCGTCTCTCAGAGTGAGCAACCGGCCAACATGTGATAGGACCAGTGACACACAGAGACTCCAGTGCAGACACTGTTCTCCGTTTACCTCAAAGAGGGATTCGTCTCTCAGAGCAACCGGCCAACATGTGATAGGACCAGTGACACACAGAGACTCCAGTGCAGACACTGTTCTCCGTCTACCTCAAAGAGGGATTCGTCTCTCAGAGCAACCGGCCAACATGGGATAGGGTAAGTGACACACAGAGACTCCAGTGCAGACACTGTTCTCCGTATAGCTCAAAGAGGGATTCGTCTCTCAGAGCAACCGGCCAACATGGGATAGGACAAGTGACACACAGGGACTCCAGTGCAGACACTGTTCTCCCTCTACCTCAAAGAGCGATTCGTCTCTCAGAGTGAGCAACCGGCCAACATGGGATAGGACCAGTGACACACAGAGACTCCAGTGCAGACACTGTTCTCCGTCTACCTCAAAGAGGGATTCGTCTCTCAGAGTGAGCAACCGGCCAACATGGGATAGGACAAGTGACACACAGACTCCAGTGCAGACACTGTTCTCCGTCTACCTCAAAGAGGGATTCGTCTCTCAGAGTGAGCAACCGGCCAACATGGGATAGGACAAGTGACACACAGAGACTCCAGTGCAGACACTGTTCTCCGTCTACCTCAAAGAGGGATTCGTCTCTCAGAGCAACCGGCCAACATGGGATAGGGTAAGTGACACACAGGGACTCCAGTGCAGACACTGTTCTCCGTCTACCTCAAAGAGAGATTCGTCTCTCAGAGTGAGCGGCCGGCCAACATGGGATAGGACAAGTGACACACAGAGACTCCAGTGCAGACACTGTTCTCCGTCTACCTCAAAGAGGGATTCGTCTCTCAGAGCAACCGGCCAACATGGGATAGGGTAAGTGACACACAGAGACTCCAGTGCAGACACTGTTCTCCGTCTACCTCAAAGAGGGATTCGTCTCTCAGAGTGAGCAAGCGGCCAACATGGGATAGGACAAGTGACACACAGAGACTCCAGTGCAGACACTGTTCTCCGTCTACCTCAAAGAGGGATTCGTCTCTCAGAGTGAGCAACCGGCCAACATGGGATAGGACAAGTGACACACAGAGACTCCAGTGCAGACACTGTTCTCCGTCTACCTCAAAGAGGGATTCGTCTCTCAGAGCAACCGGCCAACATGGGATAGGGTAAGTGACACACAGAGACTCCAGTGCAGACACTGTTCTCCGTCTACCTCAAAGAGGGATTCGTCTCTCAGAGTGAGCAACCGGCCAACATGGGATAGGACAAGTGACACACAGAGACTCCAGTGCAGACACTGTTCTCCGTCTACCTCAAAGAGGGATTCGTCTCTCAGAGTGAGCGACCGGCCAACATGGGATAGGACAAGTGACACACAGAGACTCCAGTGCAGACACTGTTCTCTGTCTACCTCAAAGAGGGATTCGTCTCTCAGAGCAACCGGCCAACATGGGATAGGGTAAGTGACACACAGAGACTCCAGTGCAGACACTATTCTCCGTCTACCTCAAAGAGGGATTCGTCTCTCAGAGTGAGCAACCGGCCAACATGGGATAGGACAAGTGACACACAGAGACTCCAGTGCAGACACTGTTCTACGTCTACCTGAAAGAGGGATTCGTCTCTCAGAGTGAGCAACCTGCCAACATGGGATAGGGTAAGTGACACACAGAGACTCCAGTGCAGACACTGTTCTCCGTCTACCTCAAAGAGGGATTCGTCTCTCAGAGTGAGCGGCCGGCCAACATGGGATAGGACAAGTGACACACAGAGACTCCAGTGCAGACACTGTTCTCCGGCTACCTCAAAGAGGGATTCGTCTCTCAGAGTGAGCAACCGGCCAACATGGGATAGGACAACTGACACACAGAGACTCCAGTGCAGACACTGTTCTCCGTCTACCTCAAAGAGGGATTCGTCTCTTAGAGCAACCGGCCAACATGGGATAGGGTAAGTGACACACAGAGACTCCAGTGCAGACACTGTTCTCCGTCTACCTCAAAGAGGGATTCGTCTCTCAGAGTGAGCAACCGGCCAACATGGGATAGGACAAGTGACACACAGAGACTCCAGTGCAGACACTGTTCTCCGTCTACCTCAAAGAGGGATTCGTCTCTCAGAGTGAGCGGCCGGCCAACATGGGATAGGACAAGTGACACACAGAGACTCCAGTGCAGACACTGTTCTCTGTCTACCTCAAAGAGGGATTCGTCTCTCAGAGCAACCGGCCAACATGGGATAGGGTAAGTGACACACAGAGACTCCAGTGCAGACACTGTTCTCCGTCTACCTCAAAGAGGGATTCGTCTCTCAGAGTGAGCAACCGGCCAACATGGGATAGGACAAGTGACACACAGAGACTCCAGAGCAGACACTGTACTACGTCTACCTGAAAGAGGGATTCGTCTCTCAGAGTGAGCAACCGGCCAACATGGGATAGGGTAAGTGACACACAGAGACTCCAGTGCAGACACTGTTCTCCGTCTACCTCAAAGGGGGATTCGTCTCTCAGAGCAACCGGCCAACATGGGATAGGGTAAGTGACACACAGACTCCAGTGCAGACACTGTTCTCCGTCTACCTCAAAGAGGGATTCGTCTCTCAGAGCAACCGGCCAACATGGGATAGGGTAAGTGACACACAGAGACTCCAGTGCAGACACTGTTCTCCGTCTACCTCAAAGAGGGATTCGTCTCTCAGAGTGAGCAACCGGCCAACATGGGATAGGACAAGTGACACACAGAGACTCCAGTGCAGACACTGTTCTCCGTCTACCTCAAAGAGGGATTCGTCTCTCAGAGTGAGCAACCGGCCAACATGGGATAGGACCAGTGACACACAGGGACTCCAGTGCAGACACTGTTCTACGTCTACCTCAAAGAGGGATTCGTCTCTCAGAGTGAGCAACCGGCCAACATGGGATAGGACCAGTGACACACAGAGACTCCAGTGCAGACACTGTTCTCCGTCTACTTCAAAGAGAGATTCGTCTCTCAGAGCAACCGACCAACATGGGATAGGACAAGTGACACACAGAGACTCCAGTGCAGACACTGTTCTCCGTCTACTTCAAAGAGCGATTCGTCTCTCAGAGTGAGCAACCGGCCAACATGGGATACGACCAGTGACACACAGAGACTCCAGTGCAGACACTGTTCTCCGTCCACCTCAAAGAGAGATTCGTCTCTCAGAGTGAGCAACCGACCAACATGTGATAGGGTAAGTGACACACAGAGACTCCAGTGCAGACACTGTTCTCCGTATACCTCAAAGAGGGATTCGTCTCTCAGAGTGAGCAACCGGCCAACATGGGATAGCACAAGTGACACACAGAGACTCCAGTGCAGACACTGTTCTCCGTCCACCTCAAAGAGGGATTCGTCTCTCAGAGTGAGCAACCGACCAACATGTGATAGGGTAAGTGACACAGAGACTCCAGTGCAGACACTGTTCTCCGTATACCTCAAAGAGGGATTCGTCTCTCAGAGTGAGCAACCGGCCAACATGGGATAGGGTAAGTGACACACAGAGACTCCAGTGCAGACACTGTTCTCCGTCCACCTCAAAGAGGGATTCGTCTCTCAGAGTGAGCAACCGACCAACATGTGATAGGGTAAGTGACACACAGAGACTCCAGTGCAGACACTGTTCTCCTTCCACCTCAAAGAGAGATTCGTCTCTCAGAGTGAGCAACCGGCCAACATGGGATAGGGTAAGTGACACACAGAGACTCCAGTGCAGACACTGTTCTCCGTCTACCTCAAAGAGAGGTTCCTCTCTCAGAGTGAGCTACCGGCCAACATGGGATACGGTAAGTGACACACAGAGACTCCAGTGCAGACACTGTTCTCCGTCTACCTCAAAGAGGGATTCGTCTCTCAGAGTGAGCAACCGGCCAACATGGGATAGGGTAAGTGACACACAGAGACTCCAGTGCAGACACTGTTCTCCGTCTACCTCAAAGGGGGATTCGTCTCTCAGAGCAACCGGCCAACATGGGATAGGGTAAGTGACACACAGACTCCAGTGCAGACACTGTTCTCCGTCTACCTCAAAGAGGGATTCGTCTCTCAGAGCAACCGGCCAACATGGGATAGGGTAAGTGACACACAGAGACTCCAGTGCAGACACTGTTCTCCGTCTACCTCAAAGAGGGATTCGTCTCTCAGAGTGAGCAACCGGCCAACATGGGATAGGACAAGTGACACACAGAGACTCCAGTGCAGACACTGTTCTCCGTCTACCTCAAAGAGGGATTCGTCTCTCAGAGTGAGCAACCGGCCAACATGGGATAGGACCAGTGACACACAGGGACTCCAGTGCAGACACTGTTCTACGTCTACCTCAAAGAGGGATTCGTCTCTCAGAGTGAGCAACCGGCCAACATGGGATAGGACCAGTGACACACAGAGACTCCAGTGCAGACACTGTTCTCCGTCTACTTCAAAGAGAGATTCGTCTCTCAGAGCAACCGACCAACATGGGATAGGACAAGTGACACACAGAGACTCCAGTGCAGACACTGTTCTCCGTCTACTTCAAAGAGCGATTCGTCTCTCAGAGTGAGCAACCGGCCAACATGGGATACGACCAGTGACACACAGAGACTCCAGTGCAGACACTGTTCTCCGTCCACCTCAAAGAGAGATTCGTCTCTCAGAGTGAGCAACCGACCAACATGTGATAGGGTAAGTGACACACAGAGACTCCAGTGCAGACACTGTTCTCCGTATACCTCAAAGAGGGATTCGTCTCTCAGAGTGAGCAACCGGCCAACATGGGATAGCACAAGTGACACACAGAGACTCCAGTGCAGACACTGTTCTCCGTCCACCTCAAAGAGGGATTCGTCTCTCAGAGTGAGCAACCGACCAACATGTGATAGGGTAAGTGACACAGAGACTCCAGTGCAGACACTGTTCTCCGTATACCTCAAAGAGGGATTCGTCTCTCAGAGTGAGCAACCGGCCAACATGGGATAGGGTAAGTGACACACAGAGACTCCAGTGCAGACACTGTTCTCCGTCCACCTCAAAGAGGGATTCGTCTCTCAGAGTGAGCAACCGACCAACATGTGATAGGGTAAGTGACACACAGAGACTCCAGTGCAGACACTGTTCTCCTTCCACCTCAAAGAGAGATTCGTCTCTCAGAGTGAGCAACCGGCCAACATGGGATAGGGTAAGTGACACACAGAGACTCCAGTGCAGACACTGTTCTCCGTCTACCTCAAAGAGAGGTTCCTCTCTCAGAGTGAGCTACCGGCCAACATGGGATACGGTAAGTGACACACAGAGACTCCAGTGCAGACACTGTTCTCCGTCTACCTCAAAGAGGGATTCGTCTCTCAGAGTGAGCAACCGGCCAACATGGGATAGGGTAAGTGACACACAGAGACTCCAGTGCAGACACTGTTCTCCGTCCACCTCAAAGAGGGATTCGTCTCTCAGAGTGAGCAACCGACCAACATGTGATAGGGTAAGTGACACACAGAGACTCCAGTGCAGACACTGTTCTCCGTATACCTCAAAGAGGGATTCGTCTCTCAGAGTGAGCAACCGGCCAACATGGGATAGGGTAAGTGACACACAGAGACTCCAGTGCAGACACTGTTCTCCGTATACCTCAAAGAGGGATTCGTCTCTCAGAGTGAGCAACCGGCCAACATGGGATAGGGTAAGTGACACACAGAGACTCCAGTGCAGACACTGTTCTCCGTATACCTCAAAGAGGGATTCGTCTCTCAGAGTGAGCAACCGGCCAACATGGGATAGGGTAAGTGACACACAGAGACTCCAGTGCAGACACTGTTCTCCGTCTACCTCAAAGGGGGATTCGTCTCTCAGAGTGAGCAACCGGCCAACATGGGATAGGACAACTGACACACAGAGACTCCAGTGCAGACACTGTTCTCCGTCTACCTAAAGAGGGATTCGTCTCTCAGAGTGAGCAACCGGCCAACATGGGATAGGGTAAGTGACACACAGAGACTCCAGTGCAGACACTGTTCTCCGTATAGCTCAAAGAGAGATTCGTGTCTCAGAGTGAGCAACCGACCAACATGTGATAGGGTAAGTGACACACAGAGACTCCAGTGCAGACACTGTTCTCCGTCTACCTCAAAGAGGGATTCGTCTCTCAGAGTGAGCGGCCAACATGGGATAGGGTAAGTGACACACAGAGACTCCAGTGCAGACACTGTTCTCCGTCTACCTCAAAGAGGGATTCGTGTCTCAGAGTGAGCAACTGGCCAACATGGGATAGGGTAAGTGACACACAGAGACTCCAGTGCAGACACTGTTCTCCGTCTACCTCAAAGAGGGATTCGTCTATCAGAGTGAGCAACCGGCCAACATGGGATAGGGTAAGTGACACACAGAGACTCCAGTGCAGACACTGTTCTCCGTCTACCTCAAAGAGGGATTCGTCTCTCAGAGTGAGCAACCGGCCAACATGGGATAGGACAAGTGACACACAGAGACTCCAGTGCAGACACTGTTCTCCGTCTACCTCAAAGAGGGATCCGTCTCTCAGAGTGAGCAACCGGCCAACATGGGATAGGACAAGTGACACACAGAGACTCCAGTGCAGACACTGTTCTCCGTCTACCTCAAAGAGGGATTCGTCTCTCAGAGTGAGCAACCGGCCAACATGGGATAGGACAAGTGACACACAGAGACTCCAGTGCAGACACTGTTCTCCGTCTACCTCAAAGAGGGATCCGTCTCTCAGAGTGAGCAACCGGCCAACATGGGATAGGGTAAGTGACACACAGAGACTCCAGTGCAGACACTGTTCTCCGTCTACCTCAAAGAGAGATTCGTCTCTCAGAGTGAGCAACCGGCCAACATGGGATAGGGTAAGCGACACACAGAGACTCCAGTGCAGACACTGTTCTCCGTCTACCTCAAAGAGAGATTCGTCTCTCAGAGTGAGCAACCGGCCAACATGGGATAGGGTAAGTGACACACAGAGACTCCAGTGCAGACACTGTTCTCCGTCTACCTCAAAGAGGGATTCGTCTCTCAGAGTGAGCAACCGACCAAACGGGATAGGGCAAGTGACACACAGAGACTCCAGTGCAGACACTTTTCTCCGTATAGCTCAAAGAGGGATTCGTCTCTCAGAGTGAGCAACCGGCCAACATGGGATAGGACAAGTGACACACAGAGACTCCAGTGCAGACACTGTTCTCCGTCTACCTCAAAGAGGGATTCGTCTCTCAGAGTGAGCAACCGACCAACATGGGATAGGACAAGTGACACACAGGGACTCCAGTGCAGACACTGTTCTACGTCAACCTGAAAGTGGGCTTCGTCTCTCAGAGTGAGCAACCGGCCAACATGGGATAGGGTAAGTGACACACAGAGACTCCAGTGCAGACACTGTTCTCCGTCTACCTCAAAGAGGGATTCGTCTCTCAGAGTGAGCAACTGGCCAACATGGGATAGGGTAAGTGACACACAGAGACTCCAGTGCAGACACTGTTCTCCGTCCACCTCAAAGAGGGATTCGTCTCTCAGAGTGAGCAACCGACCAACATGTGATAGGGTAAGTGACACACAGAGACTCCAGTGCAGACACTGTTCTCCGTCCACCTCAAAGAGAGATTCGTCTCTCAGAGTGAGCAACCGGCCAACATGGGATAGGGTAAGTGACACACAGAGACTCCAGTGCAGACACTGTTCTCCGTCTACCTCAAAGAGAGGTTCGTCTCTCAGAGTGAGCTACCGGCCAACATGGGATAGGGTAAGTGACACACAGAGACTCCAGTGCAGACACTGTTCTCCGTCTACCTCAAAGAGGGATTCGTCTCTCAGAGTGAGCAACCGGCCAACATGGGATAGGGTAAGTGACACACAGAGACTCCAGTGCAGACACTGTTCTCCGTCCACCTCAAAGAGGGATTCGTCTCTCAGAGTGAGCAACCGACCAACATGTGATAGGGTAAGTGACACACAGAGACTCCAGTGCAGACACTGTTCTCCGTATACCTCAAAGAGGGTTTCGTCTCTCAGAGTGAGCAACCGGCCAACATGGGATAGGGTAAGTGACACACAGAGACTCCAGTGCAGACACTGTTCTCCGTATACCTCAAAGAGGGATTCGTCTCTCAGAGTGAGCAACCGGCCAACATGGGATAGGGTAAGTGACACACAGAGACTCCAGTGCAGACACTGTTCTCCGTATACCTCAAAGAGGGATTCGTCTCTCAGAGTGAGCAACCGGCCAACATGGGATAGGGTAAGTGACACACAGAGACTCCAGTGCAGACACTGTTCTCCGTCTACCTCAAAGAGGGATTCGTCTCTCAGAGTGAGCAACCGGCCAACATGGGATAGGACAACTGACACACAGAGACTCCAGTGCAGACACTGTTCTACGTCTACCTGAAAGAGGGATTCGTCTCTCAGAGTGAGCAACCGGCCAACATGGGTTAGGGTAAGTGACACACAGAGACTCCAGTGCAGACACTGTTCTCCGTCTACCTCAAAGAGGGATTCGTCTCTCAGAGTGAGCAACTAGCCAACATGGGATAGGGTAAGTGACACACAGAGACTCCAGTGCAGACACTGTTCTCCGTCTACCTCAAAGAGGGATTCGTCTATCAGAGTGAGCAACCGGCCAACATGGGATAGGGTAAGTGACACACAGAGACTCCAGTGCAGACACTGTTCTCCGTCTACCTCAAAGAGGGATTCGTCTCTCAGAGTGAGCAACCGGCCAACATGGGATAGGACAAGTGACACACAGAGACTCCAGTGCAGACACTGTTCTCCGTCTACCTCAAAGAGGGATCCGTCTCTCAGAGTGAGCAACCGGCCAACATGGGATAGGACAAGTGACACACAGAGACTCCAGTGCAGACACTGTTCTCCGTCTACCTCAAAGAGGGATTCGTCTCTCAGAGTGAGCAACCGACCAACATGGGATAGGACAAGTGACACACAGAGACTCCAGTGCAGACACTGTTCTCCGTCTACCTCAAAGAGGGATCCGTCTCTCAGAGTGAGCAACCGGCCAACATGGGATAGGACAAGTGACACACAGAGACTCCAGTGCAGACACTGTTCTCCGTCTACCTCAAAGAGGGATCCGTCTCTCAG
This sequence comes from Tenodera sinensis, assembly GCA_030765045.1. Lineage (NCBI taxonomy): Eukaryota > Metazoa > Arthropoda > Insecta > Mantodea > Mantidae > Tenodera > Tenodera sinensis. The sequence goes on along the minus strand of JAUKNM010000063.1, from coordinate 572,575 downwards.
AGTGAGCAACCGGCCAACATGGGATAGGGTAAGTGACACACAGAGACTCCAGTGCAGACACTGTTCTCCGTCTACCTCAAAGAGAGATTCGTCTCTCAGAGTGAGCAACCGGCCAACATGGGATAGGGTAAGCGACACACAGAGACTCCAGTGCAGACACTGTTCTCCGTCTACCTCAAAGAGAGATTCGTCTCTCAGAGTGAGCAACCGGCCAACATGGGATAGGGTAAGTGACACACAGAGACTCCAGTGCAGAAACTATTCTCCGTCTACCTCAAAGAGGGATTCGTCTCTCAGAGCAACCGGCCAACATGGGATAGGACAAGTGACACACAGGGACTCCAGTGCAGACACTGTTCTCCGTCTACCTCAAAGAGGGATTCGTCTCTCAGAGCAACCGGCCAACATGGGATAGGACAAGTGACACACAGAGACTCCAATGCAGACACTGTTCTCCGTCTACCTCAAAGAGGGATTCGTCTCTCAGAGTGAGCAACCGGCCAACATGTGATAGGACCAGTGACACACAGAGACTCCAGTGCAGACACTGTTCTCCGTCTACCTCAAAGAGGGATTCGTCTCTCAGAGCAACCGGCCAACATGTGATAGGACCAGTGACACACAGAGACTCCAGTGCAGACACTGTTCTCCGTCTACCTCAAAGAGGGATTCGTCTCTCAGAGCAACCGGCCAACATGGGATAGGGTAAGTGACACACAGAGACTCCAGTGCAGACACTGTTCTCCGTATAGCTCAAAGAGGGATTCGTCTCTCAGAGCAACCGGCCAACATGGGATAGGACAAGTGACACACAGGGACTCCAGTGCAGACACTGTTCTCCCTCTACCTCAAAGAGCGATTCGTCTCTCAGAGTGAGCAACCGGCCAACATGGGATAGGACCAGTGACACACAGAGACTCCAGTGCAGACACTTTTCTCCGTCTACCTCAAAGAGGGATTCGTCTCTCAGAGTGAGCAACCGGCCAACATGGGATAGGACAAGTGACACACAGACTCCAGTGCAGACACTGTTCTCCGTCTACCTCAAAGAGGGATTCGTCTCTCAGAGTGAGCTACCGGCCAACATGGGATAGGACAAGTGACACACAGAGACTCCAGTGCAGACACTGTTCTCCGTCTACCTCAAAGAGGGATTCGTCTCTCAGAGCAACCGGCCAACATGGGATAGGGTAAGTGACACACAGGGTTTCCAGTGCAGACACTGTTCTCCGTCTACCTCAAAGAGAGATTCGTCTCTCAGAGTGAGCGGCCGGCCAACATGGGATAGGACAAGTGACACACAGAGACTCCAGTGCAGACACTGTTCTCCGTCTACCTCAAAGAGGGATTCGTCTCTCAGAGCAACCGGCCAACATGGGATAGGGTAAGTGACACACAGAGACTCCAGTGCAGACACTGTTCTCCGTCTACCTCAAAGAGGGATTCGTCTCTCAGAGTGAGCAAGCGGCCAACATGGGATAGGACAAGTGACACACAGAGACTCCAGTGCAGACACTGTTCTCCGTCTACCTCAAAGAGGGATTCGTCTCTCAGAGTGAGCGGCCGGCCAACATGGGATAGGACAAGTGACACACAGAGACTCCAGTGCAGACACTGTTCTCCGTCTACCTCAAAGAGGGATTCGTCTCTCAGAGTGAGCAACCGGCCAACATGGGATAGGACAAGTGACACACAGAGACTCCAGTGCAGACACTGTTCTCCGTCTACCTCAAAGAGGGATTCGTCTCTCAGAAAAACCGGCCAACATGGGATAGGGTAAGTGACACACAGAGACTCCAGTGCAGACACTGTTCTCCGTCTACCTCAAAGAGGGATTCGTCTCTCAGAGTGAGCAACCGGCCAACATGGGATAGGACAAGTGACACACAGAGACTCCAGTGCAGACACTGTTCTCCGTCTACCTCAAAGAGGGATTCGTCTCTCAGAGTGAGCGACCGGCCAACATGGGATAGGACAAGTGACACACAGAGACTCCAGTGCAGACACTGTTCTCTGTCTACCTCAAAGAGGGATTCGTCTCTCAGAGCAACCGGCCAACATGGGATAGGGTAAGTGACACACAGAGACTCCAGTGCAGACACTGTTCTCCGTCTACCTCAAAGAGGGATTCGTCTCTCAGAGTGAGCAACCGGCCAACATGTGATAGGGTAAGTGACACACAGAGACTCCAGTGCAGACACTGTTCTACGTCTACCTGAAAGAGGGATTCGTCTCTCAGAGTGAGCAACCGACCAACATGGGATAGGACAAGTGACACACAGAGACTCCAGTGCAGACACTGTTCTACGTCTACCTGAAAGAGGGATTCGTCTCTCAGAGTGAGCAACCGGCCAACATGGGATAGGACAAGTGACACACAGAGACTCCAGTGCAGACACTGTTCTCCGTATACCTCAAAGAGGGATTCGTCTCTCAGAGTGAGCAACCGACCAACATGGGATAGGACAAGTGACACACAGAGACTCCAGTGCAGACACTGTTCTACGTCTACCTGAAAGAGGGATTCGTCTCTCAGAGTGAGCAACCGGCCAACATGGGATAGGGTAAGTGACACACAGAGACTCCAGTGCAGACACTGTTCTCCGTCTACCTCAAAGAGGGATTCGTCTCTCAGAGTGAGCGGCCGGCCAACATGGGATAGGACAAGTGACACACAGAGACTCCAGTGCAGACACTGTTCTCCGGCTACCTCAAAGAGGGATTCGTCTCTCAGAGTGAGCAACCGGCCAACATGGGATAGGACAACTGACACACAGAGACTCCAGTGCAGACACTGTTCTCCGTCTACCTCAAAGAGGGATTCGTCTCTCAGAGCAACCGGCCAACATGGGATAGGGTAAGTGACACACAGAGACTCCAGTGCAGACACTGTTCTCCGTCTACCTCAAAGAGGGATTCGTCTCTCAGAGTGAGCAACCGGCCAACATGGGATAGGACAAGTGACACACAGAGACTCCAGTGCAGACACTGTTCTCCGTCTACCTCAAAGAGGGATTCGTCTCTCAGAGTGAGCGGCCGGCCAACATGGGATAGGACAAGTGACACACAGAGACTACAGTGCAGACACTGTTCTCTGTCTACCTCAAAGAGGGATTCGTCTCTCAGAGCAACCGGCCAACATGGGATAGGGTAAGTGACACACAGAGACTCCAGTGCAGACACTGTTCTCCGTCTACCTCAAAGAGGGATTCGTCTCTCAGAGTGAGCAACCGGCCAACATGGGATAGGACAAGTGACACACAGAGACTCCAGTGCAGACACTGTTCTACGTCTACCTGAAAGAGGGATTCGTCTCTCAGAGTGAGCAACCGGCCAACATGGGATAGGGTAAGTGACACACAGAGACTCCAGTGCAGACACTGTTCTCCGTCTACCTCAAAGGGGGATTCGTCTCTCAGAGCAACCGGCCAACATGGGATAGGGTAAGTGACACACAGACTCCAGTGCAGACACTGTTCTCCGTCTACCTCAAAGAGGGATTCGTCTCTCAGAGCAACCGGCCAACATGGGATAGGGTAAGTGACACACAGAGACTCCAGTGCAGACACTGTTCTCCGTCTACCTCAAAGAGGGATTCGTCTCTCAGAGTGAGCAACCGGCCAACATGGGATAGGACAAGTGACACACAGAGACTCCAGTGCAGACACTGTTCTCCGTCTACCTCAAAGAGGGATTCGTCTCTCAGAGTGAGCAACCGGCCAACATGGGATAGGACCAGTGACACACAGGGACTCCAGTGCAGACACTGTTCTCCGTCTACCTGAAAGAGGGATTCGTCTCTCAGAGTGAGCAACCGGCCAACATGGGATAGGGTAAGTGACACACAGACTCCAGTGCAGACACTGTTCTCCGTCTACCTCAAAGAGGGATTCGTCTCTCAGAGCAACCGGCCAACATGGGATAGGGTAAGTGACACACAGAGACTCCAGTGCAGACACTGTTCTCCGTCTACCTCAAAGAGGGATTCGTCTCTCAGAGTGAGCAACCGGCCAACATGGGATAGGACAAGTGACACACAGAGACTCCAGTGCAGACACTGTTATCCGTCTACCTCAAAGAGGGATTCGTCTCTCAGAGTGAGCAACCGGCCAACATGGGATAGGACCAGTGACACACAGGGACTCCAGTGCAGACACTGTTCTACGTCTACCTCAAAGAGGGATTCGTCTCTCAGAGCAACCGGCCAACATGGGATAGGGTAAGTGACACACAGAGACTCCAGTGCAGACACTGTTCTCCGTCCACCTCAAAGAGGGATTCGTCTCTCAGAGTGAGCAACCGACCAACATGTGATAGGGTAAGTGACACACAGAGACTCCAGTGCAGACACTGTTCTCCGTCCACCTCAAAGAGAGATTCGTCTCTCAGAGTGAGCAACCGGCCAACATGGGATAGGGTAAAAGACACACAGAGACTCCAGTGCAGACACTGTTCTCCGTCTACCTCAAAGAGAGGTTCGTCTCTCAGAGTGAGCTACCGGCCAACATGGGATAGGGTAAGTGACACACAGAGACTCCAGTGCAGACACTGTTCTCCGTCTACCTCAAAGAGGGATTCGTCTCTCAGAGTGAGCAACCGGCCAACATGGGATAGGGTAAGTGACACACAGAGACTCCAGTGCAGACACTGTTCTCCGTCCACCTCAAAGAGGGATTCGTCTCTCAGAGTGAGCAACCGACCAACATGTGATAGGGTAAGTGACACACAGAGACTCCAGTGCAGACACTGTTCTCCGTATACCTCAAAGAGGGATTCGTCTCTCAGAGTGAGCAACCGGCCAACATGGGATAGGGTAAGTGACACACAGAGACTCCAGTGCAGACACTGTTCTCCGTATACCTCAAAGAGGGATTCGTCTCTCAGAGTGAGCAACCGGCCAACATGGGATAGGGTAAGTGACACACAGAGACTCCAGTGCAGACACTGTTCTCCGTATACCTCAAAGAGGGATTCGTCTCTCAGAGTGAGCAACCGGCCAACATGGGATAGGGTAAGTGACACACAGAGACTCCAGTGCAGACACTGTTCTCCGTCTACCTCAAAGAGGGATTCGTCTCTCAGAGCAACCGGCCAACATGGGATAGGGTAAGTGACACACAGAGACTCCAGTGCAGACACTGTTCTCCGTCTACCTCAAAGAGGGATTCGTCTCTCAGAGTGAGCAAGCGGCCAACATGGGATAGGACAAGTGACACACAGAGACTCCAGTGCAGACACTGTTCTCCGTCTACCTCAAAGAGGGATTCGTCTCTCAGAGTGAGCGGCCGGCCAACATGGGATAGGACAAGTGACACACAGAGACTCCAGTGCAGACACTGTTCTCCGTCTACCTCAAAGAGGGATTCGTCTCTCAGAGTGAGCAACCGGCCAACATGGGATAGGACAAGTGACACACAGAGACTCCAGTGCAGACACTGTTCTCCGTCTACCTCAAAGAGGGATTCGTCTCTCAGAAAAACCGGCCAACATGGGATAGGGTAAGTGACACACAGAGACTCCAGTGCAGACACTGTTCTCCGTCTACCTCAAAGAGGGATTCGTCTCTCAGAGTGAGCAACCGGCCAACATGGGATAGGACAAGTGACACACAGAGACTCCAGTGCAGACACTGTTCTCCGTCTACCTCAAAGAGGGATTCGTCTCTCAGAGTGAGCGACCGGCCAACATGGGATAGGACAAGTGACACACAGAGACTCCAGTGCAGACACTGTTCTCTGTCTACCTCAAAGAGGGATTCGTCTCTCAGAGCAACCGGCCAACATGGGATAGGGTAAGTGACACACAGAGACTCCAGTGCAGACACTGTTCTCCGTCTACCTCAAAGAGGGATTCGTCTCTCAGAGTGAGCAACCGGCCAACATGTGATAGGGTAAGTGACACACAGAGACTCCAGTGCAGACACTGTTCTACGTCTACCTGAAAGAGGGATTCGTCTCTCAGAGTGAGCAACCGACCAACATGGGATAGGACAAGTGACACACAGAGACTCCAGTGCAGACACTGTTCTACGTCTACCTGAAAGAGGGATTCGTCTCTCAGAGTGAGCAACCGGCCAACATGGGATAGGACAAGTGACACACAGAGACTCCAGTGCAGACACTGTTCTCCGTATACCTCAAAGAGGGATTCGTCTCTCAGAGTGAGCAACCGACCAACATGGGATAGGACAAGTGACACACAGAGACTCCAGTGCAGACACTGTTCTACGTCTACCTGAAAGAGGGATTCGTCTCTCAGAGTGAGCAACCGGCCAACATGGGATAGGGTAAGTGACACACAGAGACTCCAGTGCAGACACTGTTCTCCGTCTACCTCAAAGAGGGATTCGTCTCTCAGAGTGAGCGGCCGGCCAACATGGGATAGGACAAGTGACACACAGAGACTCCAGTGCAGACACTGTTCTCCGGCTACCTCAAAGAGGGATTCGTCTCTCAGAGTGAGCAACCGGCCAACATGGGATAGGACAACTGACACACAGAGACTCCAGTGCAGACACTGTTCTCCGTCTACCTCAAAGAGGGATTCGTCTCTCAGAGCAACCGGCCAACATGGGATAGGGTAAGTGACACACAGAGACTCCAGTGCAGACACTGTTCTCCGTCTACCTCAAAGAGGGATTCGTCTCTCAGAGTGAGCAACCGGCCAACATGGGATAGGACAAGTGACACACAGAGACTCCAGTGCAGACACTGTTCTCCGTCTACCTCAAAGAGGGATTCGTCTCTCAGAGTGAGCGGCCGGCCAACATGGGATAGGACAAGTGACACACAGAGACTACAGTGCAGACACTGTTCTCTGTCTACCTCAAAGAGGGATTCGTCTCTCAGAGCAACCGGCCAACATGGGATAGGGTAAGTGACACACAGAGACTCCAGTGCAGACACTGTTCTCCGTCTACCTCAAAGAGGGATTCGTCTCTCAGAGTGAGCAACCGGCCAACATGGGATAGGACAAGTGACACACAGAGACTCCAGTGCAGACACTGTTCTACGTCTACCTGAAAGAGGGATTCGTCTCTCAGAGTGAGCAACCGGCCAACATGGGATAGGGTAAGTGACACACAGAGACTCCAGTGCAGACACTGTTCTCCGTCTACCTCAAAGGGGGATTCGTCTCTCAGAGCAACCGGCCAACATGGGATAGGGTAAGTGACACACAGACTCCAGTGCAGACACTGTTCTCCGTCTACCTCAAAGAGGGATTCGTCTCTCAGAGCAACCGGCCAACATGGGATAGGGTAAGTGACACACAGAGACTCCAGTGCAGACACTGTTCTCCGTCTACCTCAAAGAGGGATTCGTCTCTCAGAGTGAGCAACCGGCCAACATGGGATAGGACAAGTGACACACAGAGACTCCAGTGCAGACACTGTTCTCCGTCTACCTCAAAGAGGGATTCGTCTCTCAGAGTGAGCAACCGGCCAACATGGGATAGGACCAGTGACACACAGGGACTCCAGTGCAGACACTGTTCTCCGTCTACCTGAAAGAGGGATTCGTCTCTCAGAGTGAGCAACCGGCCAACATGGGATAGGGTAAGTGACACACAGACTCCAGTGCAGACACTGTTCTCCGTCTACCTCAAAGAGGGATTCGTCTCTCAGAGCAACCGGCCAACATGGGATAGGGTAAGTGACACACAGAGACTCCAGTGCAGACACTGTTCTCCGTCTACCTCAAAGAGGGATTCGTCTCTCAGAGTGAGCAACCGGCCAACATGGGATAGGACAAGTGACACACAGAGACTCCAGTGCAGACACTGTTATCCGTCTACCTCAAAGAGGGATTCGTCTCTCAGAGTGAGCAACCGGCCAACATGGGATAGGACCAGTGACACACAGGGACTCCAGTGCAGACACTGTTCTACGTCTACCTCAAAGAGGGATTCGTCTCTCAGAGCAACCGGCCAACATGGGATAGGGTAAGTGACACACAGAGACTCCAGTGCAGACACTGTTCTCCGTCCACCTCAAAGAGGGATTCGTCTCTCAGAGTGAGCAACCGACCAACATGTGATAGGGTAAGTGACACACAGAGACTCCAGTGCAGACACTGTTCTCCGTCCACCTCAAAGAGAGATTCGTCTCTCAGAGTGAGCAACCGGCCAACATGGGATAGGGTAAAAGACACACAGAGACTCCAGTGCAGACACTGTTCTCCGTCTACCTCAAAGAGAGGTTCGTCTCTCAGAGTGAGCTACCGGCCAACATGGGATAGGGTAAGTGACACACAGAGACTCCAGTGCAGACACTGTTCTCCGTCTACCTCAAAGAGGGATTCGTCTCTCAGAGTGAGCAACCGGCCAACATGGGATAGGGTAAGTGACACACAGAGACTCCAGTGCAGACACTGTTCTCCGTCCACCTCAAAGAGGGATTCGTCTCTCAGAGTGAGCAACCGACCAACATGTGATAGGGTAAGTGACACACAGAGACTCCAGTGCAGACACTGTTCTCCGTATACCTCAAAGAGGGATTCGTCTCTCAGAGTGAGCAACCGGCCAACATGGGATAGGGTAAGTGACACACAGAGACTCCAGTGCAGACACTGTTCTCCGTATACCTCAAAGAGGGATTCGTCTCTCAGAGTGAGCAACCGGCCAACATGGGATAGGGTAAGTGACACACAGAGACTCCAGTGCAGACACTGTTCTCCGTATACCTCAAAGAGGGATTCGTCTCTCAGAGTGAGCAACCGGCCAACATGGGATAGGGTAAGTGACACACAGAGACTCCAGTGCAGACACTGTTCTCCGTCTACCTCAAAGAGGGATTCGTCTCTCAGAGTGAGCAACCGGCCAACATGGGATAGGACAACTGACACACAGAGACTCCAGTGCAGACACTGTTCTACGTCTACCTGAAAGAGGGATTCGTCTCTCAGAGTGAGCAACCGGCCAACATGGGTTAGGGTAAGTGACACACAGAGACTCCAGTGCAGACACTGTTCTCCGTCTACCTCAAAGAGGGATTCGTCTCTCAGAGTGAGCAACTGGCCAACATGGGATAGGGTAAGTGACACACAGAGACTCCAGTGCAGACACTGTTCTCCGTCTACCTCAAAGAGGGATTCGTCTATCAGAGTGAGCAACCGGCCAACATGGGATAGGGTAAGTGACACACAGAGACTCCAGTGCAGACACTGTTCTCCGTCTACCTCAAAGAGGGATTCGTCTCTCAGAGTGAGCAACCGGCCAACATGGGATAGGACAAGTGACACACAGAGACTCCAGTGCAGACACTGTTCTCCGTCTACCTCAAAGAGGGATCCGTCTCTCAGAGTGAGCAACCGGCCAACATGGGATAGGACAAGTGACACACAGAGACTCCAGTGCAGACACTGTTCTCCGTCTACCTCAAAGAGGGATTCGTCTCTCAGAGTGAGCAACCGGCCAACATGGGATAGGACAAGTGACACACAGAGACTCCAGTGCAGACACTGTTCTCCGTCTACCTCAAAGAGGGATCCGTCTCTCAGAGTGAGCAACCGGCCAACATGGGATAGGGTAAGTGACACACAGAGACTCCAGTGCAGACACTGTTCTCCGTCTACCTCAAAGAGAGATTCGTCTCTCAGAGTGAGCAACCGGCCAACATGGGATAGGGTAAGCGACACACAGAGACTCCAGTGCAGACACTGTTCTCCGTCTACCTCAAAGAGAGATTCGTCTCTCAGAGTGAGCAACCGGCCAACATGGGATAGGGTAAGTGACACACAGAGACTCCAGTGCAGACACTGTTCTCCGTCTACCTCAAAGAGGGATTCGTCTCTCAGAGTGAGCAACCGACCAACATGGGATAGGGCAAGTGACACACAGAGACTCCAGTGCAGACACTTTTCTCCGTATAGCTCAAAGAGGGATTCGTCTCTCAGAGTGAGCAACCGGCCAACATGGGATAGGACAAGTGACACACAGAGACTCCAGTGCAGACACTGTTCTCCGTCTACCTCAAAGAGGGATTCGTCTCTCAGAGTGAGCAACCGACCAACATGGGATAGGACAAGTGACACACAGGGACTCCAGTGCAGACACTGTTCTACGTCTACCTGAAAGTGGGATTCGTCTCTCAGAGTGAGCAACCGGCCAACATGGGATAGGGTAAGTGACACACAGAGACTCCAGTGCAGACACTGTTCTCCGTCTACCTCAAAGAGGGATTCGTCTCTCAGAGTGAGCAACTGGCCAACATGGGATAGGGTAAGTGACACACAGAGACTCCAGAGCAGACACTGTTCTCCGTCTACCTCAAAGAGGGATTCGTCTATCAGAGTGAGCAACCGGCCAACATGGGATAGGGTAAGTGACACACAGAGACTCCAGTGCAGACACTGTTCTCCGTCTACCTCAAAGAGGGATTCGTCTCTCAGAGTGAGCAACCGGCCAACATGGGATAGGACAAGTGACACACAGAGACTCCAGTGCAGACACTGTTCTCCGTCTACCTCAAAGAGGGATTCGTCTCTCAGAGCAACCGGCCAACATGGGATAGGACAAGTGACACACAGGGACTCCAGTGCAGACACTGTTCTCCGTCTACCTCAAAGAGGGATTCGTCTCTCAGAGCAACCGGCCAACATGGGATAGGACAAGTGACACACAGAGACTCCAATGCAGACACTGTTCTCCGTCTACCTCAAAGAGGGATTCGTCTCTCAGAGTGAGCAACCGGCCAACATGTGATAGGACCAGTGACACACAGAGACTCCAGTGCAGACACTGTTCTCCGTCTACCTCAAAGAGGGATTCGTCTCTCAGAGCAACCGGCCAACATGTGATAGGACCAGTGACACACAGAGACTCCAGTGCAGACACTGTTCTCCGTCTACCTCAAAGAGGGATTCGTCTCTCAGAGCAACCGGCCCACATGGGATAGGGTAAGTGACACACAGAGACTCCAGTGCAGACACTGTTCTCCGTATAGCTCAAAGAGGGATTCGTCTCTCAGAGTGAGCAACCGGCCAACATGGGATAGGACAAGTGACACACAGGGACTCCAGTGCAGACACTGTTCTCCCTCTACCTCAAAGAGCGATTCGTCTCTCAGAGTGAGCAACCGGCCAACATGGGATAGGACCAGTGACACACAGAGACTCCAGTGCAGACACTGCTCTCCGTCTACCTCAAAGAGGGATTCGTCTCTCAGAGTGAGCAACCGGCCAACATGGGATAGGACAAGTGACACACAGACTCCAGTGCAGACACTGTTCTCCGTCTACCTCAAAGAGGGATTCGTCTCTCAGAGTGAGCTACCGGCCAACATGGGATAGGACAAGTGACACACAGAGACTCCAGTGCAGACACTGTTCTCCGTCTACCTCAAAGAGGGATTCGTCTCTCAGAGCAACCGGCCAACATGGGATAGGGTAAGTGACACACAGGGACTCCAGTGCAGACACTGTTCTCCGTCTACCTCAAAGAGAGATTCGTCTCTCAGAGTGAGCGGCCGGCCAACATGGGATAGGACAAGTGACACACAGAGACTCCAGTGCAGACACTGTTCTCCGTCTACCTCAAAGAGGGATTCGTCTCTCAGAGCAACCGGCCAACATGGGATAGGGTAAGTGACACACAGAGACTCCAGTGCAGACACTGTTCTCCGTCTACCTCAAAGAGGGATTCGTCTCTCAGAGTGAGCAAGCGGCCAACATGGGATAGGACAAGTGACACACAGAGACTCCAGTGCAGACACTGTTCTCCGTCTACCTCAAAGAGGGATTCGTCTCTCAGAGTGAGCGGCCGGCCAACATGGGATAGGACAAGTGACACACAGAGACTCCAGTGCAGACACTGTTCTCCGTCTACCTCAAAGAGGGATTCGTCTCTCAGAGTGAGCAACCGGCCAACATGGGATAGGACAAGTGACACACAGAGACTCCAGTGCAGACACTGTTCTCCGTCTACCTCAAAGAGGGATTCGTCTCTAGGAGCAACCGGCCAACATGGGATAGGGTAAGTGACACACAGAGACTCCAGTGCAGACACTGTTCTCCGTCTACCTCAAAGAGGGATTCGTCTCTCAGAGTGAGCAACCGGCCAACATGGGATAGGACAAGTGACACACAGAGACTCCAGTGCAGACACTGTTCTCCGTCTACCTCAAAGAGGGATTCGTCTCTCAGAGTGAGCGACCGGCCAACATGGGATAGGACAAGTGACACACAGAGACTCCAGTGCAGACACTGTTCTCTGTCTACCTCAAAGAGGGATTCGTCTCTCAGAGCAACCGGCCAACATGGGATAGGGTAAGTGACACACAGAGACTCCAGTGCAGACACTGTTCTCCGTCTACCTCAAAGAGGGATTCGTCTCTCAGAGTGAGCAACCGGCCAACATGGGATAGGACAAGTGACACACAGAGACTCCAGTGCAGACACTGTTCTACGTCTACCTGAAAGAGGGATTCGTCTCTCAGAGTGAGCAACCGGCCAACATGGGATAGGGTAAGTGACACACAGAGACTCCAGTGCAGACACTGTTCTCCGTCTACCTCAAAGAGGGATTCGTCTCTCAGAGTGAGCGGCCGGCCAACATGGGATAGGACAAGTGACACACAGAGACTCCAGTGCAGACACTGTTCTCCGGCTACCTCAAAGAGGGATTCGTCTCTCAGAGTGAGCAACCGGCCAACATGGGATAGGACAACTGACACACAGAGACTCCAGTGCAGACACTGTTCTCCGTCTACCTCAAAGAGGGATTCGTCTCTCAGAGCAACCGGCCAACATGGGATAGGGTAAGTGACACACAGAGACTCCAGTGCAGACACTGTTCTCCGTCTACCTCAAAGAGGGATTCGTCTCTCAGAGTGAGCAACCGGCCAACATGGGATAGGACAAGTGACACACAGAGACTCCAGTGCAGACACTGTTCTCCGTCTACCTCAAAGAGGGATTCGTCTCTCAGAGTGAGCGGCCGGCCAACATGGGATAGGACAAGTGACACACAGAGACTCCAGTGCAGACACTGTTCTCTGTCTACCTCAAAGAGGGATTCGTCTCTCAGAGCAACCGGCCAACATGGGATAGGGTAAGTGACACACAGAGACTCCAGTGCAGACACTGTTCTCCGTCTACCTCAAAGAGGGATTCGTCTCTCAGAGTGAGCAACCGGCCAACATGGGATAGGACAAGTGACACACAGAGACTCCAGTGCAGACACTGTTCTACGTCTACCTGAAGGAGGGATTCGTCTCTCAGAGTGAGCAACCGGCCAACATGGGATAGGGTAAGTGACACACAGAGACTCCAGTGCAGACACTGTTCTCCGTCTACCTCAAAGGGGGATTCGTCTCTCAGAGCAACCGGCCAACATGGGATAGGGTAAGTGACACACAGACTCCAGTGCAGACACTGTTCTCCGTCTACCTCAAAGAGGGATTCGTCTCTCAGAGCAACCGGCCAACATGGGATAGGGTAAGTGACACACAGAGACTCCAGTGCAGACACTGTTCTCCGTCTACCTCAAAGAGGGATTCGTCTCTCAGAGTGAGCAACCGGCCAACATGGGATAGGACAAGTGACACACAGAGACTCCAGTGCAGACACTGTTCTCCGTCTACCTCAAAGAGGGATTCGTCTCTCAGAGTGAGCAACCGGCCAACATGGGATAGGACCAGTGACACACAGGGACTCCAGTGCAGACACTGTTCTACGTCTACCTCAAAGAGGGATTCGTCTCTCAGAGTGAGCAACCGGCCAACATGGGATAGGACCAGTGACACACAGAGACTCCAGTGCAGACACTGTTCTCCGTCTACTTCAAAGAGAGATTCGTCTCTCAGAGCAACCGACCAACATGGGATAGGACAAGTGACACACAGAGACTCCAGTGCAGACACTGTTCTCCGTCTACTTCAAAGAGCGATTCGTCTCTCAGAGTGAGCAACCGTACAACATGTGATAGGGTAAGCGACACACAGATACTCCAGTGCAGACACTGTTCTCCGTTTACCTCAAAGAGGGATTCGTCTCTCAGAGTGAGCAACCGGCCAACATGGGATAGGACAAGTGACACACAGAGACTCCAGTGCAGACACAGTTCTCCGTCTACCTCAAAGAGAGATTCGTCTCTCAGAGTGAGCAACCGGCCAACATGGGATAGGGTAAGTGACACACAGAGACTCCAGTGCAGACACTGTACTCCGTCTACCTCAAAGAGGGATTCGTCTCTCAGAGTGAGCAATCGGCCAACATGGGATAGGGTAAGTGACACACAGAGACTTCAGTGCAGACACTGTTCTCCGTCTACCTCAAAGAGGGATTCGTCTCTCAGAGTGAGCAACCGGCCAACATGGGATAGGGTAAGTGACACACAGAGACTCCAGTGCAGACACTGTTCTCCGTCTACCTCAAAGAGGGATTCGTCTCTCAGAGTGAGCAACCGGCCAACATGGGATAGGGTAAGTGACACACAGAGACTCCAGTGCAGACACTGTTCTCCGTCTACTTCAAAGAGGGATTCGTCTCTCAGAGTGAGCAACCGGCCAACATGGGATAGAACAAGTGACACACAGGGACTCCAGTGCAGACACTGTTCTCCGTCTACCTCAAAGAGAGATTCGTCTCTAAGAGTGAGCAACCGGCCAACATGGGATAGGGTAAGTGACACACAGAGACTCCAGTGCAGACACTGTTCTCCGTATAGCTCAAAGAGGGATTCGTCTCTCAGAGCAACCGGCCAACATGGGATAGGACAAGTGACACACAGGGACTCCAGTGCAGACACTGTTCTCCGTATAGCTCAAAGAGGGATTCGTCTCTCAGAGTGAGCAACCGGCGAACATGGGATAGGACAAGTGACAGACAGAGACTCCAGTGCAGACACTGTTCTCCGTCTACCTCAAAGAGAGATTCGTCTCTCAGAGTGAGCAACCGGCCAACATGGGATAGGGTAAGTGACACACAGAGACTCCAGTGCAGACACTGTTCTCCGTATAGCTCAAAGAGGGATTCGTCTCTCAGAGCAACCGGCCAACATGGGATAGGACAAGTGACACACAGGGACTCCAGTGCAGACACTGTTCTCCGTATAGCTCAAAGAGAGATTCGTCTCTCAGAGTGAGCAACCGGCCAACATGGGATAGGGTAAGTGACACACAGAGACTCCAGTGCAGACACTGTTCTCCGTATAGCTCAAAGAGCGATTCGTCTCTCAGAGTGAGCAACCGGCCAACATGTGATAGGACAAGTGACACACAGAGACTCCAGTGCAGACACTGTTCTCCGTCTACCTCAAAGAGGGATTCGTCTCTCAGAGTGAGCAACCGGCCAACATGGGATAGGGTAAGTGACACACAGAGACTCCAGTGCAGACACTGTTCTCCGTCTACCTCAATGAGAGATTCGTCTCTCAGGGTGAGCAACCGGCCAACATGGGATAGGGTAAGTGACACACAGAGACTCCAGTGCAGACACTGTTCTCCGTCTACCTCAATGAGAGATTCGTCTCTCAGAGTGAGCAACCGGCCAACATGGGATAGGGTAAGTGACACACAGAGACTCCAGTGCAGACACTGTTCTCCGTATACCTCAAAGAGAGATTCGTCTCTCAGAGTGAGCAACCGGCCAACATGGGATAGGGTAAGTGACACACAGAGACTCCAGTGCAGACACTGTTCTCCGTCTACCTCAAAGAGGGATTCGTCTCTCAGAGCAACCGGCCAACATGGGATAGGGTAAGTGACACACAGACTCCAGTGCAGACACTGTTCTCCGTCTACCTCAAAGAGGGATTCGTCTCTCAGAGCAACCGGCCAACATGGGATAGGGTAAGTGACACACAGAGACTCCAGTGCAGACACTGTTCTCCGTCTACCTCAAAGAGGGATTCGTCTCTCAGAGTGAGCAACCGGCCAACATGGGATAGGACAAGTGACACATAGAGACTCCAGTGCAGACACTGTTCTCCGTCTACCTCAAAGAGGGATTCGTCTCTCAGAGTGAGCAACCGGCCAACATGGGATAGGACCAGTGACACACAGGGACCCCAGTGCAGACACTGTTCTACGTCTACCTCAAAGAGGGATTCGTCTCTCAGAGTGAGCAACCGGCCAACATGGGATAGGACCAGTGACACACAGAGACTCCAGTGCAGACACTGTTCTCCGTCTACTTCAAAGAGAGATTCGTCTCTCAGAGCAACCGACCAACATGGGATAGGACAAGTGACACACAGAGACTCCAGTGCAGACACTGTTCTCCGTCTACTTCAAAGAGCGATTCGTCTCTCAGAGTGAGCAACCGGCCAACATGGGATACGACCAGTGACACACAGAGACTCCAGTGCAGACACTGTTCTCCGTCCACCTCAAAGAGAGATTCGTCTCTCAGAGTGAGCAACCGTACAACATGTGATAAGGTAAGCGACACACAGATACTCCAGTGCAGACACTGTTCTCCGTCTACCTCAAAGAGGGATTCGTCTCTCAGAGTGAGCAACCGGCCAACATGGGATAGGACAAGTGACACACAGAGACTCCAGTGCAGACACAGTTCTCCGTCTACCTCAAAGAGAGATTCGTCTCTCAGAGTGAGCAACCGGCCAACATGGGATAGGGTAAGTGACACACAGAGACTCCAGTGCAGACACTGTTCTCCGTCTACCTCAAAGAGGGATTCGTCTCTCAGAGTGAGCAATCGGCCAACATGGGATAGGGTAAGTGACACACAGAGACTCCAGTGCAGACACTGTTCTCCGTCTACCTCAAAGAGGGATTCGTCTCTCAGAGTGAGCAACCGGCCAACATGGGATAGGGTAAGTGACACACAGAGACTCCAGTGCAGACACTGTTCTCCGTCTACCTCAAAGAGGGATTCGTCTCTCAGAGTGAGCAACCGGCCAACATGGGATAGGGTAAGTGACACACAGAGACTCCAGTGCAGACACTGTTCTCCGTCTACTTCAAAGAGGGATTCGTCTCTCAGAGTGAGCAACCGGCCAACATGGGATAGGACAAGTGACACACAGGGACTCCAGTGCAGACACTGTTCTCCGTCTACCTCAAAGAGGGTTTCGTCTCTCAGAGCAACCGGCCAACATGGGATAGGACAAGTGACACACAGGGACTCCAGTGCAGACACTGTTCTCCGTCTACCTCAAAGAGAGATTCGTCTCTAAGAGTGAGCAACCGGCCAACATGGGATAGGGTAAGTGACACACAGAGACTCCAGTGCAGACACTGTTCTCCGTATAGCTCAAAGAGGGATTCGTCTCTCAGAGCAACCGGCCAACATGGGATAGGACAAGTGACACACAGGGACTCCAGTGCAGACACTGTTCTCCGTATAGCTCAAAGAGGGATTCGTCTCTCAGAGTGAGCAACCGGCGAACATGGGATAGGACAAGTGACACACAGAGACTCCAGTGCAGACACTGTTCTCCGTCTACCTCAAAGAGAGATTCGTCTCTCAGAGTGAGCAACCGGCCAACATGGGATAGGGTAAGTGACACACAGAGACTCCAGTGCAGACACTGTTCTCCGTATAGCTCAAAGAGGGATTCGTCTCTCAGAGCAACCGGCCAACATGGGATAGGACAAGTGACACACAGGGACTCCAGTGCAGACACTGTTCTCCGTATAGCTCAAAGAGAGATTCGTCTCTCAGAGTGAGCAACCGGCCAACATGGGATAGGGTAAGTGACACACAGAGACTCCAGTGCAGACACTGTTCTCCGTCTACCTCAAAGAGGGATTCGTCTCTCAGAGCAACCGGCCAACATGGGATAGGACAAGTGACACACAGAGACTCCAGTGCAGACACTGTTCTCCGTCTACCTCAAAGAGGGATTCGTCTCTCAGAGTGAGCAACCGGCCAACATGGGATAGGGTAAGTGACACACAGAGACTCCAGTGCAGACACTGTTCTCCGTATAGCTCAAAGAGGGATTCGTCTGTCAGAGTGAGCAACCGGCCAACATGGGATAGGACAAGTGACACACAGACTCCAGTGCAGACACTGTTCTCCGTCTACCTCAAAGAGCGATTCGTCTCTCAGAGTGAGCAACCGGCCAACATGTGATAGGACAAGTGACACACAGAGACTCCAGTGCAGACACTGTTCTCCGTCTACCTCAAAGAGGGATTCGTCTCTCAGAGTGAGCAACCGGCCAACATGGGATAGGGTAAGTGACACACAGAGACTCCAGTGCAGACACTGTTCTCCGTCTACCTCAATGAGAGATTCGTCTCTCAGGGTGAGCAACCGGCCAACATGGGATAGGGTAAGTGACACACAGAGACTCCAGTGCAGACACTGTTCTCCGTCTACCTCAATGAGAGATTCGTCTCTCAGAGTGAGCAACCGGCCAACATGGGATAGGGTAAGTGACACACAGAGACTCCAGTGCAGACACTGTTCTCCGTATACCTCAAAGAGAGATTCGTCTCTCAGAGTGAGCAACCGGCCAACATGGGATAGGGTAAGTGACACACAGAGACTCCAGTGCAGACACTGTTCCCGTCTACCTCAAAGAGGGATTCGTCTCTCAGAGTGAGCAACCGGCCAACATGGGATAGGGTAAGTGACACACATAGACTCCAGTGTAGACACTGTTCTCCGTCTACCTCAAAGAGGGATTCGTCTCTCAGAGCAACCGGGCAACATGGGATAGGACAAGTGGCACACAGGGACTCCAGTGCAGACACTGTTCTCCGTCTACCTCAAAGAGGGATTCGTCTCTCAGAGTGAGCAACCGGCCAACATGGGATAGGACAAGTGACACACAGGGACTCCAGTGCAGACACTGTTCTCCGTCTACCTCAAAGAGGGATTCGTCTCTCAGAGCAACCGGCCAACATGGGATAGGACAAGTGACACACAGGGACTCCAGTGCAGACACTGTTCTCCGTCTACCTCAAAGAGCGATTCGTCTCTCAGAGTGAGCAACCGGCCAACATGGGATAGGACAAGTGACACACAGAGACTCCAGTGCAGACACTGTTCTCCGTCTACCTCAAAGAGCGATTCGTCTCTCAGAGTGAGCAACCGGCCAACATGGGATAGGGTAAGTGACACACAGATACTCCAGTGCAGACACTGTTCTCCGTCTACCTCAAAGAGGGATTCGTCTCTCAGAGTGAGCAACCGGCCAACATGGGATAGGGTAAGTGACACACAGAGACTCCAGTGCAGACACTGTTCTCCGTCTACCTCAAAGAGGGATTCGTCTCTCAGAGTGAGCAACCGGCCAACATGGGATAGGACAAGTGACACACAGAGACTCCAGTGCAGACACTGTTCTCCGTCTACCTCAAAGAGGGATTCGTCTCTCAGATTGAGCAACCGACCAACATGTGATAGGGTAAGTGACACACAGAGACTCCAGTGTTCTCCGTCTACCTCAAAGAGGGATTCGTCTCTCAGAGTGAGCAACCGGCCAACATGGGATAGGGTAAGTGACACACAGAGACTCCAGTGTAGACACTGTTCTCCGTCCACCTCAAAGAGGAATTCGTCTCTCAGAGTGAGCAACCGGCCAACATGGGATAGGGTAAGTGACACACAGAGACTCCAGTGCAGACACTGTTCTCCGTCCACCTCAAAGAGGGATTCGTCTCTCAGAGTGAGCAACCGGCCAACATGGGATAGGGTAAGTGACACACAGAGACTCCAGTGTTCTCCGTCTACCTCAAAGAGGGATTCGTCTCTCAGAGTGAGCAACCGGCCAACATGGGATAGGGTAAGTGACACACAGAGACTCCAGTGCAGACACTGTTCTCCGTCCACCTCAAAGAGGGATTCGTCTCTCAGAGTGAGCAACCGGCCAACATGGGATAGGGTAAGTGACACACAGAGACTCCAGTGCAGACACTGTTCTCCGTCTACCTCAAAGAGAGATTCGTCTCTCAGAGTGAGCAACCGGCTAACATGGGATAGGACAAGTGACACACAGAGACTCCAGTGCAGACACTGTTCTCCGTCTACCTCAAAGGGGTTTTCGTCTCTCAGAGTGATCAACCGACCAACATGTGATAGGGTAAGTGACACACAGAGACTCCAGTGCAGACACTGTTCTCCGTCTACCTCAAAGAGGGATTCGTCTCTCAGAGTGAGCAACCGACCAACATGTGATAGGGTAAGTGACACACAGAGACTCCAGTGCAGACACATTTCTCCGTCTACCTCAAAGAGGGATTCGTCTCTCAGAGTGAGCAACCGACCAACATGTGATAGGGTAAGTGACACACAGAGACTCCAGTGCAGACACTGTTCTCCGTCTACCTCAAAGAGGGATTCGTCTCTCAGAGTGAGCAACCGACCAACATGTGATAGGGTAAGTGACACACAGAGACTCCAGTGCAGACACTGTTCTCCGTATAGCTCAAAGAGGGATTCGTCTCTCAGAGTGAGCAACCGGCCAACATGGGATAGGACAAGTGACACACAGAGACTCCAGTGCAGACACTGTTCTACGTCTACCTCAAAGAGGGATTCGTCTCTCAGAGTGAGCAACCGGCCAACATGGGATAGGGTAAGTGACACACAGAGACTCCAGTGCAGACACTGTTCTCCGTCTACCTCAAAGAGGGATTCGTCTCTCAGAGTGAGCAACCGGCCAACATGGGATAGGGTAAGTGACACACAGAGACTCCAGTGCAGACACTGTTCTCCGTCTACCTCAAAGAGGGATTCGTCTCTCAGAGTGAGCAACCGGCCAACATGGGATAGGGTAAGTGACACACAGAGACTCCAGTGCAGACACTGTTCTCCGTCTACCTCAGAGAGGGATTCGTCTCTCAGAGTGAGCAACCGACCAACATGTGATAGGGTAAGTGACACACAGAGACTCCAGTGCAGACACTGTTCTCCGTCTACCTCAAAGAGGGATTCGTCTCTCAGAGTGAGCAACCGGCCAACATGGGATAGGGTAAGTGACACACAGAGACTCCAGTGCAGACACTGTTCTCCGTCTACCTCAATGAGAGATTCGTCTCTCAGAGTGAGCAACCGGCCAACATGGGATAGGGTAAGTGACACACAGAGACTCCAGTGCAGACACTGTTCTCCGTATACCTCAAAGAGAGATTCGTCTCTCAGAGTGAGCAACCGGCCAACATGGGATAGGGTAAGTGACACACAGAGACTCCAGTGCAGACACTGTTCCCGTCTACCTCAAAGAGGGATTCGTCTCTCAGAGTGAGCAACCGGCCAACATGGGATAGGGTAAGTGACACACAGAGACTCCAGTGTAGACACTGTTCTCCGTCTACCTCAAAGAGGGATTCGTCTCTCAGAGCAACCGGGCAACATGGGATAGGACAAGTGGCACACAGGGACTCCAGTGCAGACACTGTTCTCCGTCTACCTCAAAGAGGGATTCGTCTCTCAGAGTGAGCAACCGGCCAACTTGGGATAGGACAAGTGACACACAGGGACTCCAGTGCAGACACTGTTCTCCGTCTACCTCAAAGAGGGATTCGTCTCTCAGAGCAACCGGCCAACATGGGATAGGACAAGTGACACACAGGGACTCCAGTGCAGACACTGTTCTCCGTCTACCTCAAAGAGCGATTCGTCTCTCAGAGTGAGCAACCGGCCAACATGGGATAGGACAAGTGACACACAGAGACTCCAGTGCAGACACTGTTCTCCGTCTACCTCAAAGAGCGATTCGTCTCTCAGAGTGAGCAACCGGCCAACATGGGTTAGGGTAAGTGACACACAGATACTCCAGTGCAGACACTGTTCTCCGTCTACCTCAAAGAGGGATTCGTCTCTCAGAGTGAGCAACCGGCCAACATGGGATAGGGTAAGTGACACACAGACACTCCAGTGCAGACACTGTTCTCCGTCTACCTCAAAGAGGGATTCGTCTCTCAGAGTGAGCAACCGGCCAACATGGGATAGGACAAGTGACACACAGAGACTCCAGTGCAGACACTGTTCTCCGTCTACCTCAAAGAGGGATTCGTCTCTCAGATTGAGCAACCGACCAACATGTGATAGGGTAAGTGACACACAGAGACTCCAGTGTTCTCCGTCTACCTCAAAGAGGGATTCGTCTCTCAGAGTGAGCAACCGGCCAACATGGGATAGGGTAAGTGACACACAGAGACTCCAGTGCAGACACTGTTCTCCGTCCACCTCAAAGAGGGATTCGTCTCTCAGAGTGAGCAACCGGCCAACATGGGATAGGGTAAGTGACACACAGAGACTCCAGTGCAGACACTGTTCTCCGTCCACCTCAAAGAGGGATTCGTCTCTCAGAGTGAGCAACCGGCCAACATGGGATAGGGTAAGTGACACACAGAGACTCCAGTGCAGACACTGTTCTCCGTCCACCTCAAAGAGGGATTCGTCTCTCAGAGTGAGCAACCGGCCAACATGGGATAGGGTAAGTGACACACAGAGACTCCAGTGCAGACACTGTTCTCCGTCCACCTCAAAGAGGGATTCGTCTCTCAGAGTGAGCAACCGGCCAACATGGGATAGGGTAAGTGACACACAGAGACTCCAGTGTTCTCCGTCTACCTCAAAGAGGGATTCGTCTCTCAGAGTGAGCAACCGGCCAACATGGGATAGGGTAAGTGACACACAGAGACTCCAGTGCAGACACTGTTCTCCGTCCACCTCAAAGAGGGATTCGTCTCTCAGAGTGAGCAACCGGCCAACATGGGATAGGGTAAGTGACACACAGAGACTCCAGTGCAGACACTGTTCTCCGTCTACCTCAAAGAAAGATTCGTCTCTCAGAGTGAGCAACCGGCCAACATGGGATAGGACAAGTGACACACAGAGACTCCAGTGCAGACACTGTTCTCCGTCTACCTCAAAGGGGTTTTCGTCTCTCAGAGTGATCAACCGACCAACATGTGATAGGGTAAGTGACACACAGAGACTCCAGTGCAGACACTGTTCTCCGTCTACCTCAAAGAGGGATTCGTCTCTCAGAGTGAGCAACCGACCAACATGTGATAGGGTAAGTGACACACAGAGACTCCAGTGCAGACACATTTCTCCGTCTACCTCAAAGAGGGATTCGTCTCTCAGAGTGAGCAACCGACCAACATGGGATAGGGTAAGTGACACACAGAGACTCCAGTGCAGACACTGTTCTCCGTCTACCTCAGAGAGGGATTCGTCTCTCAGAGTGAGCAACCGACCAACATGTGATAGGGTAAGTGACACACAGAGACTCCAGTGCAGACACTGTTCTCCGTCTACCTCAAAGAGGGATTCGTCTCTCAGAGTGAGCAACCGACCAACATGTGATAGGGTAAGTGACACACAGAGACTCCAGTGCAGACACTGTTCTCCGTCTACCTCAAAGAGGGATTCGTCTCTCAGAGTGAGCAACCGACCAACATGTGATAGGGTAAGTGACACACAGAGACTCCTGTGCAGACACTGTTCTCCGTATAGCTCAAAGAGGGATTCGTCTCTCAGAGTGAGCAACCGGCCAACATGGGATAGGACAAGTGACACACAGAGACTCCAGTGCAGACACTGTTCTACGTCTACCTCAAAGAGGGATTCGTCTCTCAGAGTGAGCAACCGGCCAACATGGGATAGGGTAAGTGACACACAGAGACTCCAGTGCAGACACTGTTCTCCGTCTACCTCAAAGAGGGATTCGTCTCTCAGAGTGAGCAACCGGCCAACATGGGATAGGACAAGTGACACACAGGGACTCAAGTGTAGACACTGTTCTCCGTCTACCTCAAAGAGGGATTCGTCTCTCAGAGTGAGCAACCGGCCAACATGGGATAGGGTAAGTGACACACAGAGACTCCAGTGCAGACACTGTTCTACGTCTACCTCAAAGAGGGATTCGTCTCTCAGAGTGAGCAACCGGCCAACATGGGATAGGGTAAGTGACACACAGAGACTCCAGTGCAGACACTGTTCTCCGTCTACCTCAAAGAGGGATTCGTCTCTCAGAGTGAGCAACCGGCCAACATGGGATAGGGTAAGTGACACACAGAGACTCCAGTGCAGACACTGTTCTCCGTCTACCTCAAAGAGAGATTCGTCTCTCAGATTGAGCAGCCGGCCAACATGGGATAGGGTAAGTGACACACAGAGACTCCAGTGCAGACACTGTTCTCCGTCTACCTCAAAGAGGGATCCGTCTCTCAGAGTGAGCAACCGGCCAACATGGGATAGGGTAAGTGACACACAGAGACTCCAGTGCAGACACTGTTCTCCGTCTACCTCAAAGAGGGATTCGTCTCTCAGAGTGAGCGGCCGGCCAACATGGGATAGGGTAAGTGACACACAGAGACTCCAGTGCAGACACTGTTCTCCGTCTACCTCAAAGAGAGATTCGTCTCTCAGAGCAACCGGCCAACATGGGATAGGACAAGTGACACACAGGGACTCCAGTGCACACACTGTTCTCCGTCTACCTCATACTTACAGAGTATGACCAAGAGCAGGACAAAAGTGCATATTCCTGCAGTACACTGGTACATGAGGGCCAGGTCTGCGCCGACGTCTGCAGGGTTGGGATGGTTCTTCACGAATGTTGGTGGTAACATGAAACCAGCAGCCATGCCAACCTGAAAACAAACAAACATGTCCTCATCATCAGCTCTTAAAACATCACTTAAGGTCTACTGTATTCCCCTTGTACCTACAAGAAGATCAGCATTAAGGTAACTTAAACGTTTATCTCAATTATTATGCACTAGACTGACGAATCCGGGCCCTGACGACCTAGTTGTCGATGGGCCCTTAAACAACACTCACTCACTAGATAGAGGAATCGGTGCTTCTAGAAGAGTGAGTAGAGAGATATATGTGAATGTGACAGTCATTTAGTGACATTGTTCTGCAAATTTACGTTTGGTGTGCTAGTTTCACGACGAAAATATTATACATTTAATCTTTTACATAATTTTAGTGTTAGTCCGTGAAATAAGGTTCCCTGTTCTTTTTTTTTTTTTTTTTTCCAAAATGAAAAACATATCTTTTGACATTGAATAATACAATTTTGGAAAGATTATACTTTTTTTCTATATTTTGTGACATAATTGCCGTTCTGATCAATGCATTTTTGCATGTGGTGTGCTATCTATTGCATGCCTTAATCGTAGAACTCTCCCGCCATGCGGCGAAGATAGCTTAAAACAGTTTCTTCCAGTTCCTGTCCAGTTGAGAAATGCGTTTCGCCCAGGTGTTTCTTCAAGTCAGGGAAGAGATGTTAGCTGGGGCTAGGTGTGGACTGTAAGGAGGGTGTGTTACAGTATCCCGTCCAAATTTCAGCCACCTTGGTATACCCTAAATCAAGCATCGGCAAACATGTACTCAATGACTTAGTATGACGTCTCAACATGCAACCCGCAATGCACATGACGTAATGTAGAACAGGGTATAGCATTGACCTTCGTTCAGAGGCAGTGCTGGACTCGCTCGCTACAGAGTACAATAAGGAATAGTACGTATACTTGAATCCAGCTATTTTGGTCTACGATACTTTAAGTAGGCCTAGATATTTGAGCAATATATTTCCATTCACTTCTGTTTGCACTGTACCATGAAAATCTAGTGATATATCACAAGTAGCCACTCTCAGGATAGCACGCAAATTAGCATCTGTTAATCGCTATACAAGATTTATTTGGATTCAGTTTCTTTTCTTCTACACATTTCTTAAATGTTTGAAATAATTCTGTCCCTGTTGTATATTGGTTGAGTTGACTTCAAGCATATATTCTTGTATCGAGGGGTTGTTAGTAACTCCACGAGTGAAAATTCCCAATTTTGTGCTGTGTCAATGTTGTCAGTGCTTTCATCCAACGCGAGAGAAACGGCTATAAATTCATGGACCTCGGTTTGTAGTCTTTTATCGGTCATTTCTGCTATTTTATGTATCCTCTGTATGGTTCGTGGTGATAATGCAATATTACTAAAAATATCATATTGTCCAGGGCAAATTATGTTGGCAACTTTACTCTCTCATTTATTATGAAATCTCCATCACTAAAACACCTCAGTGACTGAGCAATCTCCAAAGCAACAGCAAGATCCGTGTATGTGTCTGTGTGTGTGTGTGTCTTTGAACAACATAACTCAAAAACGAAAAGTCGGTTAAAAACCAAAGTTGGTATTTAAGTTTAATGTCTTTCAAGGATGCGACACGAAGATTTTGAAGAAAATAGCCCCACCCTAAACTACCATTTACATGGAAAATTTTTCGAAAATTTTGATTTTCTTGAAGAGGGCTTTAACGATTTTGATTAAAATGTCATATGTTTGAGATATTCTTATGACAAATAAAATGTATATCTTGAATTTTCTGGCTATAGCCCCTGTAGTCGTATTTACTCTGGACGACTTTTGCATAACTGGTAAACCGTTAGAGATAGACCAAATCATACTACACAAAAAATGTAGATCTTGCAAAAACACCACAATTTATGTCTGAGAAAATTTTCTTGCAGGTTGAACCATTTCGGAGATACTCCTTGTTATGTGTATGACTTTAGGAAAACAAAACTTTCGTGAAATGGAACATCGTTGTTCATTTTTGTATCTGTTAAGTGAACAAAGAGAACGGGATCTCAAAGCTTTAAAAGATTTGACTATCGCACAAAGCCTACTGTATTCCTATATTCCCCTTGTACCTACAAGGAAATAAGCAATAACATAATTCGTACAAATGTTTATCTCAACTAACATGAAGAAGATATAGGAATAAGAGTTTGTAAGAATGGTTAGTACAAGAGTAGAGAAAGTCATGTGAGTGCAACACATAAGATTTGTACTGTCTCTACTTCGTCACTATTGTATTCCACCCAAAAGTTACAGGTCAACATTTCACCGGAAATATATCCTTTGAATAAAAAAGGCCCAGTTAAAGATCCGTGTGCATTTGTGTGTGAGTGAGTGTGTGTGTGAGTGTGTGTGTGTGAGTGTGTGTGTGTGTGTGAATGTGTGTATGTGTGAGTGTGTGTATATGTGTGTGAGTGTGTGTATGTGTGTGAGTGTGTGTGTGAGTGTGTGTATGTGTGTGTGAGTGTGTGTGAGTGAGTGTGTGTGAATGAGTGTGCGTATGTGTGTGAGTGTGTGTGTGAGTGTGTGAGTGTGTGTGTGAGTGTGTGTATGTGTGTGACTGTGCGAGTGTGTGTATGTGTGTGAGTGTGTGTGTATGTATGTGTGTCAGTGTGTGAGTGTGTGTGAGTGTGTCTGTGTGTGAGTGTGTCTGTGTGTGAGTGTGTCTGTGTGTGAGTGTGTCTGTGTGTGAGTGTGTCTGTGTGTGTGAGTGAATGAGTGTGTGTATGTGTGTGAGTGTGTGTGAGTGTGTGTGAGTGAGTGTGTGTGTATGTGTGTGAGTGTGTGTGAGTGTGTGTGAGTGAGTGTGTGTGAGTGAGTGTATGTCTGTGTGTGAGTGTGTGTGAGTGAGTGTGTGTATGTGTGTGACTGTGTGAGAGTGTGTGTGTGAGTGTGTGAGTGAGTGTGTGAGTGAGTGTGTGAGTGTGTGAGTGAGTGTGTATGTGTATGTGTGTGAGTGTGTGAGAGTGTGTGTATGTGTGAGTGTGTGTACGTGTGTGTGAGTGTGTGTGAGTGTGTGTATGTGTGTGAGTGTGCGAGTGTGTGTGTGAGTGTGTGTGTGTGAGTGTGTGACTGTGTGAGTGTGTGTGTGAGTGTGTGTGTGTGAGTGTGTGACTGTGTGAGAGTGTGTGTGTGAGTGTGTGAGTGTGTGTGTATGTGTGTGAGTGTGTGTATGTGTGTGAGAGTGTGTGTGTGAGTGTGTGAGTGAGTGTGTGAGTGTGTGAGTGAGTGTGTGTATGTGTGTGACTCTGTGTGTATGTGTGTGAGTGTGTGAGTGTGTGTGTATGTGTGTGAGTGTGTGTGTGAGTGTGTGTGTGAGTGTGTGTGTGAGTGTGTGTATGAGTGTATGTGTGAGTGAGTGTGTGTGAGTGTGTATGTGTGTGAGTGTGTGTGTGAGTGAGTGTGTGTGAGTGTGTGTGAGTGTATGAGTGTTTAAGTGAGTGTGTATGTAAGTGTGTGTGTATGTGTGTGAGTGTGTATAAGTGTGTGTAAGGGAGTGTGTATGTAAGTGTGTGTGTATGTGTGTGAGTGTGTATAAGTGTGTGTATGTGTGTGTGAGTGTGTGTGTGAGTGTGTGTGTATGTCTGTGTGAGTGTGTGCTTGAGTGTGTGTGAGTGTGTGTGAGTGTGTGTGAGTGAGTGTGTGTGAGTGTGTGTGTGTGAGTGTATGAGTGTGTGAGTAAATGAGTGTATGTATGTTAGTGTGTGAGAGTGTGTGTGTATGTGTGTGAGTGTGTGAGTGTGTGTGTAAGTGTGCGTATGTGTGTGAGTGTGTGAGTGTGTGTGTGAGTGTGTGTATGTGTGTGACTGTGCGAGTGTGTGTATGTGTGTGAGTGTGTGTATGTATGTGTGTGAGTGTGTGAGTGTGTGAGTGTGTGTGAGTGTGTCTGTGTGTGAGTGTGTCTGTGTGTCAGACGTCTGTCAGGGAACACAGGAACCTATGTACCAGACAGTGTGAACACCTGCAAGTATGAGAGTGAGGAAGTGATTACGCTCCCCTAATGTAGGACTTACAAGTCAGTGTCTAGAGTCAGACGTCTGTCAGGGAACACAGGAACCTATGTACCAGACAGAGTGAACACCTGCAAGTATGAGAGTGAGGAAGTGATTACCCTCCCCTAATGTAGGACTTACAAGTCAGTGTCTAGAGTCAGACGTCTGACAGGGAACACAGGAACCTATGTACCAGACAGTGTGAACACCTGCAAGTATGAGAATGAGGAAGTGATTACCCTCTCCTTATGTAGGACTTACAAGTCAGTGTCTAGAGTCAGACGTCTGTCAGGGAACACAGGAACCTATGTACCAGACAGTGTGAACACCTGCAAGTATGAGAATGAGGAAGTGATTACCCTCCCCTAATGTAGGACTTACAAGTCAGTGTCTAGAGTCAGACGTCTGTCAGGGAACACAGGAACCTATGTACCAGACAGTGTGAACACCTGCAAGTATGAGAGTGAGGAAGTGATTACTCTCCCCTTATGTAGGACTTACGAGTCAGACGTCTGTCAGGGAACACAGGAACCTATGTACCAGACAGAGTGAACACCTGCAAGTATGAGAGTGAGGAAGTGATTACCCTCCACTTATGTAGGACTTACAAGCCAGTGTCTAGAGTCAGACGTCTGTCAGGGAACACAGGAACCTATATACCAGAGTGAACACCTGCAAGTACGAGAATGAGGAAATGATTACCCTCCCCTTATGTAGGACTTACAAGCCAGTGTCTAGAGTCAGACGTCTGTCAGGGAACACAGGAACCTATATACCAGACAGAGTGAACACCTGCAAGTATGAGAATGAGGAAGTGATTACCCTCCCCTTATGTAGGACTTACAAGACAGTGTCTAGGGTCAGACGTCTGTCAGGGAACACAGGAACCTATGTACCAGACAGAGTGAACACCTGCAAGTATGAGAGTGAGGAAGTGATTACTCTCCCCTTATGTAGGACTTACAAGACAGTGTGTAGAGTCAGTCTTCTGTCAGGGACAACAGGAACCTATGTACCAGACAGAGTGAACACCTGCAAGTAGGAGAGTGAGGAAGCGATTACCCTTCCCTTATGTAGGGCTTACAAGCCGGTGTCTAGGGTCAGACGTCTGTCGGGGAACTCAGGAACCCATGTACCAGAGTGAACACCTGCAAGTATGAGAGTGAGGAGTTACAAACCAGTTTTTAGAGTCAGAGGTCTGTCAAGGAACACAGGCCCCTACGTCCCCCTGAATGCAAAAAAAGACATTTTTAGAAAAAGGTCCGTGTGTGTGTGCGTCAGTGTGTGTGTCAGTGTGTGTGTCTGTCTGTGTGTCTGTCTGTGTGTCAGTCTGTGTAGAGCATAACTCAAAAACTAAAAGTCGGTTAAAAACCAAAGTTGGTATATAAGTTTAATGTCTTTCAAGCATGCGACACGACGATTTTGAAGAAAATAGCCCCATCCTAAACTACCCTTTACATGGAAAATGTTTCGAAAATTTTGATTTTCTAGAAAATGACTCCGATTTTGATTAAAGTGTCATATGTTTGAGATATTTAATGACAAATGAAATGTATATCTTGAATTTTCTGGCTATAGCCCCTGAAGTCGTATTTACTCTGGACGACTTTTGCATAACTGGGAAACCGTTAGAGATTGACCAAATTACACTATACAAAAAATGTAGATGTTGCTAAAATACACAATTTATGTCCCAATAAATTTTCTTGTAGGGTGAACCATTTCGGAGATATTCCTGTTATGTGTGTGAGTTTCGGAAAACTTAGAACTTTAGCGAAATGGGTCATCGTTGTTCATTTTTTTATGTTAAGTGGGCAATGGCAAAGCTTTAAAACATGTGACTATCACACAAAGCCTACTATATTCTAACATTCCCCTTGCACCTACGAGGAAATAAGCAATAAGAATTTGTACAAAGTTTATCTTAACTAATACGAAGAAGATACAGGAATAAGAGCTTGTAAGAATGGTTAGTACAAGAGTAGAGTAAGTCATGTGAGTGCAACACATATTTTTCTCATCACTTTTCTGTTACGTAACACACTCACATGTCCTTCTCTACTCGCCCTTCAACACACAATTCATACAAACTTGTATATGATGAAATAGAAAAGAAACGTATTACATTCCAGAAGCTTTTGTTTTACGTAATACATTTACACTTGTTTCTCTACTCACTCTTCTACAAACAATTGTCTATGTTGGAAACAGAAATGTAGCGTGTTATATTCACAATTGCTCCACAGTATAGAACTAGCTAGCAAGGCCAGGTAGTACGACAGGGAGTGCGCCTAGTTCGTACCTGGTTCCCGAAGACGCCGATGCTGGTGGCCGTCGACACTTGCTTGGGACCGAACCACACTGCGGCTAGACGTGGAGGAATACTCAGTAGGAATTACAAGGATAGTATGGAACTAGCTAGCAAGGCCAGGTAGTACGACAGGGAGTGCGCCTAGTTCGTACCTGGTTCCCGAAGACGCCGATGCTGGTGGCCGTCGACACTTGCTTGGGACCGAACCACACTGCGGCTAGACGTGGAGGAATACTCAGTAGGAATTACAAGGATAGTATGGAACTAGCTAGCAAGACCAGGTAGTACGACAGGGAGTGCGCCTAGTTCGTACCTGGTTCCCGAAGACGCCGATGCTGGTGGCCGTCGACACTTGCTTGGGACCGAACCACACTGCGGCTAGACGTGGAGGAATACTCAGTTGGAATTACAAGGATAGTATGGAACTAGCTAGCAAGGCCAGGTAGTACGACAGGGAGTGCGCCTAGTTCGTACCTGGTTCCCGAAGACACCGATGCTGGTGGCCGTCGACACTTGCTTGGGACCGAACCACACTGCGGCTAGACGTGGAGGAATACTCAGTTGGAATTACAAGGATAGTATGGAACTAGCTAGCAAGGCCAGGTAGTACGACAGGGAGTGCGCCTAGTTCGTACCTGGTTCCCGAAGACGCCGATGCTGGTGGCCGTCGACACTTGCTTGGGACCGAACCACACTGCGGCTAGACGTGGAGGAATACTCAGTTGGAATTACAAGGATAGTATGGAACTAGCTAGCAAGGCCAGGTAGTACGACAGGGAGTGCGCCTAGTTCGTACCTGGTTCCCGAAGACGCCGATGCTGGTGGCCGTCGACACTTGCTTGGGACCGAACCACACTGCGGCTAGACGTGGAGGAATACTCAGTAGGAATTACAAGGATAGTATGGAACTAGCTAGCAAGGCCAGGTAGTACGACAGGGAGTGCGCCTTGTTCGTACCTGGTTCCCGAAGACGCCGATGCTGGTGGCCGTCGACACTTGCTTGGGACCGAACCACACTGCGGCTAGACGTGGAGGAATACTCAGTAGGAATTACAAGGATAGTATGGATCTAGCTAGCAAGGCCAGGTAGTACGACAGGGAGTGCGCCTAGTTCGTACCTGGTTCCCGAAGACGCCGATGCTGGTGGCCGTCGACACTTGCTTGGGACCGAACCACACTGCGGCTAGACGTGGAGGAATACTCAGTAGGAATTACAAGGACAGTATGGAACTAGCTAGCAAGGCCAGGTAGTACGACAGGGAGTGCGCCTAGTTCGTACCTGGTTCCCGAAGACGCCGATGCTGGTGGCCGTCGACACTTGCTTGGGACCGAACCACACTGCGGCTAGACGAGGAGGAATACTCAGTAGGAATTACAAGGACAGTATGGAACTAGCTAGCAAGGCCAGGTAGTACGACAGGGAGTGCGCCTAGTTCGTACCTGGTTCCCGAAGACGCCGATGCTGGTGGCCGTCGACACTTGCTTGGGACCGAACCACACTGCGGCTAGACGTGGAGGAATACTCAGTAGGAATTACAAGGACAGTATGGAACTAGCTAGCAAGGCCAGGTAGTACGACAGGGAGTGCGCCTAGTTCGTACCTGGTTCCCGAAGACGCCGATGCTGGTGGCCGTCGACACTTGCTTGGGACCGAACCACACTGCGGCTAGACGTGGAGGAATACTCAGTAGGAATTACAAGGACAGTATGGAACTAGCTAGCAAGGCCAGGTAGTACGACAGGGAGTGCGCCTAGTTCGTACCTGGTTCCCGAAGACGCCGATGCTGGTGGCTGTCGACACTTGCTTGGGACCGAACCACACTGCGGCTAGACGTGGAGGAATACTCAGTAGGAATTACAAGGATAGTATGGAACTAGCTAGCAAGGCCAGGTAGTACGACAGGGAGTGCGCCTAGTTCGTACCTGGTTCCCGAAGACGAAGATGCTGGTGGCCGTCGACACTTGCTTGGGACCGAACCACACTGCGGCTAGACGTGGAGGAATACTCAGTAGGAATTACAAGGACAGTATGGAACTAGCTAGCAAGGCCAGGTAGTACGACAGGGAGTGCGCCTAGTTCGTACCTGGTTCCCGAAGACGCCGATGCTGGTGGCCGTCGACACTTGCTTGGGACCGAACCACACTGCGGCTAGACGTGGAGGAATACTCAGTAGGAATTACAAGGACAGTATGGAACTAGCTAGCAAGGCCAGGTAGTACGACAGGGAGTGCGCCTAGTTCGTACCTGGTTCCCGAAGACGCCGATGCTGGTGGCCGTCGACACTTGCTTGGGACCGAACCACACTGCGGCTAGACGTGGAGGAATACTCAGTAGGAATTACAAGGACAGTATGGAACTAGCTAGCAAGGCCAGGTAGTACGACAGGGAGTGCGCCTAGTTCGTACCTGGTTCCCGAAGACGCCGATGCTGGTGGCTGTCGACACTTGCTTGGGACCGAACCACACTGCGGCTAGACGTGGAGGAATACTCAGTAGGAAGACTTGGGAGGCCGCGACGAAAGTCTGTCCCACGAAAGTGAGCCAGAACCTGTCAGGACTTGCAGACAACACTTTCAGGCAGGACCCCAAGGCCGTCCCTGACGCCCCCATTAGAATCGTGCACCTTAGTCCCTGAAAAATACAACACATCAACAGATCCAGGGAATACAATGTGAATTTAATATATCTCTATATCTCTGAAATCAAAACTTTGGTCAGTTAATGTTATTGATGTATAAACTATCATACAAAATATTTCACAAGTTTGAGGCAATAGTATTTATTCACAATCCCAACATATTCAAACATTTTTAGGTATGCTTATCAAAAGCTAAAATATCTGAACAGTTTTGTTACTTTAGGAAACTTCAGTTGCACAACAAACACTATGAATCTCTAACAGGAAAAAACCAACTAATTTGCTTTTTCTGATGGACATCGAAAATGCTTTTGCAAACTTTTTGTTAATTGAACCTTTAATGCCATATACACGTTAACTTTTGAAACTACAGACTCAGGAGAAATACTATGCAAATTTGAAATGCATTAGCATATTGTGAAGGTCCATCCCCCCTCCCCTAAGTACCATATATGATTCAAATACATTAGCATATTCACAAAGGAATAATCCGCTCTCTGTGTGTGTGTGAGAGAGAGTGAGAGAGAGAGATATGCACGTGCAGCACCTACCTACCTTCTTCTGCAGCAGGTACATTGCAGGGAAGATGAGAGGTCCGTATGTTGTAGGTATATGTGGCTAGCCTGATCTCTGTGCGTGTGTGTGTGTGAGAGAGAGAGATATGCACGTGCAGCACCTACCTACCTTCTTCTGCAGCAGGTACATTGCAGGGAAGATGAGAGGTCCGTATGTTGTAGGTATATGTGGCTAGCCTGATCTCTGTGTGTGAGTGTGTGTGTGTGTGTGTGTGTGTGTGAGAGAGAGAGAGAGAGAGAGAGAGAGAGAGAGAGATATGCACGTGCAGCACCTACCTACCTTCTTCTGCAGCAGGTACATTGCAGGGAAGATGAGAGGTCCGTATGTTGTAGGTATATGTGGCTAGCCTGATCTGTGTGTGTGTGTGTGAGAGAGAGAGAGAGAGAGAGAGAGAGAGAGAGAGAGAGAGATATGCACGTGCAGCACCTACCTACCTTCTTCTGCAGCAGGTACATTGCAGGGAAGATGAGAGGTCCGTATGTTGTAGGTATATGTGGCTAGCCTGATCTGTGTGTGTGTGTGTGTGTGTGTGAGAGAGAGAGAGAGAGAGAGAGAGAGAGATATGCACGTGCAGCACCTACCTACCTTCTTCTGCAGCAGGTACATTGCAGGGAAGATGAGAGGTCCGTATGTTGTAGGTATATGTGGCTAGCCTGATCTGTGTGTGTGTGTGTGTGTGTGAGAGAGAGAGAGAGAGAGAGAGAGATATGCACGTGCAGCACCTACCTACCTTCTTCTGCAGCAGGTACATTGCAGGGAAGATGAGAGGTCCGTATGTTGTAGGTATATGTGGCTAGCCTGATCTGTGTGTGTGTAAGACAGAGAGAGAGATATGCACGTGCAGCACCTACCTACCTTCTTCTGCAGCAGGTACATTGCAGGGAAGATGAGAGGTCCGTATGTTGTAGGTATATGTGGCTAGCCTG
The DNA here is from genome assembly GCA_030765045.1 of Tenodera sinensis. NCBI lineage: Eukaryota > Metazoa > Arthropoda > Insecta > Mantodea > Mantidae > Tenodera > Tenodera sinensis. The sequence goes on along the minus strand of JAUKNM010000063.1, from coordinate 537,617 downwards.
ATCTGTGTGTGAGTGTAAGACAGAGAGAGAGATATGCACGTGCAGCACCTACCTACCTTCTTCTGCAGCAGGTACATTGCAGGGAAGATGAGAGGTCCGTATGTTGTAGGTATATGTGGCTAGCCTGATCTGTGCGTGTGTGTGTAAGACAGAGAGAGAGATATGCACGTGCAGCACCTACCTACCTTCTTCTGCAGCAGGTACATTGCAGGGAAGATGAGAGGTCCGTATGTTGTAGGTATATGTGGCTAGCCTGATCTGTGTGTGTGTGAGAGAGAGAGATATGCACGTGCAGCACCTACCTACCTTCTTCTGCAGCAGGTACATTGCAGGGAAGATGAGAGGTCCGTATGTTGTAGGTATATGTGGCTAGCCTGATCTGTGTGTGTGTGAGAGAGAGAGATATGCACGTGCAGCACCTACCTACCTTCTTCTGCAGCAGGTACATTGCAGGGAAGATGAGAGGTCCGTATGTTGTAGGTATATGTGGCTAGCCTGATCTGTGTGTGTGTGTAAGACAGAGAGAGAGATATGCACGTGCAGCACCTACCTACCTTCTTCTGCAGCAGGTACATTGCAGGGAAGATGAGAGGTCCGTATGTTGTAGGTATATGTGGCTAGCCTGATCTGTGTGTGTGTGTGTGTGTGTGAGAGAGAGAGAGAGAGATATGCACGTGCAGCACCTACCTACCTTCTTCTGCAGCAGGTACATTGCAGGGAAGATGAGAGGTCCGTATGTTGTAGGTATATGTGGCTAGCCTGATCTGTGTGTGTGTGTGTGTGTGTGAGAGAGAGAGAGAGAGATATGCACGTGCAGCACCTACCTACCTTCTTCTGCAGCAGGTACATTGCAGGGAAGATGAGAGGTCCGTATGTTGTAGGTATATGTGGCTAGCCTGATCTGTGTGTGTGTGTAAGACAGAGAGAGAGATATGCACGTGCAGCACCTACCTACCTTCTTCTGCAGCAGGTACATTGCAGGGAAGATGAGAGGTCCGTATGTTGTAGGTATATGTGGCTAGCCTGATCTGTGTGTGTGTGTGTGTGTGTGAGAGAGAGAGAGAGAGATATGCACGTGCAGCACCTACCTACCTTCTTCTGCAGCAGGTACATTGCAGGGAAGATGAGAGGTCCGTATGTTGTAGGTATATGTGGCTAGCCTGATCTGTGTGTGTGTGTGTGTGTGTGTGAGAGAGAGAGAGAGAGAGAGAGAGAGAGAGATATGCACGTGCAGCACCTACCTACCTTCTTCTGCAGCAGGTACATTGCAGGGAAGATGAGAGGTCCGTATGTTGTAGGTATATGTGGCTAGCCTGATCTCTGTGTGTGAGTGTGTGAGAGAGAGAGAGAGATATGCACGTGCAGCACCTACCTACCTTCTTCTGCAGCAGGTACATTGCAGGGAAGATGAGAGGTCCGTATGTTGTAGGTATATGTGGCTAGCCTGATCTGTGTGTGTGTGTGTGTGTGTGACAGAGAGAGAGAGAGATATGCACGTGCAACACCTACCTACCTTCTTCTGCAGCAGGTACATTGCAGGGAAGATGAGAGGTCCGTATGTTGTAGGTATATGTGGCTAGCCTGATCTGTGTGTGTGGGTGTGTGTGAGAGAGAGAGAGAGAGAGAGAGAGAGATATGCACGTGCAGCACCTACCTACCTTCTTCTGCAGCAGGTACATTGCAGGGAAGATGAGAGGTCCGTATGTTGTAGGTATATGTGGCTAGCCTGATCTGTGTGTGTGGGTGTGTGTGAGAGAGAGAGAGAGAGAGAGAGAGAGATATGCACGTGCAGCACCTACCTACCTTCTTCTGCAGCAGGTACATTGCAGGGAAGATGAGAGGTCCGTATGTTGTAGGTATATGTGGCTAGCCTGATCTGTGTGTGTGTGAGAGAGAGAGAGAGAGAGAGAGAGAGATATGCACGTGCAGCACCTACCTACCTTCTTCTGCAGCAGGTACATTGCAGGGAAGATGAGAGGTCCGTATGTTGTAGGTATATGTGGCTAGCCTGATCTGTGTGTGTGTGAGAGAGAGAGAGAGATATGCACGTGCAGCACCTACCTACCTTCTTCTGCAGCAGGTACATTGCAGGGAAGATGAGAGGTCCGTATGTTGTAGGTATATGTGGCTAGCCTGATCTGTGTGTGTGTGAGAGAGAGAGAGAGATATGCACGTGCAACACCTACCTACCTTCTTCTGCAGCAGGTACATTGCAGGGAAGATGAGAGGTCCGTATGTTGTAGGTATATGTGGCTAGCCTGATCTGTGTGTGTGTGTGTGTGTGTGAGAGAGAGAGAGAGAGATATGCACGTGCAGCACCTACCTACCTTCTTCTGCAGCAGGTACATTGCAGGGAAGATGAGAGGTCCGTATGTTGTAGGTATATGTGGCTAGCCTGATCTGTGTGTGAGTGTGTGTGTGTGACAGAGAGAGAGATATGCACGTGCAGCACCTACCTACCTTCTTCTGCAGCAGGTACATTGCAGGGAAGATGAGAGGTCCGTATGTTGTAGGTATATGTGGCTAGCCTGATCTGTGTGTGTGTGTGTGTGAGAGAGAGAGAGAGAGATATGCACGTGCAGCACCTACCTACCTTCTTCTGCAGCAGGTACATTGCAGGGAAGATGAGAGGTCCGTATGTTGTACGTATATGTGGCTAGCCTGATCTGTGTGTGTGTAAGACAGAGAGAGAGATATGCACGTGCAGCACCTACCTACCTTCTTCTGCAGCAGGTACATTGCAGGGAAGATGAGAGGTCCGTATGTTGTAGGTATATGTGGCTAGCCTGATCTGTGTGTGTGTGTAAGACAGAGAGAGAGATATGCACGTGCAGCACCTACCTACCTTCTTCTGCAGCAGGTACATTGCAGGGAAGATGAGAGGTCCGTATGTTGTAGGTATATGTGGCTAGCCTGATCTGTGTGTGTGTGTGTGTGAGAGAGAGAGAGAGAGATATGCACGTGCAGCACCTACCTACCTTCTTCTGCAGCAGGTACATTGCAGGGAAGATGAGAGGTCCGTATGTTGTAGGTATATGTGGCTAGCCTGATCTGTGTGTGTGTGTGTGTGTGTGAGAGAGAGAGAGAGAGAGAGAGAGATATGCACGTGCAGCACCTACCTACCTTCTTCTGCAGCAGGTACATTGCAGGGAAGATGAGAGGTCCGTATGTTGTAGGTATATGTGGCTAGCCTGATCTGTGTGTGAGAGAGAGAGAGAGAGATATGCACGTGCAGCACCTACCTACCTTCTTCTGCAGCAGGTACATTGCAGGGAAGATGAGAGGTCCGTATGTTGTAGGTATATGTGGCTAGCCTGATCTGTGCGTGTGTGTGTAAGACAGAGAGAGAGATATGCACGTGCAGCACCTACCTACCTTCTTCTGCAGCAGGTACATTGCAGGGAAGATGAGAGGTCCATATGTTGTGACGAAGATGATGGCGGTCCAGTCTACTGCCACACTGGACACGCTGTAGTACTGCGCCACCACGTTGTTGATAATGGCGTATTGAGTCCATTGCATGCCATTGACGATGGCAAAGAGCACGTATATGAAGAGTACGATCCACCTTGTGGCATAGACCTTGGTACCGTCCGCCGCTGATACTGCTGCTGCCGCCGAGACACTTGAGTACGCCACAGACTCCATGATTCAACCTAAGTGCGTAACGACTCGACTCGACTCGACTCCGACCGGCTAATTCCAATTTATAGACCTTGTTAAATCATGCGAGCTTACATTCTGACACGTCAAGGTTCGTTGGTAATTAGAGGTCCCATTTCATCATCTTAAGCGAATGCTCTAGGACAATTGAGGAGCGTTTTTTCAAAAACTCGATAGATGCACAAAATGCCTTTCTGAGAAAAACTGTTTTTTCTATTTATTGGCAAAAGTAATTGTTTACCACAGCAACTACATTAAACATTCAGTTCTCCTTCCTGATACTGTCTCATTGAATGTGAAAGGAAACAAACAGCATAGTTTAACAGGTGCAAATTTGGGGTTTGAAAATGCTGAGGTTTTTTAAAAGTTGATAGATGCTGATTACTTTTTCTAAGTGAGCGAGAAATTAAGACATGAAATTTCGTTATCTTTGTCATTTATTGATTTTGTTGCTTTTTATTTATGCATTTATAATTTTTTGATTTATTTTCACCTCTTTGTAATACATAATGTACTAAACAACAATATATTAATGTTTATAGGGATTATTTTATTAGGCATAAACTTGGAAGCTAAGCATTGCTACATTCACAATAAGAATATATTTTGTTTTGTTTATATAATAAAAGTACTGAATACACACAAAGAAATTTCAAACAATATGAATAAGTAAGCTTTCACCTTTATTAGTGCTTGTGCAGTCTGCACATGGTTCTTGGTTCGTTTCTCTTTTGGACATCTGCCTCTTCTTAATCTTCATCAGTCCCATTAAGCATGTGTTAGTGTGTTGTGTACAGAATGAAAAATTGAAGGAGTTGTAAAATATGTTTTTTATCATTTTGACAATGAGCAGATTGGTAGATTTCTTAATGTGCTTTCGTTGCAACAGTTGCTCTACGTTTATCTGATGTTAAGTTCTGGATGTAAATATCATCCAATTGATTCTGTTCTTCCATAGTGGCTTTGTCTGCATCTGTACTTGAAAAAGGCAGGAATAGCAGAGAGATTAAAAAAAAATATTCTGGCAGACTTATTCTGCGAAGCTGCATCTTCCATCACTAAGTTCAGTTGATGTGCATAGCAGTGAATATACTGCGCATTTGGAAACTGAGATTGTACTTTGACTTGTACTCCTCCAACTGCACCTCTTATTACTGAAGCTCCATCGTAAGTTTGGGCAATAAGTTAATGACGTTTATCTCTGAATAGTTCATTAAGCACTTTTAATATGCTTTCAGAAATTGCTTCTGCGTTTTGTCCCTCTGATTGCAAAAAAACCCAAAATCTCTGATATGGAACAGCCCTTTTCTCATATCTAAATACTAACATAACACAAGAGAAAAAACTAAATTACATCTAACCCCACATAACAAAAAATTTTTTGAAAATAGTTTTTACTACAGAGGCATTAAATATTACAACAAATTACCCATTGAAGTAAAAAATATAAATTCCATTCACCGTTTCAAAAAACATCTCAAGCAATTTTTTATGGAAAAGTGTTATTATTCAACTGATGAGTTTTTGCATTGTTGGGGTAAATGCAGATCTAAGGATGTAAGCGGTGAAACAGTATCTGGTACAAGGTGTCCTTTGTAGTCTGGAGGATTTTGAGCTTGAGTTTTAGATGAGGGTTTGTAGATAGATTGTGCCTGTGAATATTGTCACCGCGCCCGCCGCATCTAATTGCCGACAGTCGCAATTGTCACCCATCGCATTATTGTCGGCACTACCGCAAAGGAGCCGAAGGAAAGAGATAGAGAATGGCCGCATTGTTGGGGCGCTTGCCGAAAGAGAGAAAAGGATAGATTCTTCTGGAGTCTTCTACTTTGTATTCCACCGAATAACTGAACTTTCCAGAATAGTGCCTGGGAGATATAAATAGCGGTAAAGTGCGACAGGAGTGAGTCAGACGTATGTGAAGGTTGAGTAGTCGTGCCGACGGAGACGGACAGACGATGTGGAGAGTTGTGCCGACGGAGAAGAGTTAGTTCTTTGTGTTACGAGTTCGAAGCCGTGCTGTTGGAGAATCGGACAAGACTTTCTTGTTGTTGCAACGAGTGTACAAAGTTACTGTTTACGGAAATAAAAGTGTTTATCTCGACTACATCAGTCTACTTCACTTTCACACCCGCACCAAAAGTTACAATATTATGTATGTAAGTACTATATTTTGTAAGTAGTTTTTTAGTGACACAACCACAACATGTATATGTTTTATGGTTGAAATAAATAAATAAATAAATAAATAAATAAATAAATAAATAAATAAATAAATAAATAAATAAATAAATAAATAAATAAATAAATAAATAAATAAATAAATAAATAAATAAATAAATAAATAAATAAATAAATAAATAAATAAATAAATAAATAAATAAATAAATAAATAAATAAATAAATAAATAAATAAATAAATAAATAAATAAATAAATAAATAAATAAATAAATAAATAAATAAATAAATAAATAAATAAATAAATAAATAAATAAATAAATAAATAAATAAATAAATAAATAAATAAATAAATAAATAAATAAATAAATAAATAAATAAATAAATAAATAAATAAATAAATAAATAAATAAATAAATAAATAAATAAATAAATAAATAAATAAATAAATAAATAAATAAATAAATAAATAAATAAATAAATAAATAAATAAATAAATAAATAAATAAATAAATAAATAAATAAATAAATAAATAAATAAATAAATAAATAAATAAATAAATAAATAAATAAATAAATAAATAAATAAATAAATAAATAAATAAATAAATAAATAAATAAATAAATAAATAAATAAATAAATAAATAAATAAATAAATAAATAAATAAATAAATAAATAAATAAATAAATAAATAAATAAATAAATAAATAAATAAATAAATAAATAAATAAATAAATAAATAAATAAATAAATAAATAAATAAATAAATAAATAAATAAATAAATAAATAAATAAATAAATAAATAAATAAATAAATAAATAAATAAATAAATAAATAAATAAATAAATAAATAAATAAATAAATAAATAAATAAATAAATAAATAAATAAATAAATAAATAAATAAATAAATAAATAAATAAATAAAGAAAGAAAGAAAGAAAGAAAGAAAGAAATAAATAAATAAATAAATAAATAAATAAATAAATAAATAAATAAATAAATAAATAAATAAATAAATAAATAAATAAATAAATAAATAAATAAATAAATAAATAAATAAATAAATAAATAAATAAATAAATAAATAAATAAATAAATAAATAAATAAATAAATAAATAAATAAATAAATAAATAAATAAATAAATAAATAAATAAATAAATAAATAAATAAATAAATAAATAAATAAACGAACGAACGAACGAACAAACAAACAAACAAACAAACAAATAAATGAATAAATAAATAAATAAATAATACAAGCTGGGTCTGGTGCGAAACATCTGTGGTTTCATCTGCCATAACAGCCACAAAATCAGCTTCTTGCATTTCCTCCAGAATCACCTCGCGACAGACTTCTAACATACAATCCAAGAGTTCGTTTTGGATGGTTTTAGAGGTCCTTTTGAATATATGGTTTGAGTCCATGTGTTCCTTCACAGCACTATCAATGTTACTTACTAAATCCATAAGTCCTAAAAACACGCCAGGATTTTCAGAAGATTCAGTCTCCTCATGTGCTCTCAAAGCAAGCTCAAATGCATCACAAAACTTTATACAGTCAATTATGCGGGACAACACATTCCTGTTTTTCTCTACTTGTAGATTATGTTTCAGCTTCGCCTCTTGATAAGCACGGTTTAACTGAGTCACAATATTTGTACTACCTAAAGCACTTAAATCTAATACATTGTTTAAATGTTTTACATTTTGTTTGTGTTTGTTAATAACAACATTAATATGCCCTAGATCTGTCACTCCCGTCGTACCCCATGAATCACTGTTCCCAAAAAGCAAGCATGGAAAACAGAAAAGAGCATTTCTTTCCTGACATCCACATATCCATGCATGCTCATAAATTTTGAGGTTAAATCGCCTGGTGTAAGAATTATTTCTCCCTCCTTTTGCAGATTGCGTGATGTTTAGATTTGGTGTTTGACTCCCTAACTGCTTCACTTGAACTTTTTCTTCTAGGCTCCTCCTAGAGAAAAGATAATTTATCAGGCTATCCGCAGAATTTATTTTAGCGTATACAACACAGATATTGCTCAGCACACGAAACTGACGTTCATAACCTGAGTTTATGGAGTATTTCTTCTTCTTTTTATTTTACGACGCTCTTGAATACAAGTACTTATTCATTTAGCGTCCTCCTCCAATGTTTATACTAAATGACTAATTTGTCAGTTTAGCATCCTTTAATATTTTTAAATGAGCTGCTTTTTGGAGTACTATACTTTTTAGAGTTTAATTTTACATTTCCTAATATGTTTAATAATTTTGTGGAATACTAATTTTGGATTATAATTTAATAAATTTGTTATTTTAATAGGTCCCAGTATGCCCAAATTATAAATAGAACTCAAAAACTCACTAATTTCATTTTTATATAAGTTGCAACCTAATAATATATGTTCTAAATTTCCATATTCACCACAACTGCAGTAGGGAGAGTCTTTCTTCTTCATCTTAAACAAAAATGCAGGTGTTAATGCAATATTTAGCCTTATTTTGATTATGTTGCACAAGTCTTGTCTAGGATAGTATATATTTTTGAACCAAAGATTATATTGTTTGTTGCTAATCCAATGGTCTTCAGGATGTTATTTTAACCATTGTGAAGTTGTTTTACTTTTCATATGATGCAAGATATCTTTAGGTGGTAATTGTACATTTATTTTTTCTTCTATCTTTCTTGCTTGTTTGGCCAATATGTCTGCTTTCATATTACCTTCTATGTTTTTGTGACCGGGAACCCATACAAACTTAATTTGACAATTTTCTTGATAGGCATAATACACTTTTAATTTTATTTCCATCTCAATTAAATTCTGATTACATGCAAGTCCAAAATGTTTTAATTTATTCAAAACACTTAGGGAGTCTGATAAAATTATGCTCATTTTTATCTTATTTGTAGTGATATAATTTTTTGCAGTTCTAATAGCAATAAGTTCAGCCGAATATATTGTAAATTCATCACTCATTTTAACTGTAATATGGTCTTTGGATTTGCTTAAATATACTGCTGCACCAACATCACCTTCTCTATTTTTGGATCCATCAGTGAAAAAATATTCCCATGTGTTAACCGCCGGATAAGTATCTGTAAATTCTCTGTATAATTGTACCGGATTGTGTACATTTTTTATGAAAGTATTAGTATCAACATCTAACTGAAAATGAAGTATATTCCAGTGAACACAGTATGTAGGCTGTCTAGGGGTACCGTTTTTCTTTACCATGTTTCTGTATACAATCCATATGTACAAGATGTTGAAATTTTCCTTGAAGTAATTTAAAATGTTACTATTATTGAATGCATACAATTGATCCAGAGACTCCACAAGCAGTAGCCCAACTTAACCACAAATTTACAAGTTAGATGTAATTGTTTTAATCTAAACGGAATGATCCCAAATTCTTTAAATGTAAGAGTTCTTGAGGATGTTCCAGAAATGCCCAGACATTGTTTAATTATTTTATACAATGATGAATTCAAAAAATCTTCGCTTTTACGTGATATTCTGCCGAATAGTATAGCTCCATACTCCAATGTAGAATTTATCAAATTGTTATATGATATTCGTAGAGTATAAGGATGAGCTCCCCACTTCTTTCCAGAAATATATTTGAAAATATAGGAGATATTGTTTAATTTTCTTACTATCTGATTTATATGAAGATTCCAGCATAATTTATTATCTAAAACCATTCCCAGAAACGTTATATTGGAGGTAGAAGCAATTTCTTGATTACCCACTCTAAGTGTTTTATTGAACTTTTTCCTTCCTTTTCTAAAAATTATCCATTGACTTTTTTTTCAAAATGGGGTAGTAAGGGGTAGTGATGCGCCTCCTATAGCCTCTCCTACCCAATTCCCATGCTCATCCTGCCCGTGGTGCACCCTGCTTTTAACAGATGAGGCTCTGGGGACCGAATCACAGCGGTATAACTGTTTCATCTAAAATGGAGGAAATGTCATTTACATATGTGCTGGCCTATCACAGCACAACAGCGTCCCTCAGAGGCACATGAGGGGAAGGTCGGTGGATCTAAATACCACCTATTTAGTCCTCCCGGCTAGGTCCGATGGACCCGTTGACCAACGATAGGTGTGGTCCCCCTTGCAAAATGGGGGTTTAAGTCGGGTGATGTAACTGCCACATTGTAAAACTGGTGCCCGTTAAGAAAACAGTTACATGAAAGCCACATACATGAATATGAGTCCTAAAGATAAACATTCCGGAGTTAAAACTGTCCCCCAATCGGATCTCCGGGTGGGGACATCTTTAGGCAAATTTCATATCAATACTTTAAGAATTCTACAATGGAATGCAGGAGGCATGTCCCAGCCTAAAAAACAAGAGCTAATGAAAATATTAAAAGACCAAGATATAGATGTCTTCACAGTACAAGAAGCCAATATATCACAAGAACAGGAAATATACTTTGAAATGGATCAGTACACTACACATATACTTCCAAAAGCTCGTCAAATAGCAAGTGGTATTCTTACAGGAATTAAAAGAAATATGAAAGCTACTATTCAAATCCAAAAAACAATGGAAGAACAAGATAAATCAGAAATAGTTAAAATTGAAGTATGGAAAAGTAACTACCACTATAAAATTTACAGTATCTACAATCCTCCAGACAATACACTAGATCTAAATTCTATTCCCATAGAACCCAAAAGTATTTTAATAGGTGATTTTAATGCACACTCCCCTAGGTGGGGCTACAGAGATATAAATTCAGCAGGAAGAGTCATAGAAGACCTATTAAACTCATCAACAATGGAATTAATATTTAATCCAAATGATCCACCCACTTGCCTTCATTATAATGGTTCAGGTACAAATCCTGATCTTCTGATGGTGTCATCTGACATAATTGACAATACAAAAAGAGAAATAATAGAAGACCCAGGTTCAGGCCACAGAATCACCATAAACTCCATAAGAGGTCTAATAAATAAAAGTAACAAACCAAAAATTAAAACTTCTTGGAATTTTAAAAAAGCAGATTGGTCCAGTTTCCAAAATGAGACAGAAGGGAAGTGTAATATACTGTTAGAATCAGAGTTCAAGTCAACAGATGAAATGAATAAACAAATTTGTGAAATATTATTGACAGCAGCCAAAACACATATCCCCAAAGGAAAGTTAAAGAAATATAGCTACTTTTGGTCTCCATCTTTATCTAAGTTAAAACACGAAAGAAATATAGCAAGAGTCAAAGCCGAAAGAACCAAGTGTCCAGAAGATGTACAAAACTGGAGAAGAAAAGCAGCCATTTTTAAGAAAGAATTAATTACAGCAAAGAGGTCCAGTTTCACAAATTTTGTAGAACATATGGACTATAGGAAAGATGGAAATAAAATATACAAATTCCTTAATAAAACAAAATTATCAAAAAATACAACTGAACCATTAAAACATAATAACAAAAGCTTAACTACAGATAGGGAAATAGCAGAATCCCTTAACAAGTTTTATGCGCAGTCACAAAGAATACCCCAAGTGTATAAAAAACAAGATAAGGCTATCCAAAAAACTATCAGAGAAACTAATAAGCCAAAAGGTATACGAAATGATATTTTTATTCAGGATTTTAACGAAACAGAACTGGATTTAGCAATAGAACAATTAAAGAACAAAAAATCTCTAGGACCTGACAAGATCCACCCAGAGTTTATTAAACACCTTGGCAGGAAAGGAAAAGAAATCCTACTTATACTGTATAACACGTGTTGGAGAATGACTGTACCTTCCGACTGGAAACAAGCCATTATCATCCCGATTTTAAAGAAAAACAAACCCTCAAACAATTAAATGTTTGCGAAGGCTTCCACGGCCGGTGTCCATTGTTTTTCTTGGCTCTTCCGGTGTAGGACGTGCAGCTGATTTTCTTCGCACATAGCCCAAGAGGAAGCAGGACACATGACCTGCGAAACGTCGGCAACCAACGCCTACATGACGCGGCCTACACCGGAAGAGCCAAGAAAAACAAACCCTCAAACAATATTAATAGTTTCAGGTCAATATCTTTGACCAGTGCTATTGCAAAAGTGATGGAAAGAATGGTGGCATCTAGACTTAACTGGTTCCTAGAATGTTACAACTTAATTAATAGTTCACAGACCGGCTTCAGACAGAATCATAGTACAAGTGAAAATGTACTCCTACTAAGCCAAGACATCAAGGAAGCTTTGAATAGAAAGGAGGATACTTTGGCAGTATTCATCGATTTTAAATCAGCATATGACTCAGTCTGGAGAAACAAATTAATTGAGAAGTTGCAATCAATAGGTGTGAAAAGTAACATGCTTAAATGGATAACTCAGTTTATTTCACAAAGATTTTGTGCCACAAAATATAATACATACATTTCCAAATATAAACAAACACACCGAGGACTTCCACAAGGTGCTGTTCTGAGCACAACACTCTTTAACATATATATAAATGACCTTCTATCAATAATAAAAACTTTAGAAACCAAAATTGCTTTATTTGCTGACGATGTAGTCATTTGGACTTGAGGCTCTCCAAAAAAACCCGAATTAATTAAAGACAGAATAGAAACAGCCCTAAACAAAGTACATGAATGGAGCTCCAAAAACCTCATGACCATCAATGAGGAAAAAACAAATTATGAATTATTTACACTAAAATGCAAACCAGTTAATATTAACATAAATTATAATGGTAAACCACTCAAAGCAGTTGATGCCAAATACTTAGGCATCACTTTCGACAGAAAGCTAAGTTGGAAAAAACATATAACAAACATCTCAGAAAAGGTTGAAAAGAAACTGCAAATACTGAAAAGGTTAGCTGGTGCTAAATGGGGCTGCTCAAGGAGAGTCCTTAACACAACATACAAAATGTATGTTAAACCAAACCTCTTGTACTGTTCTGAAGCTTTAATAACGGCAGCAAATGCTAACATCAATAAACTTGAACAAATACAAAATCAGGCTCTTCGCCTAATCACTGGAGCAGTTAAATCCACACCTATTGATGCCATGCTTGCCTTAACACGGACCCCATCAATAACAACAAAAATAGAAGAACAAGCATTGCTCCAACACGAGAAAATGTTACGACTGCCAAACTCTAAATGGACAGAAGAGAATCTCCCCCCTTCAATCCTTAAAACTCATAATAGTTTCCTAGAAAAGGTAACACAGATTAAATCCAAATTGAACATTCCTAACACCAGAGAAAATCTACTTATAAGAGAAAATCCATTGGAATTATTGCAACCTACCTTCAGTTTGGAATTAATAGAGAAAATAAGTAAATCAGACACACCAAAAGAAATACAAAAACTTCTAGCTCTGGAAACAATCAATACTAGGTATCCCACAGAAGAATGGCTGCACATATATACTGATGGATCCTCCAAGGAAAACCTTACTGGAGCTGGAGTTACGTGTTCACATTTTTCCTTTTATCATTCTGTTGGCAGAGACACAACAAATTATGATGGAGAAATAGAGGCTATATACATTGCTCTCCTACAATTATTAAATCTTCCCTTAAATAAATTTAACAAGGCAGTAATTCTTTCGGATTCTAAAGCTGCAATTCAGGGAATATGTTCAAGTACTACAAAGAAGTCAACAAAAATTAGAGAATGCTACAAAATGTTAACACAACTCCAAAAAGTTAATAAGACTGTTCAGCTCCAATGGATTCCAGCACACTGTGGAGTCATGGGGAACGAAGCTGCAGACTCACTTGCAAAGAAAGGCACAACAATAAAACAGAAGTCTAAATTCAATTTCTCATATTCCTCAATAAAACGCTTGATCATTAAAAATTTTTCTCATTCATACCTACAAGAAATAGAAACAAATGCCAAAGATAAAAAATGGATTACACTACTTTCCAACCCAGATATAATCCCCCAGAGACCACGGAAAACAGCGGTTGCCGCCTTCCGACTATTGACAAATCACGACTGCTTAGCAAGTCATTTCTACAGAATAGGTATCTCAGCCTCACCAATATGTGTCCTGTGTAACGATCCAGCAGAAATGAATGAAGACCACTTGAAGACCTGTGAAGCATTAAGATCAGAAGAAACTACAGTTCAAAAGTATTGGAAAGCACGAATGCTAATGGCTTCATTGCCAGATGCAAGGCACTAGAAAACAACAACAACAACAACTTTTTTCAGAATTTATGAGAATTGCTTTATTCTCCAAATTTCCGATAATATTGTTGATGTTCTCACCAAACTTCGTGATAGTATTGTCCATCATTTCTAGCTTACAAGAAGTATATAATAACAAATCATCTGCAAATGCAAGTCCCTGCATTTCCGCGTTAAAGAATTTTTCTAACATTAGTGTATATAAAATATATAAGATAGGACTCAATGATGATCCTTGGGGTAAACCCAAGCTTGTTGTTCTTATTTCTGAGCAGTGAAATCTAGGATGTAATGCGATCTCTCTGTCAATCATCAAATTTATAATACACCTTATCATTTTAATAGGAAGTTTAATTTATTTTAATGTTTCCACAAATAAATTTAATTGAACGGAGTCATAGGCTCTGCTATTGTCAAGTTTGAGTGCTAATAAACAATTTTTCTTCAGGAAGCTTGAGTGAATTTCTGTAATTAAAATGGCTAAACTGTTTGTTGTGTTAAAGTGTTTTCTAAAACCATACTGAAACTTAGGCCATAAACCATACCTTTCCAAATAAAAAGTAATACTGTTAGCCAATATCTCTTCCTTAGTACGCTGAATAGTGCTATAGGACGGTAGCTACTAGGTAAACTTGTATCCTTAGATGGTTTCTTAATAGGGACAATATAGAATTGTTTCCAGTATCCGGGAATTTTACCACTGTTAAAAACATAATTGAATCCCCTGCTCAATGTTCTTAAAGTATTCTCTGATAGATTGTGCATCATCTGGTAACTTACTTCATCTGGACCCGGAGTGTTGTTCTTATGCCTTAGAAGAACATGTAGTATCTCACTAAGTTCAATTTCTTTAACTAAATCCACATTTCCCACAATACTAGTTGTATCTTCCTTTATTTCATGTAAATCTTGTTTAAAATTAGAGTATACAAAGTCCGGGGCATTGGTTTTTAGGAAACTATACTGTAAATCAAAATAATCTTCAATTTGAGTATAAATGGATCCATTATTTTTTGAGAAGGATCTGATATCTCTCCAAATGTGATTAAAGTTTTTAGATTGTAGAGATAGAGAATTACAAAATGTATTCCATTTATTTCTTTTTGCCGAATTTAATATTTTCTTTTGTAATTGCGGCTTCTTTTTTCATAATTAGATAGTTCTTTAGATTCCTACTTTTCCAAAAAATTTTAATGGCATCTTTCCTCTTTTTTACTGCTAGTTGACAATCACTGTTCCACCAAATGGGTTTTATGTAAATCTTAGATTTGTTTTTATAATAGGCTGGATGAAAACAGTTCAAATAGTTTTGTAATTGTGTATAAAATATATTAATCACATTGTCTTCCTCCAAGCTGAATCAAAGAATTTACGAAAGTTTATCCAGTCAATGTTTTTATTTCTTGTTTTGATATTTTTAATATTTATATTGGAGCTAGTATCTCCCATATTCATAATTATAGGGAAATGGTCACTTCCTAAGTTATCTTTATATACTTCCCAATAAATTTTGGATACTAAATTTTTTGATGCAAATGATAAATCCGGAGACGTATCCGCTTGATTATAAGCTCCCATTCTGGTGGGAGTACCATCATTTAATTTATTAAAGTTTCACGGGCGATCTTACATTATAAACCTGTACGGGGAGGAGATCTATCATCAACTACGACGATTTGAACGGCTACAGACGAGGAGAGTTAGTGCTTTATGCACCTTAGCTTTCCGAAACGTTGCAGAGACTACTCAGTTGTTCCACGCTTCGCTGAGGTACATCACCATATTAATACGAACCGAGCGCAACACATCCTCCGTCGCGCCAGTCTCGCGCTGGTGAGGGAAAGAAAACACAACACCTACTGCCTTCTGGACCGCATCTCTAGAGAACTTCTAACACTGCATCTCCAACTGTTTTCCTCGCTTCGGAGTTTGGACTGTGAATGGATCGACTTATCTTTATCCGCGCAGTACTGGCGACACCAGAAGAAAACCACTGACCGCCATGTTAAGAAGTTCAATAAATTTCACTGCACGCAACAACATCACGCTCAGTTAGACCCGTCTAGGCTGGTGATTAATCTAACGGAACGACCATTAGACCACACAACTACTTCAGTTTTGGCGAGAGGACTCAATTTTGCCCCGGCACCCAGATCCATACCAACCAAGGATTTCATCAGTGGCACTGAGCAGGCACTAATTAGTCTTCCGGCAGACGTAGCTGAAGAAATACGCACCGAAGTCAGCCTTACATTAGCAGGAGCCAAGAAACCCAGGGCCAATATCTCATCTGCTGAATTTAGAGCGCTGAAAGCACTGCGACAAGACGCGACTCTAACTGTGCTTCCTGCTGATAAGGGCAATGCCACGGTCATCATGGACACCATGGATTATCACCAGAAAATTACGAAACTACTTGAAGATCCCTCTTTCAAGGAACTGGATAAGGATCCGACGACCAAGATCACCAGAACAACTACAAGTCTCATAAAAAACTCCAGCCTAACCACTGCAGTACAGAAAAACATCATTCCACACGCAGCAGCTCCACCTAGACTCTACGGACTGCCAAAGATTCACAAGCCTGAAGTACCCCTTCGACCCATTGTGAATGCCATAGGCTCACCTACTTACCTGCTTGCCTAACATCTTACTACGCTACTGAATCCGCTGGTGGGTGACTGTCAACACCATATTGCAAATTCCAGTCACTTTATACAGAAAATTTCAGCGCTGAAAGTGGACCCGGGTGATATTTTGGTGAGCTTTGATGTGGAATCCTTGTTCACTAGAGTGCCGCTAGAGGACTCACTACAGCTCCTATCTGAACGGTTTCCGGAAGACATCACCCAGCTTTTCAGACACACGCTCACTTCCACATACTTCAATTACAATGGCCAGTTCTTCGAACAGACGGATGGGGTAGCCATGGGTTCACCGTTGTCACCTGCTATTGCCAACTTTTTCATGGAGAGCTTTGAACATACTGCCCTGGATACCACCTCAGACAAACCAAAGGCTTTCTTCAGATACGTGGATGATACCTTTGTTATCTGGCCACATGGAAAAGGAAAACTTTCCACCTTCTTAGACCACCTCAACAACCTACATGCGAACATCAAGTTTACCATGGAAGTTGAGATCGATGGCTCACTCCCCTTCCTAGATGTTCTGGTCTACAAGAAGCCGGACGGCAGCCTAGGTCACACGGTATACAGGAAACCAAAACACACCAACCGCTACTTGGACGCCTCCAGTCACCACCATCCTACTCAAAAGAAGACACTTATCTCCACCTTGTTTCACCGAGCTTTCGATATTGCGGATGAAGACCACATTAAGCAGGAACTTAAATACCTACGAGACACATTGCTGAAAAACGGATACAGTGATAACGACATCAAAAAGGCACGGAAGAAGGTTGAAAAAATCGAAACAACCCCCAACGCCTCACTCAAAGGATGGATAGCTGGCCGAACAAAGCCTACATACCATTCTACGGTTCCGTCTCAAACAAGATCTCCCGCATACTCGCTAGGTATAACATCAAGACCTTCTTCACACCTCCAAAGAAGATCCAAGAATACCTTAGACCGGTAAAAGAACCACTTCGACTCAAGGTCCCAGGAGTTTACAGGATTCCTTGCGAATGTGGTAAAGTGTATGTAGGCCAAACAGGACGCACAATAGAAGAAAGGTGTAAAGAACATCAACGCAATATCAGGCTCCTACAACCAGATAAGTCAGCAGTGGCCGAGCATTGTATAGAGTATGTCCACAAAATAAACTTTGAAGACATCAAAGTTCTGGAGCATACGGATAAATACTGGGACAGAGTCATTAAGGAAGCCATTCAAATCAAACTACATCCAAACAATTACAACAGGGACCGCGGTCTTCAGCTAAGCCCTGCCTGGACAATAGCCATGAAACACATTCACAACAGCAACTATAGTGATTCTGGTCCAAGTACTGACCCTCAAGAAAACACTGTGGCCGGTGACAAACATAGCCCGAAACAGCAGGCCCAATCACAAATCGTCACCCGCTCATTGGCCAGGGCAACGCAACCCCCTCTCATCTAACATTGTATATATAGGGGGAGCGAGGATAGGAGTAAACCGCTCCATCAGCCTCCTACCAGTTATCTCGAAAGTATTCGAGAAACTGTTCCTGTCCCGCCTTGGACCCCTACTGGAGGAAAAAGGTCTCCTTCCTGAACATCAGTTTGGTTTTCGTTCTGGCCACTCCACGACAGAGCAACTACTGCGTGTAGCCGAAAAAGCTTCCCTGGCTTACCAGGATAGGGCTAAAACGGTGGCAGTGTTGCTCGATGTGGAAAAGGCATTTTCTACCACTTGGCACGAGGGGCTTGTCTACAAGCTCATACAGCACGAAATCCCCCCTCCATATATTTACTTGGTGGCTAGCTTCCTACAGGAACGTAGCTTCCGGGTGAAGGTGGAGGGATCATTCTCCAGAGAGAGGCCCATTGGCGCAGGAGTGCCCGAGGGCAGTGTACTGTCACCGGCACTCTTCGCAGCTTACATGGCCGATCTCCCCACGCACCCAAACACACACATCTGTCAGTATGCGGACGATCTACTGATCTTCGCTACTAACAAGAACCCGCGCTACAGTTACCACCAAGTACAAGCCCATCTCCGTGCCATCAGTAGATGGTGCGAGAACTGGCGTATGTCTATAAACCCGGAGAAAAGCTCCGCGATTCTCCTGGCAAATACGAAAGCCAACCGGCTTCCGCGAGACCTCGTGTTGCGGCGCCGTCGGATCCCCTGGGTCACTACGGCAAAGTATCTCGGGGTCACGCTGGACCGGCGGCTGACGTATAGACATCACGTCAGGGGCAAAGTACTACAAGGTCACGCTGCTCTCCGGCAGCTATACCCAATACTCAGTTCCAAAACCATGCCCCTACGCCTAAAACTCCAGCTGTATCGTGCGATCATTCCACCTCTGGTTCTGTACGGATGCGAGATCTGGGGAGTGGTGGCAAAGTCCACCTTCATCAGACTCCAGACGTTGCAGAATCGGGCGTTAAGAATGATCTATGATACCGGTTGGAGATTTCCTGCCCATATCCTCCACGAACATTCCAGCATTCCGTACATTGTCGACGTGATTAAAACCCGCGCTCGCACAATGTACAACAAACTCCAAAATCACCCTAACCCTCTGGTAAATACTCTGGGCCAATACGACCAGAACCAGCCGCGCCGACTACCATCCAAAAGACTGCCAAAGGACATATTAAGTCCGGCGGTATAATCTCAAAGATGGGAAAAGCGACAGTTCAATCTGTATCCAAAACAGAGTAAATTACCTTTTCAGTTCACCTCTCAGTGAGTGACTGATGGCCAGAACCCTGGTGGGAATGAGCGCGTCATCTGATTGGCCAGCCAATCAGAAGCCGCGCACTGCCAGCTCGTGGACAAATCCCACCCACCCGTTTCCCTGTACCTATAAAAACCCCTGTCCCTAAATAATGTTCCCCAGATGACAAAATCCCCCGTAGTGAAAACTTCAAACTCATTACGCAGGTTAAGCCGTACAACGGCTCGGTACTGCGGACGAGACACTCGGGCGGGGGGGAAATCACTATCTCCCCCCGTTCGACCCGAACTGCCTCTGGAGCCTCTGGAGTAATACACCAGAGGTTCAAATCCCTGGTGAGACGACTCCTAAGAAAACACAGGCAAGCAGCTTGGGACGAAACAATGCGTCGCGTAAACCTCCAAGAGAGGAAACCGTGGCGCATCGTCCGAGGCTTGAGGAAAGACAAATCTGCACACCAGCATCCAGTGCACAGCCCTCGGGGAAGACTTGTCTTTGAACCGAGGGAAAAAGCAGAGGCACTAGCAGACTATCTGGAGACTCAGTTCCAGCCTAGGGTAGATCCTCAGAACGATGACCACACTGACCTCGTGGAACAAGCGGTAGAAGACTTCCTAGAAGTCCGACCCGCGGG
This sequence comes from Tenodera sinensis, assembly GCA_030765045.1. NCBI lineage: Eukaryota > Metazoa > Arthropoda > Insecta > Mantodea > Mantidae > Tenodera > Tenodera sinensis. Next base: position 517,613 of record JAUKNM010000063.1, on the reverse strand, counting down.
CCACGAGGAGTTCCACATCCCGGTAGTTACCCCTCGCGAGGTAACTAACACCATCCGGCACCTAAAACCTAGTAAAGCCCCTGGGCAGGACCGAGTAACAGCGGAAATGCTCCAGCACCTACCCCACAGAGCCGTGATGCACTTGACCCGCATTTACAACGCATGCCTCAGCATGTGCCACTTTCCAGCTGTCTGGAAACAGGCGCGTGTGGTATGCGTTTTGAAGCAGGGAAAGAATCCGGTTTTTCCATCTAGCTACCGTTCCATCAGCCTCCTACCAGTTGTCTCGAAAGTGTTCGAGAAACTGTTCCTGTCCCGCCTCGGACCTCTTTTGGAGGAAAAAGGTCTCCTACCGGAACACCAGTTTGGTTTTCGTTCTGGTCATTCCACGACTGAACAACTACTGCGTGTAGCCGAGAAAGCTTCCCTGGCTTACCAGGAGAGGGCTAAAACGGTGGCAGTGTTGCTCGACGTGGAAAAGGCATTTTCTACCACTTGGCACGAGGGGCTTGTCTACAAGCTCATACAGCAGGAAATCCCCCCTCCATACATTTACTTGGTGGCTAGTTTCTTACAGGAACGTAGCTTCCGGGTGAAGGTGGAGGGATCATTTTCCAGAGAAAGGCCCATTGGCGCAGGAGTCCCCAAGGGCAGTGTACTGTCACCGGCACTTTTTGCAGCTTACATGGCCGATCTCCCGACGCACCCCAACACACACATCTGTCAGTATGCGGACGATCTCATGATCTTCGCTACTAACAAGAACCCGCGCTACAGTTACCGACAAGTACAAGCCCACCTCTGTGCCATCAATAGATGGTGCTAGAACTGGCGTATGTCTATTAACCCGGAGAAAAGCTCTGCGATTCTCCTGGCTAATACGATAGCCAACCGGCTCCCGCTGGACCTCGTGCTTCGGCGCCGTCGGATCCCCTGGGTCACTACGGCGAAGTATCTCAGGGTCACGCTGGACCGGCGGCTGACGTACAGACATCACGTCAGGGGCAAAGTACTGCAAGGCCACGCTGCCCTGCGGCAGTTGTACCCCATCCTCAGTTCCCAAACCATGCCCCTACGCCTGAAGCTTCGGCTGTATCGAGCGATCATCCCGCCTCTGGTCCTGTACGGATGCGAGATCTGGGGAGTGGTGGCTAGGTCCACCTTTATCAGACTCCAGACGTTGCAGAACCAGGCATTAAGGATGATCTATGATACAGGCCGAAGATTTCCTGCCCATATCCTACATGAACATTCCGGTATCCCGTACATTGTCGACGTGATCAAAACTCGCGCTCGAACAATGTACAATAAACTCCAGAACCACCCTAACCCTCTGGTGAATACCCTGGGCCAATACGACCAGAGACAGCCGCGCCGACTACCATCCAAAAGATTGCCGAACGACATCTTAAGTCCGGCGATCTAATCTCAAGATGGGAAAGGCGAAAATGCAATCTGTACTTAAAACAGAGCGAATCACCAGTTCAGTTCACCTCTCAGCGAGTGACTGACGGCCAGAACCCTGGTAGGAATTAGCGCGTAAAATTCGCGCACAGCTCACTTGCGAACCAATCCCTGCCTACAATCCCTCCCGTTACTATAAAAACCCCTGTCCCAACAAATTTCCCAGTGAAAACATCCCTGTAGTGACACCGTCAAAACCATCGCGCAGGTAAAGCCGTATGACGGCTAGGTACTGCGGTAAAGACACTCGACCGGAGGAACATTCACCTCACCTCCGTTCGACTCGAACTGGCGTCTGGCGTCTAACGGTCGAACTGGCGTCTGGCGTCTGACGGTCATTTCGGTACTGCGGACAAGACACTCGGGCGGGGGGCAATCACTGTCCCCCCGTTCGACCCGAACTGCCTCTGGAGCCTCTGGAACGGTCATTTCATTCTGACGAAGGCCATGGAGTTTAGAATGGCCGAAAGCTCAATATTTTCAAACCTCACACGGCTGATCGCCCGTGAAACTTTAATAAATAACGTGCGCCGTGAAAGCTTTAAATCTTACACCATCATTTAAGATAAATAAATTTTCTGCTGCCAATTTTTTGACAAAAGGAATATTCATGAAATTAAAATTGCCATCCTTCCTTGAACAAGTATAGTTAAAATCCCCACTAATAATAATTTCTTCTTGAGTACTGCAGTAAAAGATTCTTTTCCAGAAAGTATCACTTATAATAGAATTTGGAACTTTATATATATTGTATATTCTGATTGAACCAAACTGAATCATAATTCCTTGTACTGTATCGTCTAAATTTCCAATAATTTCAAAATTAGATAATATCATATTATCTTTGTATCCAACTAAAACTCCTGCACCAGTTTTCATACTGTCCGGTCTAATAATTTTGTAATTAGGGACTCGAAATTTATTTCCTGGTTTAAGCCATGTTTCGGTAATCATAAAAATGTCTATATTTTCTTTATGTATAAAATTGTTTAGTTCCTTCTTTTTACTGTTTAAACTTCTAGCATTCCATGATATAATTTTACATTTTTTTTATTTCCACTATCCTGAACTTGTTGCATTGCGTCATTGTTGTAGTAAGTTAATAACGAAATGTCCTGAGATATTTTCTTCTGAGTAGGAATAATTACTTCACTCACTTCCATACTACAGTTATTTTCTAAAGCAAGAGTGATTGATTCCTGATTTGTATATCCGCTCTCCATTTTTTCATCGGAATTAGTTTCTTTATGGATAGATGGTATGTTCGAAATTAAATGTTGTGCTTCATTTCTGCCATTTGGGTTGATCAACACGTTGTTCAGGTTTGGGATTTTATTGGTACTTCCTACTTTGTTTACGGTACTAGGTTTCCTTTTTTTGACCGCTTTTTTGTAGACGACCCACTAGGTACTTCCTTAGATTTAATGGAAGAAACTTTGTTTTCTTTATGAAAGTTGTTTAACTCTTTTGAGGCAATGACACATAGCGAATTGAGTTTCGGATTTTCTATTACCGCACTTTTCTGGCTTACTTTGTCGGCGTAGGTTGTATTACCTTTCAGTGTGTTAATAGCATCGTACCTTGAAGCTCTCATTTCTCTCACTTTTTTTAGAACTTCAGTTTTGAATAAATATTTAGGGCATTCCTTTGAATTTGCTTTATGGTTCATGGAACAATTGATACATCTTTCTGTTTTTGCTTTACAATCCTTTTCAGCGTGTTGGTAGCTACATTTGTTACAACTAACTTCCTTTTTACAGGTTTTTAATGAATGGCCAAAAAGCAAACAATTTTTACACTGAAAGGGTTTCTCTTCAAATTCATTTACTTGACATGATATGGCATAAATATATATATTCCATTGGGAAGCATTTGTGCTCTGAAAGTAAATAAGACTGTTTCAGTGGGGAGCAGCTGAATATCGTCCCGATTCTTTCCAGGTACTTTTTTCACAAACCTGTTGTAACGGATTAATTAGTGCGGGGCACGAACAGCAGTTTGAAGAGCCAAAAAGAGAGGGTGGTTGGCAAGAGATGGAACAGCTTGAGATGACGTCAGAGACAAAAGCCGGTTGTCTATGGGGTTTCTACTGCGTGGTTAGTGTGTGGTTGAGAGTCTACCGTGAGATGTGACCAGGTGTGGGTCCGCCATCAGCAAGGGGAAGTAGAACCCGGGCACCAGTGCAAGTGGGCACGGCGATCAGTCGTGGGGAATGCAAGATAGGCGCATAAGCCTCATTCTCCCAGTTACATGGAATTCGACTTGGTGCATGTGGTTCCCTTTGGCAAAGGAGCGGTATGGACTTCTGAGGTGGTTGAGCCAGTTAAGGCTGGTAAGAGACGTCGCCTATGTGCAAAGGAGGCTTCAATGAATGGCTGTGAAACCAGAGAACACCGTTGTACACTGTCGACCAGGGCGTGGCTATTCCAGGCTGAAAGTTCTCCGTACATCCTAGATCTTCTAGTGCCGACATCGGGATGAGTATCAGTTTAGTTAATAATACTTTGTAGGAGTGGGAAAACTCCAGAGGGACAGTTAAAAAAGGGGGATTGCTCTGTATGAGGCCCTTTATCAGTAAACCGGAGAGCAACTCGGTATAGGTGGATATTGTCACAGACTGTACGCAAGATTTCCAGTTAGTATTTTCTCTGTAATTTTCTGATTTCACATATAGGAAAGGTTCTTGTTTTCATTTTAGAATTTTCATGTTAATATTTAACAGCGTCCATAGTCAAATTTGTAGTTTCATTTTAATATTTATAGGTTACTATGTAACGGAATTCATTTTTAAAATTATTGTTGTCTTTAATAATTGCTTGTTAATGTTTAACACTTTTCATTATAATAAATGTTATGTTATGCTGGAGTTTGTTGTGTTACTTGGTAGTATCCTGTCACGATCCTGCGGAATACGTTATTAAGGAAAGGGAAAGGGAAAGGTAGTAGGTGTAAGTAGAACGCCAAAGGAGATGTAACACTGTGCACCTTAAGAATTTCATAATTTCTATCATTAGTTGTTTGTTCTAGGATTTCTGATTCAGATAACTCAATATCAATTCCTCTTACAATTCCCTTGGCTATGCAGTTGTAGTAAGGAATGAATGATTTCACATTATATTTACTATCGAAATCTGACTTTAAGAAGTTATTGGCTTCTTGGAAATGATTGAAGTATACTTAAATTCTATTTCTACCAATTGGTTTGATTTCTTTTGCTTTAAATCCATTTTCAAATATCATTTTACCATATTTCATAGGATGAATCCTGTTTACATTGCCTTTGTTACCATTGATAATAACAAAATATGGACCCGAATCTCTGTAATTATACAATATTTTCTCGCTTTTATTACTTATTATTCCTTACTCATTCTTTTCTTCCATAATTCTTTCTACTGTATTCATGTCCTTAATTACACTTATTTCCATATTTATTAATTCCTCTTTACTGAGATCTACATCGTGCGACATTTACCAACCCCTAAGGGTGGAATTTGGAAGTATTATTTGTCTATATATAACGGTTTTTGCACTCTTGTTTGAACAAAATGATCTTAATTAACCCAAGATACGAATTATGCACTAACTACAACTAGCAGCCCAAAGGATACTGTACAAATTAAAATCAAATGAGGAGGACACTCAATTTCACTATACGCACACTAAATAAATATATATAAATATAAAAATCTGTATAATAACCCTGGCACCTAATTACTTACACCAGGGCTAATATGCCAGATCTTTAAAATTTATTTACTCTACACATTCATACATACAACATACTTTACAGAAAAATTTTAAAATAAAATTACAAAATAATATAATATATAACAAATTATAAAGATAGATAAATTAAATTATATATCATAAAACAAAACACAAGAAAATAAGAACAAAAACACAAATTATAACATTTGACACATAATCACTCTAAGAAATAAATGCTCTAAAACAATAACAAATCATTTCAAACAATCAAAATACAATAAAATTTCTAAATAAATTAATATATATATATTAAAACAAAAAAAACAATAAAATTTTAAAATTAAAACAAATTAATCCCCTCAATACAACAAAATATAAATTTCATACACAACATCACTCACAACTACAAACTATTACTAAACAATAAACAAATATATAAAATTAAATTATTAATTATAATTATTACATAAAATTATAAATTATATTATTACTATTAATATCATTATCATCACTATTACCTATCATTATTATTTAAAATGTAATTAATTTAATATTATACCTATAACTAATACTTTTTATAAATATATATTTTTAATTTAAATTTACATATTTATTAAAAATTTTAAATAAACAAAAATTTACTGGTATCCAGTAAAATATAACTGGTAACCAGTTATATATATATATATATATATATAAAGAAAAAAAAAGAAACAGCTATAAACTAAAACTCTAAACTGCCGCCGGTTACCGGCGGCATACTATATGTACTGGTTTCCAGCACAAAAACTACAAAATCTACAAAATGTGTGTAGTATAAAGTTCAAAATCGACATAACCAAAATTTATAAAAACAACATACACAAAAATGTTATACTTTTGATTAATAAGATGGTTTATATACTGTAACTTTGGTTGTGTTGAAAAGTAAAGTAGATGTAGTCGAGATAAAGAAACACTTTTATTTCCGTAAACAGTAACTTGTACACTCGTTGCAACAGCAAGAAAGTCTTTTCCGATTCTCCAACAGCACGGCTCCGAACTCGTAACACAAAGAACTAACTCTTCTCCGTCGGCACAACTCCTCACATCGTCTGTCCGTCTCCGTCGGCACGACTACTCAACCTTCACATACGTCTGACTGCCTCTTCTCACACTTTACCGCTATTTATATCTCCCAGGCACTATTCTGGAAGCTTCAGGAACGTTCACTTATTGCGGCGAGATACAAAGCAGAGAAGATTCTCGAAGTGTCTATCCTTTTCTCTCTTTCGGCAAGCGCCCCAACAATGCGGCCATGCTCTGTCTCTTTCCTTCGGCTCCTTTGCGGTAGTGCCGACAATAATGCGATGGGTGACACTGCTGTTGTCGGCAATTAGATGCGGCGAGCGCGGTGACACTGCTCCCTCCTCAAAGCTGGTCGTCCCGACCAGCACTATCACTGCGGCATCTCCCTTGCGCCCCGGTGGACTAACCCATCGAACCTCTTCTCCAGGAGGCACGATCCTAGGTATCGCTGTTGGATAGTGTCCCTTGGTCCGGGTAGGACGATGTATGCCAACCTGCTTCGAAATTCTGCAACAGTACCGCCGGTCTTGACGGTCCCTCGTCCAGTTGCCTTTCTTCCTGGTGTGTTGACGGGCCATCCTGCGCACTTGGAAACGGCTCATTGGGTACCGTGTCCGCCGACCTCTCTGGCGCACCTTCGCAGCCACCTTGCTTCCGATGGGTCCGGCAACAAATCCCACCACATCCGCGCGAGTCGCGTCCACCGCTGCACTCGTGTTCACTCGTGCTCGGCACGGCCTCTCCTGTATCCTGCCGTCCAAGATAATGTCCACCATTCTTCCGTTCACGGCACTATGCGTCAGGTGATTGGATGGCTCCGACGGTCCCCCCATGTCACACGCCAAGTCGGTTCTCGCGTGATGCTCGTTTGCTTGTGCGCTTCCCTGCTGATCGTCCTCCACGTCATATCCTGGTTGGTTACGTACCCGACACACTCCTACAGAGGATCCTCGACGACGTCCCTGAACTGCCACTTTGTCTTCCCCGAGACGTACACTTTCGTTATCTGAAACGGGCGCAACTGTCGCCTCGGCCACTAGGTGCTTCCTCCCCGGGTCCGCGCTATTCCGTCTGCCCCTGGCATCCAGTACTTTGACGCTCTCGTCAACTCTTACTACCAGGGCGCCAAGACGTTCCCAGTCGTCCTCCACGACGTCCACATGCTGGCAGAGGTCTTCCACCTTTTCGCCGAGTTGTTCCACGTCTTCCGTCACGCCAATCAGTTCGCCGAGTTGTTCCACGCCTTCCGTCACGCCAATCAGTTCGCCGAGTTGTTCCACGTCTTCCGTCACGCCAATCAGTTCGCCGAGTTGTTCCACGTCTTCCGTCACGCCAATTAGTTCGCCGAGTTGTTCCACGTCTTCCCTCACGCCAATCAGTTCGCCGAGTTGTTCCAGGTCTTCCCTCATATCATCCGAAACGGGCGCGACTGTCGCCTCGGCCACTAGGTGCTCCATCTCCGGCTCCGCGCTATTCCGTCTGCCCCTGGCATCCAGTACTTTGACGCTCTCGTCAACTCTTACTACCAGGGCGCCAAGACGTTCCCCGTCGTCCTCCACGACGTCCGCATGCTGGCAGAGGTCTTCCACCTTTTCGCCGAGTTCTTCCACGTCTTCCGTCACGCCAATCAGTTCGCCATCAATTTTCGCCGATAGCTCCATCTTCATCTCTTTCAGCTCGGCAGCGAGGTTGTTTCTCCTCTTCATTTCGGCAACGAGGTTGTCGTTTGCCGTCTTCATCTTGGACATTTCTGTCTTCATTTCGGCGAATAATTCTTTCATCATTGCCATCATCCTGGTTTCCGAATCTCCCTCCATCTTGGTTCTAACGTTGCAACTTCTAACGACGATGTAACGAAACTAGAAGCAATTCGACGGATCCCACTCCTGACACCAGTGTAACTTTGGTTGTGTTGAAAAGTAAAGTAGATGTAGTCGAGATAAAGAAACACTTTTATTTCCGTAAACAGTAAGTTGTACACTCGTTGCAACAGCAAGAAAGTCTTTTCCGATTCTCCAACAGCACGGTTCCGAACTCGTAACACAAAGAACTAACTCTTCTCCGTCGGCACAACTCCTCACATCGTCTGTCCGTCTCCGTCGGCACGACTACTCAACCTTCACATACGTCTGACTGCCTCTTCTCACACTTTACCGCTATTTATATCTCCCAGGCACTATTCTGGAAGCTTCAGGAACGTTCACTTATTGCGGCGAGATACAAAGCAGAGAAGATTCTCGAAGTGTCTATCCTTTTCTCTCTTTCGGCAAGCGCCCCAACAATGCGGCCATGCTCTGTCTCTTTCCTTCGGCTCCTTTGCGGTAGTGCCGACAATAATGCGATGGGTGACACTGCTGTTGTCGGCAATTAGATGCGGCGAGCGCGGTGACAATACTTTAATAATATAATAATGTGGACTAAAATCACTAATATTTAATTATTTTAATTAATTTTTACAAAATTATCTTTCACTATTATTTCCTAAACATCCAGAAGTTTTATGAAATAAATCACATTTCACTTCACTAATTCAACTTTCACATCACTAAATCACTTATTTACTTTTAATTAGATTAACTAGATAATCAAGGTCATAAATCACTTAAAATCCTATCACTAACTTGATCATTAGCACTTGCGGTCACTCAATCCGTCGCCGATCTTCCTATCAATGCATGATGCAGCAATCCCGACTTGGTGAAGACTCGACTCGACTCGACTCGCCTCGCCTCGCCTCGCCTCGCCTCGCCTCGCCCCGCCTCGACACGCCACTCCTTCCTGATCATCATCTCCCTGGTCGTGGGTTGTCGCCTGCCTCACACCGATAGTACTTCCTGAGTATACTGCCTCTCCATCCTGGCTGTATACTATTGTGCTCGGTCCCTTTACCTCGTTGTCTGGATAATTAAATTCCATCCCGTTCCATTTCATCATATATATGTAGGTTTTCACGGTTTCTTGTCATGTTCCTGGTCTGAATTCTGTGTGATCGTCTTTCTGCTGCATTTATCGTTATGTTTCCTGCTTGTCGAGATTGTCCTATTATTATCTTTCTAGCGTGCAAACTAATCTTGTTTGCTAGATCCTCTAAATGTGGAAACAGATTTTTGTTACGTATTATATCAAAGATCTGATATCCTTGTAGATTTTCTCTTTCCTCAAGCGTAAAATTGGTGTTTTTTGGACATTCAAACATAACATGCTCCGGTGTGTCCTGCTTAAAGCATACGTCACACTCATCGGTGTTCAATTTATTAATCTTTTTCCAATAAGTGCCGTAAGGTCCATGGCCAGATATATAGTGTACAAGTCCTTTCGTATTATTCAAATGTTTGAGTGCCAATCTTTCGGAGATATTCGTGAAGAAAGAAAAGGCACGCCTTCCTGGATTTATAATTTCCCATTCTTCTTGCCAAATATGCATCAGTCTAGTTTTAATTTCCCGCTTAGTAGTGCAATACTGCTCCAAAATATCAGCAACTGGGTTAAAGTTTCCTTTTTTAAACCAAAAATAAGCTCCTCGAAGTCTTAGAGTTAAATCTACTGGCCAAATTCCAGTTATTACAAAAAGAGCTAAAGTAGGGGTTGTTTTATAAGCTCCCGTGAATCTTAATAAAACTTTCCTTTGTGTCCTTCTTAGGAGATTTCTAACCATCACATTTTTCATTCTAATAGCCCAAATTGCAGCACCGTAAGTTATTATTGAGCTGAATACACTTGTGCGATATATGCTAACAGTATGGAGCGGAATTTTATAATCAAATTGAATTATTCTAGAAAGTTTCATCATAGTTTTTTCGGCTTTGACCCTTACATGTTCTGTATGATGATTAAAATTTAACTTCTCATCTAAATATATTCCTAAATATTTCATATTCTTATTTCTTCTTATTTTTTCATTTTCAAATTTTAAACTTGGATCCCTTTTAAAATTTCCCTTTAAAATCATATATCCAGATTTTGCTGGGGATATCTTCATTTTGGAACTCTTGCACCAGGTTGAAAGTATATGCAACAAATTATTACTTTTTCCTTCTAGTTCTCGTCTTGAATTTGCATCTATTAAAAAAACTACGTCATCAGCGTAAGCTATTACTTTCAGACAGTTATTATCGCGCTGTACTTCCTCTAGGAGTGTTTCTAAAACAATGTCCCAAAATGTGGGCCCTAATATAGAACCCTGGGGGCATCCTTTAGTAATAGTCTTAGTTATTGTTTGATTTATTCCTAAAAGTTTCACTTTTCTATCTTTGCAATAGTTTAAAAGAATTCTATATAATGAAACTGGATAATTTAAGCTTCTTAATCTCTTAAAAAGAAAAGGCCACCAAAGGTTGTCAAAAGCGCCAGAAATATCAACAAAACTAGCGGCTACATATTTGCTTGGTGAATTTTTTGTAGCTCCAATTACTGTGTTAATGGCATCCTCGGTAGACCTTCCCTTTCGAAATCCATATTGGTTGTCATTCATGCCAATCATGGTTCTAAATTCAATTATTCTTTTATTCAATAAAGATTCAAAAACTTTCCCTATAGTGTTCAATAAGCAGATTGGTCGATAGGACTTAGGATCAAGTGGATCTTTATCACTTCCTTTTTTGAGTATTGTCAACTTGGCAATTTTCCAAGCTCTGGGAAATTCTCCTTGCCATAGACAGTCATTAAACATATTGTGTAAATATGGAGTTAAGCTATCCCTCACATTAGTCAAAATCTCATTTTTAATTTCATCTATTCCAGCTGCCTTCTTTTTCTTAAGGTTTAAAATTGTATGTTTGATTTCAGTTTCATGAAATGGGAAAATGACTGTATTGTTTTCATATGGTGCCTGTAGTTCATTTCTTAATATCCTATTTTGCTCATTATCTGTCTCATCATTATCATCCGGTAGTAGTTTTCGTAGCAATTCGTTTATAGATTCCGACCAGTTGGTTGTAATAGTCCCATCTTCTTTTCTCAAAGTATTTAACACTTCCGGTTTTTTTATTTTTTCCATAACTATTTTATGGTACTCCCCAAATGTTTTGGCCTATGCTGTTTTCGATATAATTTTGCCATGATTTTTTCCTAGTTTCTTGCAGGGTTGTCTTAAATTTAAGTTTAGCTTTTCTGTAAAGTAACAGATTTCTTTCTCTTTCTTCATATATTATAGTTTTTTGATATATTCGTCTAGTTTTCCTTAATTTTCTTCGTAAGTTGTAAAGTTCTTCTGTCCATACGTTGTCTGTATATTTCTTAATTTTGCGCTTCGGTATGGTATTTATCATTATTTGTCTAATTATTTTCTCCAATTCTTTGGCTTCAAAATGTAGATCATTGCCGGTGTAGTTTAGATTTACGTTTTCAAATTGCTGTCGAAATTTCTCCCAGTTGGTTTGTCTGTAGTTTAATCTAAATTCCTTTTTAAATTGTACATTTCTTCTGGGTTCTAAAATGTAATTGAAATAAATTAATCTGTGATCGCTTGTAGTATAATCCAAACCTACTTTCCAGTTTTCTATTTTGTTAACCATGTGAAAATTTGCTAGGGTCAGGTCAATGTTCGATGTTGCACCTGCTCGATTTTCAAAGGTTGGTGCGTTGTTAGGTAGATTTAGAACACTTAAGTTGAGTTCTGATATAATCTCTTCCAATTTTTCCCCTCTTTCATCTTTTGTACTATTGTGCCACCATTCAGACTTCGCATTTGCATCCATTGTATGTAATACTTCATAATTTGGATATAGTCTATTTATATTATGTATCGATTCCAGATATGGTTCAATTTCATGGCTGTACTGAAAGTAGTGGTTGGAAAGAATAAAAGATCCTCTATCATGACTGATTTGTATGCAGTTATTATGTGTATCATTTAGTTGTGTTATTTTGGTTACCTGTAGTTCATTGTTATTTATAATAATAGCTGCCATTAGATTCTCCCCGGTGTGAATTTCTCTCGCCATAACAGGAGTATATGCTAGTTTTTTGTTTATTAAGTAAGGCTCTTGTATGCATAAAATATCGATATTTAACTCATCTATAATCTTCTTGATTTCCGACATAACCAATCTACTTCTCTGGGCGTTTATTTGTGCCAATCTAAGTAATCTGATGGGGTATTGGTGTGAGTCTGCCATTATTTCGTCTTAAAAGAACATAACCTCTGTGTGCCAAAAATTTTTGTTTAATACCCAGTTTCCTATTTTCTTCAGCGAGCTCTCTCGATAGTTTATGTACACGAACCAATTGTACTCTTCTCATTTGTGGGGTTTTGGGTTTGATTTTAGGTGGGGTATTGGAAGGCTTGGGTTTGCTGTTATTACTTAATAATTTTGTTACTTGGAGAAATGGATTACTATTGGTGGGATATCTATTGGTTTTTTTATAATTATTTTGCGGGACTTTGTTGGATTTATGTTTAAAGATTCCTATATTACTATGATTGGTGGTTTGAGGGAATATTGGGGTAGGTGTTGCTTTTTGGGAGATTATTTTGGGATAGTCAAGGTTATCATGCCTAATCACCGCATAACAATGCGGCCATTTTTGCGACCCATCAAAAGCAATTCTTCCATAACATAAAACAAAATGTTTATATACTTCATCCAGATCCAAGATTTCATTTCTTCTACTATAAACTTTTTTAACTAATTCTAATAATTCGTTTGGGTCGGTTGGAATATTTAGAACTTTTAGTTCCATTCTACCGATAGCATCTGGGATTGGAAAAATAACTTTATCGCCGTTTTTGTGGAGGGTTCGTATAATATGCCTTAAAGCTGCTGATAAGTTGTTTCTTTCCTCTAAACGGCTCAGCTGTAATGTTTCGTCAAATGCAGCGTAAACACTGCTGACCACAGCATCTGGTGTCATTGAGCTGTCGCCTGTCGTGTGTCCGTGGTCTTCGCTGCCGTCATCAGAAATTAGCATCCTCTTTTCTTCCACAAGCGTTTCCGGTATATTAACCTTCCCTTCCGTTTTAAAAACCTGATGCATTTGTTTTAAGTTGCCTGATCTATATTTCCATAAGTCTGATAGGAAATTTTTATTGTAAACATTTTGTAATGTGCTCGTCATTGGAATTAATGTGTTACTATTTGCTATTAAATTTTTCTCTTCTTTCTGTTGTTCTTCTTCCTCTTCTTCTCCTATTTTTGAAATAGCATCGTAATCTACAGTTATTCTTTGTTTTTATCTAAGTTCTTCTGTTGTAAATCGTCTTTAATTTTTGCATATACCATGCTACTAGAATCTGATTTTATGAAGTTATTTTCATATTCATCAACTTTACCATTAGCATATACATTTATTAATTCAGGTTTAACATATATTGAATCGGTTTGTGTTTGACAATTAATTTTATTCTGATTTAATTTAAGTTTGTGTCTAATTACTCTTAATAAATTTCTGCGTATTCTACTTGGTGTGTTTCGCCGGGGTTTCCTACGTGATTGTTGCACTAATTTAGTTTGTGACTCACTCATAGTTTATCCTAGAAACAGTTCGCTCCCAATACATTCTATAAGTGGGACAGTTATCTTTCCCCCCGCATTTCTTCTTCCTCTTTTCGCATTGTATACAAACTACAGGTTTATCTTTATGATTACAATCTTTCCTAGTATGTGTATTCTCCCCACAATTCCACAGACTATACTTTGGCAGTATGTCCATAATCGTAACACTTTAGGCATCTTGGAACAGAGATATACTCCTTTACTGAACATGCTTAGAAACCTAAAAATACCCTGCCTCTGCTATTTAATATGTTTCTAATTTTGGCTGAAACTTCAGGAACATGATGCACTGTGGCTTTTTCTCTGGGACCTGCTTTAAATTTTAAAAGGAAATCTTTATCAAATTCTTCCTTTGAGAGAGAGCCTTCAAAATTTTGTAAATAAATATTTTCTTTTAATTCTTCTTCTTTAGTGCCCGATAAAACGTCATATATGATCATAAGGGGATTTCTTTTTCTGGGAGGTTCAATAGTTAGATCCTTCCCTTCTAGATTTTTGCTGTTTATTACTTTGTTCATATCTTCTTCAGTTTCCATATCCAGAATCAAATTTTTTCCTGCAGTCCTCACCTGTCTTATTTTGATTTTCTCCTGTGTAGGTTTCAGGCTTTGTGTCACAATCTTTTGTAATTCCCTAGAATCCTGATTGTTCTTTGATGAAATAAAAAGTGTATGTTTCTTTACATTTACCGCCATTTGATAAGCTTCTGGTTTGGTGATTGATTTTTTCAAAACAGGAATACCTGGAATTGCTACCGTCTGCGCGTAACTCTTTACCGGTTCATTAACCTTACTGATACATATATCTTTAGCCAATCTGGCCTCTGCTAATGCAATTTCTAATTTAGTTGTCTTGGCTGTATATAATTTGTTGAGTTTTCCGAACATGGCATGAAATTCCTTTTTTTTTTCAACTGTCATTTTTTCTTTACTAATCATATTATTTAATTCAACAATAAGGAGATCAAATTCATCCATTGTTGCCATTACGCTTACAATTTTTACTTGTTCGGTATTATTGATGTTATTTATATCCTCTGCCATTTCTTCCATATTTTTGGTCAAATTTACTGCATGGCTTTTCCTCTCAGGCGACCTTCTAAGTGATCTCTTAGGCGTAAAGCCTTCCTGAAGCTCTTCTTTATTACTTGCCATATTACAAGGGGAAAAGCCCCCCGATGTATTAAAATTAAGCCAGTAAAAATTATCTTTTTCACCTATTTTACATAAAACACTACTAATGAAGACTATGAAGGTCCTCCGCTTTGCACTACGTGCAAGCAGCGGAAAAATATTGCTGACTTTGGCAGCTATAATCAAACACGGCCAACTTGCCGCACTAGAACTTCATACGCCGAATTTATTTCTATTTTTAAACTACAGTATATAGCACACTACTGCATCTACTTACTTGTCCTTTACACCACACACTTATAAAACACTACACTCACAATTTATACTACTCTCACTAAAGAAGAAACAAAAATAAACAACTAAAACGCGTTTTCACCAGAGTGATGCAAAAACACGTCCGCTCCGCCCGGTAACCTGAGCAGAACTCACACTTCAAAACAACGATGTTTTGATTCTGTGACTGAAATATTACGATGGAGTATTTCGCGGTTATTTGTTGCTGTCAAAAATAAGTAGTGCCAACAGTAATTGCTCCACATGTCCATCTTCCGAGACTTTTATTCTCTCTGTTGCCTGCAAGGTCTACCACCGGCAACAGATAGTTGTCTCAACACCATATAGATGGCAGAAGTTGCATAACAGCAAGCAAAGTCGTTAGATGACATTGCAATCCTGCTATCTAGCGACTTTGTACAGAATCAGTATGAATTCATGTGCTCCACTTCATGAGAGCACAACGCTAGGTAAATTCAACCAATAGGAGAACAGATTTCAAAATCGTACACCTATGTTTCGCATGCGTGGATTGGTCTATATTCCCTACAAAGGGCTGAAGAATTTTGTAGCACCCAACGCATCACCTATCTCGTGTATGTGAGGCGTACATCATCTTCGCACACAATGAGCAAAGAACACTAGCGCGCGGCATATAAAATAGTGAAAGTGAAAGTGAAAGAAAATGTGCAATAATAATTGAGTATATGTTTAACACAAAGAAGAAACTATTTTCTGCAAAATAATCATTGTGCTGTAGCACTGTAGCACATATTGACGAGCCGCGCCTCCTGGGTTCGTGTATTTAAAACAGAAATTTCCAAAAATTAATGAAGCAAAAATTAAAGAAGGGATACTGTGGGTCCACAAATACGATCACTAATGCATGATGAGAAGTTTGAGGAACTATTGTATCCACTGGAGGAAGCAGCTTGGCAAGCATTCAAACAAGCTACTCACAGTTTTTTGGGAACTCGAAAGGCAGAAAATTACCGTGATATTGTCAATGATCTTATAACATCTTATAACAAATTGGGTTGTAATATGTCCTTAAGGGTACACTTCCTGTGCTCACACCTAGATTTCGTCCCGGAAAATCTTGGCGCTGTAAGCGATGAGTATGGGGAACACTTTCATCAGGAGATTTTAGCTATCGAAAAGAGATATCAAAGCAAATGGAATCCTAATATGATGGCCGGTTATTGTTGTACCATCAAGAGGGATGCTCCAGAGGCACAATATAGCACAAAGTCGGCCTTTTTTACTTTCTAGGTGAGTCCAAGTATTCGAATATTGTGTAGTTAATAATGTAGAAAATATTAAGGTTAATTAAGGAAATTGAAGCTATTAATAGTGAAGCAACAAGATTCTAAAATAGGAACAAATTAGAAACTAAAAACTTCACTTACTATCTTAGTAATGTTGCAAGTTATTTTTGCACAAACATTTGAAATTATAAATGCCCGTCACTCGGAAACCTTGCGTGATGGAGAAAACCCAATATCATACCTGAATTCAGGAGAAAAAATACCATCAGAATCGCATTTTTTTTTTTGTGAGACAAAAAAAAGTTTATTTGTTGTTGTTCAGTGTAATTAATTGTGCATGCAGTTCTAATGTGACTTAAACGCTTGCAAGTGAGAACCCGAATTCGGTAGCAAAAGCGTATAGATTAACAGGAAACTGAGGTTTGACTGGCCTACCGATGAGTTTGTTTTCTACTACAGAAATACAATTGTGGATGCTACATATAATTTCTTCACTGCATACTTATTTACATATTTCACCAATTTTAGTTACGCATTTATGTACATATTTCTTAATTTGATCTTACATAAAATCCGGGCCGCAATTACGAGGTAAAGAATCTTTGGAATGCGATCTGTTTGAAAGAGCTGCAATCACTGCCTCGTGAGCAGCTGGATCACAGAAGTGATTGTTCGTTCACAGTGATAGAATCTCTGGTTAGATGTTCTGTGTTGAGAGGGGAGTGAAACGAATGCTGCTGACATAGCGTTCCTCCAAGTGACGCCTTTATTAATGGATCAAGAATTTTGTGATGTGAAGCAGGGTCCTTCAATCTGTTTTGTTTTGTGCTATTTTTATCTAAATTAGGTGTATATCTTATTTCTCTAAATTACGTGTAAAAGAAATAGGCAACGACAAGTTTCAGAAGAAAATGCATGACTTGAAGTGTTCCTTGGACGCACAGATAAGTGGAAGGTAAAGGAAGGGTATTCAATTAGACCGGTACATTAAGTTGATAATGGTTTCGGTATGCAGTTGCATTGGAATATGAATATAATGTTAGTTTTGTAACACAAGTTTAAATAAATGTGAGTGAGTAGTGTGTACGTAGGGTTGAAACAAATGCTAAACTCCGGCAATGCCAGTAATGGCGACGTTGCAATACTAGACTAAAGGACGCTGTTGAAATTTCATCCTTATTTGGCCTCGGGGTAAACACGAATAGTAAAATACGTTTCTAAAGTAAGAACAAATTATATGGCAATCTAATTGCTATATATTAGATAATAGCTTTGAGAATTAGTTGGAGTCAACTCGAAACTTTAGTCAGCTTTGCAGCAACTTGCAATATTACTAAGATAAGTGAAGTTTTTAGTTTCTAATTTGTTCTTACTTTAGAATCTTGTTGATTCACTGTTAATAGATTCAATTTCCTTAATTAAAGTAAAATACGTGGTTAAGATTGCGTATCGGTGAAAAAGCGTGTGAACTGAAAGACTTAGGTTTGGAAATAGTGTATAGAAGCATGATGATGGTGAGTTAGTAAGGAGATGGGGCAATGTTCTGAAGCCCCGCACGTACGAAAGTCTAGCAGAAAGTGCATGGGCCCATAGCAAGTGCCACATGCTGAGTGTACCAAGTGTGACAATGGACTGCAAGCGAGCGAGTAGTGAATTTCTCTAGTTTGATGTGATTTGAAGTAGTTGTGGTAAATATGTTCAACATAATGTTAGCTTCCCTCTCTCTGTGTGGTTGAGGGGCAGTGAAGCTTTACCCCTTGTCTCTTGCCTATTGTTTACCCTATGCCGTTATAAGTTGAACATTAGACGAGAGCTGAGATTGAGTTTCTTGGTTATCACATCACATTTACATGCTGGCGTTGTATTAGTGAGGTCATCATTGCCTTAGTTGTGTTTAAACCAAGCCGCATTTCTTGTCACTTCAGTTTTAAGTTAAGCACAATAATTGTAGATGTAGGTTTTGTACGAAGGTTTGTTCACTCGGGGGCATGCACACTGAGTATCACATTAATGAGGGACTGTTGGCGAGAGACAGACATACAGATGTAGGTTTGTTCACTCAGGGGCACGCACACTGAGTATCACAAGTAATGAGTGACTGTTGGCGAGAGACAGACAGACAGATGTAGGTTTGTTCACTCAGGGACATGCACACTGAGTATCACAAGTAATGAGGGACTGTTGGAGAGAGACAGACAGATGTAGGTTTGTTCACTCGGGGGCACGCACACTGAGTATCACATTAATGAGGGACTGTTGGAGAGAGACAGACAGATGTAGGTTTGTTCACTCGGGGACATGCACACTGAGTATCACAAGTAATGTGTGACTGTTGGAGACAGACAGATGTAGGTTTGTTCACTCGGGGGCATGCACACTGAGTATCACAAGTAATGTGTGACTGTTGGAGACAGACAGATGTAGGTTTGTTCACTCGGGGGCACGCACACTGAGTATCACAAGTAATGAGTGACTGTTGGCGAGAGACAGACAGATGTAGGCTTATTATTTATTTATGCCAATATACTTACTGTTGGTGTTTTTAAACACACAAGCCGTGTGTGGGCAAAGTTTGAGAGGTAGAACTGGAACTTAAAAATTCAATGCCACAACTGGGATTCGAACCACAGACCTTCCGCTTACCGGGCGGACGCTCTAACCACTGAGCTATTGTGACAAACTGCCAGAATGGCATTAAATTCTCAAACCAGTTCGTATTTCTCCTGGTAAACCACAAAGGCCGTCTCACATCAGAGACAAATTACCCCAATGGTGACTTACTATTGTAAGTACTTTATATCCCAGGATTAATTACCATCTGAAGGTCATTTACCTGCAAAATAATACCAGAGATACTTATATTTATGTAGAATGGCGTCTATGGACCTCAGGCTCATTTGAGCATCATTGCACCCACTTCGTTCATTCATGTCCGATATGGCGCAATGTTGGACGTTAATTTTAAAAAAAATGTAGAACGGTGTGCATAAAATATCCGAAAATTTAATGTTTTATATTTACAGAAAGAATTAGTTTACAGACTAACAAAACAATAAATATCAGCCTTTCATTCACAGAACATGTAAATTTAATATCAATTAAATCGGAGACATGAAGGTCAAATTTTGTGTGATTTGACATGGAATGTCTTATTAGTTTCTTAATGCAAGATACATGTTCCACGTGTATACTTAGATGTCGGTTGGACCATGCCAACTGGAACCTTTACACCCAGTTGGGCGTGTTTATGTATGAGCATGACTCAGTGAATGATTTGGCGCAACATCTCACCAAGAGGATTCTCTCTGCTGCTGAACTATCTATTGTGCTGTGAACTTCACAGCTCTGTCAATTTCCTGTCCCCTGGTGGACGGAAGAAAGTCGGAATGCCATTCGTGTTCGAAGGCGTGCTCTTGGGGTTATCCAACGTCACCCTACGTTGGATAACCTAATCCAATGCAAGAAAATGCGCACCAGGTCCAGACCAGGCATTCAGGATGGCAAAAAGACATGCAGCAAATTTGTAGCTTCATTTAACTGACATACACCTTCCTCAGTTGTGTGGGATAGGTTAAGGCGTGTTGCAGCTAAATTGACCCATAAATAGCCACAGAAGCTGTTGTTGATTTATTTCATGTGGCCAACATGTTTGGCAGTGCTTTCGCTCAAGTGTCTAGCTCAGAAAACTGCTCCCCTGAGTTCATTCCAATAAAAACTCAGATGAAATCTCAAGGCTTCGCATTTTGTTCAAGAAACGTAAAAGATTACAATCGCCTTTTCACCTTGGTGGAGCTAGAGTATTCTCTCAAATCTTCGCCATTATCAGCACCAGGACCGGACAGTATTAATGAACAAATGTTACTACAGCTCTCCCTGAAGGTAAGGCATTCCTGCTCGAGGTCTATAATCGTGTTTGGGTTGACAGTATACTCCCAGAAAATTGGCGGGAGGCCACCGTTATTCCCATTTTGAAGGCTGGATAGGACCGTCATCTTCCCTCCAGCTGTCCAATTTCCCTCACCAGTTGCGTTTGCTAAGTGATGGAACGCATGACCAATGGACGATTGGTATTGTGGTTAGAAAGTCGTAACCTATTGACTAACATCCAATCAACTGGAGACCATCTTGTGCCAATATCGACACAGATAATGGACGGATTTATGAAGAACTGTCAAACCATCTGCATATTTTTTGACATCAAGAGGGCTTATGATATGTGCTGACGAGCAGGGATTCTACGTTTCCTGTATGCCTGGAACATACGTGGATACCTACCACTTTTCATTCAGGAGTTTACGAAAGATCGCCTTTTCCGACTAAGGGTTGGCACAGTTTTCCTTAAATTCCTTTCTTCAGCAGTAGGGAATACCTCAGGGTTCGCTACTAAGTGTCTCTCAAATGAGTCAATCTGCATTAATTTCTGCTGTCGTAGGAAACAATTACCACCTTCACTCCATTTCAGTCCAGATTTACTTCCCTACGCAGATCAGACGTGTTTCCTGGGTTTGATCTTGGACAGGAAGCTTAGTTGGTCGTCGCATATTGCACAGCTAAGAGCACAATGTGACCGTTCCCTAAATATCATGCGAGTACTAAATGGCAAATTGTGGGTAGAGGATCGGATAATTTTGTTGAGAATGTATTGCCCTGGTTTGATGCAATCCGGACTATGGGCGTGTTGTTTATTTGTCAGCATGAACATCCGTGCTGAGAAGATTAGACGCGGTCCAGAATAGGGACATGTGCATGGCAATAGGAGCTTTTCCAACAAACCCAGTGGTGAGCCTTTAAGACGAGTCCGCAGAACTTTCTCTGCAATATAGGCATGAGATTCTCTTGGCAAATTATGGTTGCGCGCTTAGATGTATGCCTAAGCACCCATCGTTCGCTTCTTTTTGCACCACCAAGCCAAGAGAACAGTATAGCAAAAGCACCCTTAGTCCTAAGCCTGCGGGGTTTCACTTGCATGAACTTAAAAGGAAGCATTAAATTTAACTGCCTAAGATGCTTCCCAAGGATGAATAACCTATAGGCTTCTTGGTTACCTGGCACGCCCCATGTAGATCTTGGGATGGCCGTACACTGCAAGCCCACGATGCCTACTTCAAATATCCGCAATGTTTTTAAAGAATATTTGTCAGGCTACACTGACTGACATTTTATTTATACCGATGGATCCAAGAGCGCCAATGGACTTGGATGTGCTTATGTTTATGGAACCGAACCACATATATTCAGTTTCCCAAATAGCACTTCCATTTTTACTGCAGAGCTTCATGCAATTTAGCGAGGCCTTTTTGTATGTGCGCCATTGTAAATTAGGTGACTGCCTGATTTTGAGCAATTCCCTTAGTGCACTGCAGAGCCTTTGTTAGCTGTACAATCCCCATCCTATTGTACAACGTATCCAGGATGCCCTCATGTTTTACACGCTTCTGGCGTTGACGTGGTGTGTGCATGGATTCCTGGTCACGTAGGTTTGCCAGGGAATGAAATGGCAGATTTGGCAGCAAAGACGGCAACTACAGAACCCAGTATTACCATCTAACGCGTAACTTCGGAAGAGTTTAGGCTTGAAGTGCAGAGAGTGGTGCCGCCGTCTGGGCAAGACGAGTGGTCAGGTCTTCGCAGTAATGATAAACTGGGTAACCTCTTCTCGCATATCTCACCGCAAGTAAATTAGCTTGGTTCTGTTGCGAATAGACAACTCCAATTGTTTGCATGGTTACATATTTAAATGGGACCCTGCCCCTCTTTGCAACAATCTTTTGTAAGTTCATCACATGCTGCTAGAGTGTTCTTCTCTAGCGCACCTTCGAGGCTCTCTGCAGCTGCCTGCCAGACTTGCAGAGGTCTTAGCAGATGACAAAACAGCAGTTGATAGAGCTTTTAAGTTTTTGGCAGTGTAAAATAAGTTTAGGGATTTGAAACTTTAGACATCTATTTTTTATGCCCTTTTGACATCTTTTACACTTTGTTTTAATTCTGGCCATGTCACTTGCTTTTGTATATTTATGTATATATTTTCCTTTTTACGAGTAAATTCAATTTTTATTGAAGTTTATATCAGCTACCACCATGAATTGTTAACGGCACTGATGAACATGTAGTTGAGCACCCTTACACCTACATGTCCTCGCCCTGGTGGACAAAAGAATGTCGGAATGCTATTCGTGCTCGAAGGCATGCTCTTTGGGCATTTCAACGTTACCTTATGTTGGATAACCTAATCCAATACAAGGAAATGCACCCCAAATACAGACAAGACATTACATATAGCAAAAGGACACGGAGCAAATTTATAGCTTCATTTAACGGACACACACCTTCCTCGGTTGTGTGGGGTAGATTAAGGCATGTTGCAGCTAAATTGACCCATATACCTGGACTGAAAACAACCACAGGTGGTGTTGTTGATTCATTGGTAGTGGCGAATACATTTGGCAGTGCTTTCGCTCAAGTGTCTAGCTCGGAAAACTACTCCCCTGAGTTCCTTCCAAACAAAACTCAGGTGAACACTCAAGGCTTCGCGTTTCGGTCTAGAAACATAGAAGATTACAATTGCCTTTTCACCATTGCTGAATTAGAACATTTTCTTTCACCTTTGCGACCGTCATTACCAGGACCACACAGTGGAAGCACTTCCAATAAACTTGGTAACTTCCCACCGCATATCTGATCGTGAGGAGGTTAACTGGGCCACATCCATTTTTTGCATGGTTGCATATTTAAACGAGACCCTGCTCATCTTTGTCTGCTGTGCTACAACTTTTTATTGGTTCGTCATGTGCTGCTATAGTGTGTTTGCCTGGCTCAACTTGCAACACGCTGCAGCTGCCTGCCACACTTGCAGAAGTCCTAGCGGGGTACACACAAGCGCTCCAAAGGCTTTTGAAGTTTTAAGCAGCTATAAACATGAAATCACAATACTGTTTTGATATTTTTGTAACTTTGTTTAAATCTGGCTTTGGCCCTCTGGTTTGTATATTTATTTTCCTTTTTAATAGTAATTTTATTTGATATGGCAGTTTACATCTGGCTTTTGCCATGAACTGTTTTTAAGGGTGCTGATGACCTTGCAGTTGAGAACCCATGAACCTAAGTGTGTCTATGTCTTTCTCCAACAGTCACTCATTACTTGTGATACTCAGTGTGCATGTCCCCGAGTGAACAAACCTACATCTGTCTGTCTGTCGCCAACAGTCACTCATTACTTGTGATACTCAGTGTTCATGCCCCCGAGTGAACAAACCTACATCTGTCTGTCGCCAAGTCACTCATTACTTGTGATACTCATTGTGCTTGTCCCTGAGTGAACAGACCTACATCTGTATGTCTCTCGCCAACAGTCACTCATTACTTGTGATACTCATTGTGCTTGTCCCTGAGTGAACAGACCTACATCTGTATGTCTCTCGCCAACAGTCACTCATTACTTGTGATACTCATTGTGCTTGTCCCTGAGTGAACAGACCTACATCTGTATGTCTCTCCCCAACAGTCACTCATTACTTGTGATACTCATTGTGCATGTCCCCGAGTGAACAGACCTACATCTGTCTGTCGCCAACAGTCACTCATTACTTGTGATACTCAGTGTTCATGCCCCCGAGTGAACAAATCTACATCTGTCTGTCGCCAACAGTCACTCATTACTTGTGATACTCATTGTGCATGTCCCCGAGTGAACAAACCTACATCTGTCTGTCTCTCGCCAACAGTCACTCATTACTTGTGATACTCAGTGTGCACGTCCCTGAGTGAACAAACCTACATCTGTCTGTCTCTCGCCAACAGTCACTCATTACTTGTGATACTCAGTGTGCATGTCCCCGAGTGAACAAACCTACATCTGTCTGTCTCTCGCCAACAGTCACTCATTACTTGTGATACTCAGTGTGCATGTCCCCGAGTGAACAAACCTACATCTGTCTGTCTCTCCCCAACAGTCACTCATTACTTGTGATACTCAGTGTGCGTGCCCCCGAGTGAACAAACCTACATCTGTCTGTCTCTCCCCAACAGTCACTCATTACTTGTGATACTCAGTGTGCATGCCCCCGAGTGAACAAACCTACATCTGTCTGTCTCTCGCCAACAGTCACTCATTACTTGTGATACTCAGTGTGCATGCCCCCGAGTGAACAAACCTACATCTGTCTGTCTCCCGCCAACAGTCACTCATTACTTGTGATACTCAGTGTGCGTGCCCCCGAGTGAACAAACCTACATCTGTCTGTCCCCAACAGTCACTCATTACTTGTGATACTCAGTGTGCATGCCCCCGAGTGAACAAACCTACATCTGTCTGTCTCTCCCCAACAGTCACTCATTACTTGTGATACTCATTGTGCATGTCCCCGAGTAAACAAACCTACATCTGTCTGTCGCCAACAGTCACTTATTACTTGTGATACTCAGTGTGCATGTCCCCGAGTAAACAAACCTACATCTGTCTGTCGCCAACAGTCACTTATTACTTGTGATACTCAGTGTGCATGCCCCCGAGTGAACAAACCTACATCTGTCTGTCTCTCGCCAACAGTCACTCATTACTTGTGATACTCAGTGTGCACGTCCCTGAGTGAACAAACCTACATCTGTATGTCTCTCGCCAACAGTCACTCATTACTTGTGATACTCAGTGTGCACGTCCCTGAGTGAACAAACCTACATCTGTCTGTCTCTCGCCAACAGTCACTCATTACTTGTGATACTCAGTGTGCATGTCCCCGAGTGAACAAACCTACATCTGTATGTCTCTCCCCAACAGTCACTCATTACTTGTGATACTCAGTGTGCATGTCCCTGAGTGAACAAACCTACATCTGTCTGTCTCTCCCCAACAGTCACTCATTACTTGTGATACTCAGTGTGCATGTCCCCGAGTGAACAAACCTACATCTGTCTGTCTGTCGCCAACAGTCACTCATTACTTGTGATACTCAGTGTTCATGCCCCCGAGTGAACAAACCTACATCTGTCTGTCGCCAACAGTCACTCATTACTTGTGATACTCAGTGTGCATGTCCCCGAGTGAACAAACCTACATCTGTCTGTCGCCAACAGTCACTCATTACTTGTGATACTCAGTGTGCATGTCCCCGAGTGAACAAACCTACATCTGTCTGTCGCCAACAGTCACTCATTACTTGTGATACTCAGTGTGCATGTCCCTGAGTGAACAAACCTACATCTGTCTGTCTCTCGCCAACAGTCACTCATTACTTGTGATACTCAGTGTGCATGCCCCCGAGTGAACAAACCTACATCTGTCTGTCTCTCCCCAACAGTCACTCATTACTTGTGATACTCAGTGTGCATGTCCCTGAGTGAACAAACCTACATCTGTATGTCTCTCGCCAACAGTCACACATTACTTGTGATACTCAGTGTGCATGCCCCCGAGTGAACAATCCTACATCTGTCTGTCTCTCCCCAACAGTCACTCATTACTTGTGATACTCAGTGTGCATGTCCCTGAGTGAACAAACCTACATCTGTGTCTCTCCCCAACAGTCACTCATTACTTGTGATACTCAGTGTACATGTCCCTGAGTGAACAAACCTACATCTGTCTGTCTCTCTCCAACAGTCACTCATTACTTGTGATACTCAGTGTGCATGTCCCTGAGTGAACAAACCTACATCTGTCTGTCTCTCCCCAACAGTCACTCATTACTTGTGATACTCAGTGTACATGTCCCTGAGTGAACAAACCTACATCTGTCTGTCTCTCTCCAACAGTCATTCATTACTTGTGATACTCAGTGTTCATGCCCCCGAGTGAACAAACCTACATCTGTCTGTCGCCAACAGTCACTCATTACTTGTGATACTCAGTGTTCATGCCCCCGAGTGAACAAACCTACATCTGTCTGTCGCCAACAGTCACTCATTACTTGTGATACTCATTGTGCATGTCCCCGAGTGAACAAACCTACATCTGTCTGTCTCTCGCCAACAGTCACTCATTACTTGTGATACTCAGTGTGCACGTCCCTGAGTGAACAAACCTACATCTGTCTGTCTCTCGCCAACAGTCACTCATTACTTGTGATACTCAGTGTGCATGTCCCCGAGTAAACAAACCTACATCTGTCTGTCGCCAACAGTCACTTATTACTTGTGATACTCAGTGTGCATGCCCCCGAGTGAACAAACCTACATCTGTCTGTCGCCAACAGTCACTCATTACTTGTGATACTCAGTGTGCACGTCCCTGAGTGAACAAACCTACATCTGTCTGTCTCTCGCCAACAGTCACTCATTACTTGTGATACTCAGTGTGCATGTCCCCGAGTAAACAAACCTACATCTGTCTGTCGCCAACAGTCACTTATTACTTGTGATACTCAGTGTGCATGCCCCCGAGTGAACAAACCTACATCTGTCTGTCGCCAACAGTCACTCATTACTTGTGATACTCAGTGTGCATGCCCCTGAGTGAACAAACCTAAATTTGTCGTTCTCTCCCCAACAGTCACTCATTACTTGTGATACTCAGTGTGCATGCCCCTGAGTGAACAAACCTAAATTTGTCGTTCTCTCCCCAACAGTCACTCATTACTTGTGATACTCAGTGTGCATGCCCCCGAGTGAACAAACCTACATCTGTCTGTCGCCAACAGTCACTCATTACTTGTGATACTCAGTGTTCATGCCCCCGAGTGAACAAACCTACATCTGTCTGTCTCTCCCCAACAGTCACTCATTACTTGTGATACTCAGTGTTCATGCCCCCGAGTGAACAAACCTACATCTGTCTGTCGCCAACAGTCACTCATTACTTGTGATACTCATTGTGCTTGTCCCTGAGTGAACAGACCTACATCTGTATGTCTCTCGCCAACAGTCACTTATTACTTGTGATACTCATTGTGCTTGTCCCTGAGTGAACAAACCTACATCTGTCTGTCTCTCCCCAACAGTCACTCATTACTTGTGATACTCATTGTGCTTGTCCCTGAGTGAACAAACCTACATCTGTCTGTCTCTCCCCAACAGTCACTCATTACTTGTGATACTCATTCTGCTTGTCCCTGAGTGAACAAACCTACATCTGTCTGTCTCTCCCCAACAGTCACTCATTACTTGTGATACTCATTGTGCTTGTCCCTGAGTGAACAAACCTACATCTGTCTGTCTCTCCCCAACAGTCACTCATTACTTGTGATACTCATTGTGCTTGTCCCTGAGTGAACAAACCTACATCTTTAAGAGGTAGAACTGGAACTTAAAAATTCAGTGCTACAACTGGGATTTGAACCACAGACCTTCCGCTTGCCGGGCGGACGCTCTACCACTGAGCTATTGTGACAAACTGCCAGAATGGCACTAAATTCTCAAGCCAGTTCGTATTTTTTCCTGGTAAACCACAAAGGCAGTCTCACATCAGAGACAATTACCCCAATGGTGACTTACTATTGCAAGCACTTTATATCCCAGGATTAAATAACCTTCACATGGTAATTACTATTTATTTATGCCAACAAACTTACTGTTGGTGTTTTTAAACACACAAATCCCAGTTGTGGCACTGAATTTTTAAGTTCCAGTTCTACCTCTTAAACTTTGCCCACACACGGCTTGTGTGTTTAAAAACACCAACAGTAAGTTTGTTGGCATAAATAAATAGTAAACCTACATCTGTCTGTCTCTCCCCAACAGTCACTCATTACTTGTGATACTCAGTGTGCATGTCCCTGAGTGAACAAACCTACATCTGTCTGTCTCTCCACAACAGTCACTCATTACTTGTGATACTCAGTGTGCACGTCCCTGAGTGAACAAACCTACATCTGTCTGTCTCTCCCCAACAGTCACTCATTACTTGTGATACTCAGTGTGCATGTCCCTGAGTGAACAAACCTACATCTGTCTGTCTCTCCCCAACAGTCACTCATTACTTGTGATACTCAGTGTGCACGTCCCTGAGTGAACAAACCTACATCTGTCTGTCTCTCCACAACAGTCACTCATTACTTGTGATACTCATTGTGCTTGTCCCTGAGTGAACAAACCTACATCTGTATGTCTCTCGCCAACAGTCACTTATTACTTGTGATACTCAGTGTGCATGTCCCTGAGTGAACAAACCTACATCTGTCTCTCGCCAACAGTCACTCATTACTTGTGATACTCATTGTGCGTGTCCCTGAGTGAACAAACCTACATCTGTCTGTCGCCAACAGTCACTTATTACTTGTGATACTCATTGTGCTTGTCCCTGAGTGAACAAACCTACATCTGTCTGTCTCTCCCCAACAGTCACTCATTACTTGTGATACTCATTATGCTTGTCCCTGAGTGAACAAACCTACATCTGTCTGTCTCTCCCCAACAGTCACTCATTACTTGTGATACTCACTCTGCTTGTCCCTGAGTGAACAAACCTACATCTGTCTGTCTCTCCCCAACAGTCACTCATTACTTGTGATACTCATTGTGCTTGTCCCTGAGTGAACAAACCTACATCTGTCTGTCTCTCGCCAACAGTCACTCATTACTTGTGATACTCATTGTGCTTGTCCCTGAGTGAACAAACCTACATCTGTCTGTCTCTCCCCAACAGTCACTCATTACTTGTGATACTCAGTGTGCATGACCCTGAGTGAACAAACCTACATCTGTCTGTCTCTCCACAACAGTCACTCATTACTTGTGATACTCATTGTGCTTGTCCCTGAGTGAACAAACCTACATCTGTCTGTCGCCAACAGTCACTCATTACTTGTGATACTCATTGTGCTTGTCCCTGAGTGAACAAACCTACATCTGTCTGTCTCTCCACAACAGTCACTCATTACTTGTGATACTCATTGTGCTTGTCCCTGAGTGAACAAACCTACATCTGTATGTCTCTCGCCAACAGTCACTTATTACTTGTGATACTCAGTGTGCATGTCCCTGAGTGAACAAACCTACATCTGTCTCTCGCCAACAGTCACTCATTACTTGTGATACTCATTGTGCGTGTCCCTGAGTGAACAAACCTACATCTGTCTGTCTCTCCCCAACAGTCACTCATTACTTGTGATACTCAGTGTGCATGCCCCTGAGTGAACAAACCTACATCTGTATGTCTCTCCCCAACAGTCACTCATTACTTGTGATACTCGGTGTGCATGTCCCCGAGTGAACAAACCTACATCTGTATGTCTCTCCCCAACAGTCACTCATTACTTGTGATACTCAGTGTGCATGCCCCCTAGTGAACAAACCTACATCTGTCTGTCTCTCCCCAACAGTCACTCATTACTTGTGATACTCAGTGTGCGTGCCCCCTAGTGAACAAACCTACATCTGTCTGTCTCTCCCCAACAGTCACTCATTACTTGTGATACTCAGTGTGCGTGCCCCCGAGTGAACAAACCTACATCTGTCTGTCTCTCGCCAACAGTCACTCATTACTTGTGATACTCAGTGTGCATGTCCCCGAGTGAACAAACCTACATCTGTCTGTCTCTCCCCAACAGTCACTCATTACTTGTGATACTCAGTGTGCGTGCCCCCGAGTGAACAAACCTACATCTGTCTGTCTCTCCCCAACAGTCACTCATTACTTGTGATACTCAGTGTGCATGCCCCCGAGTGAACAAACCTACATCTGTCTGTCTCTCGCCAACAGTCACTCATTACTTGTGATACTCAGTGTGCATGCCCCCGAGTGAACAAACCTACATCTGTCTGTCTCCCGCCAACAGTCACTCATTACTTGTGATACTCAGTGTGCGTGCCCCCGAGTGAACAAACCTACATCTGTCTGTCCCCAACAGTCACTCATTACTTGTGATACTCAGTGTGCATGCCCCCGAGTGAACAAACCTACATCTGTCTGTCTCTCCCCAACAGTCACTCATTACTTGTGATACTCAGTGTGCGTGCCCCCGAGTGAACAAACCTACACCTGTCTGTCTCTCCCCAACAGTCACTCATTACTTGTGATACTCACTGTGCATGCCCCCGAGTGAACAAACCTACATCTGTCTGTCTCTCCCCAACAGTCACTCATTACTTGTGATACTCAGTGTGCGTGCCCCCGAGTGAACAAACCTACATCTGTCTGTCTCTCGCCAACAGTCACTCATTACTTGTGATACTCAGTGTGCGTGCCCCCGAGTGAACAAACCTGCATCTGTATGTCTCTCCCCAACAGTCACTCATTACTTGTGATACTCAGTGTGCGTGCCCCCGAGTGAACAAACCTACATCTGTCTGTCTCTCGCCAACAGTCACTCATTACTTGTGATACTCAGTGTGCGTGCCCCCGAGTGAACAAACCTGCATCTGTATGTCTCTCGCCAAGAGTCACTCATTACTTGTGATACTCAGTGTGCGTGCCCCCGAGTGAACAAACCTACATCTGTCTGTCTCTCGCCAACAGTCACTCATTACTTGTGATACTCAGTGTGCGTGCCCCCGAGTGAACAAACCTGCATCTGTATGTCTCTCGCCAACAGTCACTCATTACTTGTGATACTCAGTGTGCGTGCCCCCGAGTGAACAAACCTGCATCTGTATGTCTCTCGCCAACAGTCACTCATTACTTGTGATACTCAGTGTGCGTGCCCCCGAGTGAACAAACCTACATCTGTCTGTCTCTCGCCAACAGTCACTTATTACTTGTGATACTCAGTGTGCATGTCCCTGAGTGAACAAACCTGCATCTGTATGTCTCTCGCCAACAGTCACTCATTACTTGTGATACTCCGTGTGCATGTCCCTGAGTGAAAAAACCTACATCTGTCTGTCTCTCCCCAACAGTCACTCATTACTTGTGATACTCAGTGTGCATGTCCCCGAGTGAACAAACCTACATCTGTATGTCTCTCGCCAACAGTCACTCATTACTTGTGATACTCAGTGTGCATGTCCCTGAGTGAACAAACCTACATTTGTCTGTCTCTCGCCAACAGTCACTCATTACTTGTGATACTCAGTGTGCATGCCCCTGAGTGAACAAACCTTCATCTGCCTGTCTCTCTCCAATAGTCACTCATTACTTGTGATACTCCGTGTGCATGTCCCTGAGTGAAAAAACCTACATCTGTCAGTCTGTCTCTCCCCAACAGTCACTCATTACTTGTGATACTCAGTGTGCATGTCCCCGAGTGAACAAACCTACATCTGTCTGTCTGTCGCCAACGGTCACTCATTACTTGTGATACTCAGTGTACATGTCCCTGAGTGAAAAAACCTACATCTGTCTGTCGCCAACGGTCACTCATTACTTGTGATACTCAGTGTGCATGTCCCTGAGTGAACAAACCTACATCTGTCTGTCTGTCGCCAACGGTCACTCATTACTTGTGATACTCAGTGTGCATGTCCCTGAGTGAACAAACCTACATCTGTCTGTCTCTCCCCAACAGTCACTCATTACTTGTGATACTCAGTGTGCATGCCCCTGAGTGAACAAACCTACATCTGTCTGTCGCCAACAGTCACTCATTACTTGTGATACTCAGTGTTCATGCCCCCGAGTGAACAAACCTACATCTTTCTCTCGCCAAGTCACTTATTACTTGTGATACTCAGTGTGCACGTCCCTGAGTGAACAAACCTAAATTTGTCGTTCTCTCGCCAACAGTCACTCATTACTTGAGATACTCAGTGTGCGTGCCCCCGAGTGAACAAACCTACATCTGTCTGTCTGTTGCCAACAGTCACTCATTACTTGTGATAGTGTGCGTGCCCCTGAGTGAACAAACCTACATCTGTCTGTCTCTCGCCAACAGTCACTCATTACTTGTGATACTCAGTGTGCGTGCCCCTGAGTGAACAAACCTACATCTGTCTGTCTCTCGCCAACAGTCACTCATTACTTGTGATACTCAGTGTGCATGTCCCTGAGTGAACAAACCTACATCTGTATGTCTCTCGCGAGCAGTCACTCATTACTTGTGATACTCAGTGTGCATGTCCCCGAGTGAACAAACCTACATCTGTCTGTCTCTCGCCAGCAGTCACTCATTACTTGTGATACTCAGTGTGCATGTCCCCGAGTGAACAAACCTACATCTGTCTGTCTCTCCCCAACAGTCACTCATTACTTGAGATACTCAGTGTGCATGTCCCCGAGTGAACAAACCTACATCTGTCTGTCTCTCCCCAACAGTCACTCATTACTTGTGATACTCAGTGTGCATGCCCCCGAGTGAACAAACCTACATCTGTGTGTCTCTCCCCAACAGTCACTCATTACTTGTGATACTCAGTTTGCATGTCCCCGAGTAAACAAACCTACATCTGTCTGTCTCTCCCCAACAGTCACTCATTACTTGTGATACTCAGTGTGCATGTCCCCGAGTGAACAAACCTGCATCTGTATGTCTCTCGCCAACAGTCACTCATTACTTGTGATACTCAGTGTGCGTGCCCCCGAGTGAACAAACCTACATCTGTCTGTCTCTCGCCAACAGTCACTTATTACTTGTGATACTCAGTGTGCATGTCCCTGAGTGAACAAACCTGCATCTGTATGTCTCTCGCCAACAGTCACTCATTACTTGTGATACTCCGTGTGCATGTCCCTGAGTGAAAAAACCTACATCTGTCTGTCTCTCCCCAACAGTCACTCATTACTTGTGATACTCAGTGTGCATGTCCCCGAGTGAACAAACCTACATCTGTATGTCTCTCGCCAACAGTCACTCATTACTTGTGATACTCAGTGTGCATGTCCCTGAGTGAACAAACCTACATTTGTCTGTCTCTCGCCAACAGTCACTCATTACTTGTGATACTCAGTGTGCATGCCCCTGAGTGAACAAACCTTCATCTGCCTGTCTCTCTCCAATAGTCACTCATTACTTGTGATACTCAGTGTGCATGTCCCTGAGTGAAAAAACCTACATCTGTCAGTCTGTCTCTCCCCAACAGTCACTCATTACTTGTGATACTCAGTGTGCATGTCCCCGAGTGAACAAACCTACATCTGTCTGTCTGTCGCCAACGGTCACTCATTACTTGTGATACTCAGTGTACATGTCCCTGAGTGAAAAAACCTACATCTGTCTGTCGCCAACGGTCACTCATTACTTGTGATACTCAGTGTGCATGTCCCTGAGTGAACAAACCTACATCTGTCTGTCTGTCGCCAACGGTCACTCATTACTTGTGATACTCAGTGTGCATGTCCCTGAGTGAACAAACCTACATCTGTCTGTCTCTCCCCAACAGTCACTCATTACTTGTGATACTCAGTGTGCATGCCCCTGAGTGAACAAACCTACATCTGTCTGTCGCCAACAGTCACTCATTACTTGTGATACTCAGTGTTCATGCCCCCGAGTGAACAAACCTACATCTTTCTCTCGCCAAGTCACTTATTACTTGTGATACTCAGTGTGCACGTCCCTGAGTGAACAAACCTAAATTTGTCGTTCTCTCGCCAACAGTCACTCATTACTTGAGATACTCAGTGTGCGTGCCCCCGAGTGAACAAACCTACATCTGTCTGTCTGTTGCCAACAGTCACTCATTACTTGTGATAGTGTGCGTGCCCCTGAGTGAACAAACCTACATCTGTCTGTCTCTCGCCAACAGTCACTCATTACTTGTGATACTCAGTATGCGTGCCCCTGAGTGAACAAACCTACATCTGTCTGTCTCTCGCCAACAGTCACTCATTACTTGTGATACTCAGTGTGCATGTCCCTGAGTGAACAAACCTACATCTGTATGTCTCTCGCGAGCAGTCACTCATTACTTGTGATACTCAGTGTGCATGTCCCCGAGTGAACAAACCTACATCTGTCTGTCTCTCGCCAGCAGTCACTCATTACTTGTGATACTCAGTGTGCATGTCCCCGAGTGAACAAACCTACATCTGTCTGTCTCTCCCCAACAGTCACTCATTACTTGAGATACTCAGTGTGCATGTCCCCGAGTGAACAAACCTACATCTGTCTGTCTCTCCCCAACAGTCACTCATTACTTGTGATACTCAGTGTGCATGCCCCCGAGTGAACAAACCTACATCTGTGTGTCTCTCCCCAACAGTCACTCATTACTTGTGATACTCAGTTTGCATGTCCCCGAGTAAACAAACCTACATCTGTCTGTCTCTCCCCAACAGTCACTCATTACTTGTGATACTCAGTGTGCATGTCCCCGAGTGAACAAACCTACATCTGTCTGTCTCTCCCCAACAGTCACTCATTACTTGAGATACTCAGTGTGCATGTCCCCGAGTGAACAAACCTACATCTGTCTGTCTCTCCCCAACAGTCACTCATTACTTGTGACACTCAGTGTGCATGCCCCCGAGTGAACAAACCTACATCTGTCTGTCTCTCCCCAACAGTCACTCATTACTTGTGATACTCAGTGTGCGTGGCCCCGAGTGAACAAACCTACATCTGTATGTCTCTCCCCAACAGTCACTCATTACTTGTGATACTCAGTGTGCATGCCCCCGAGTGAACAAACCTACATCTGTCTGTCTCTCCCCAACAGTCACTCATTACTTGTGATACTCAGTGTGCGTGCCCCCTAGTGAACAAACCTACATCTGTCTGTCTCTCGCCAACAGTCACTCATTACTTGTGATACTCAGTGTGCATGTCCCCGAGTGAACAAACCTACATCTGTCTGTCTCTCCCCAACAGTCACTCATTACTTGTGATACTCAGTGTGCGTGCCCCCGAGTGAACAAACCTACATCTGTCTGTCTCTCCCCAACAGTCACTCATTACTTGTGATACTCAGTGTGCATGCCCCGGAGTGAACAAACCTACATCTGTCTGTCTCTCGCCAACAGTCACTCATTACTTGTGATACTCAGTGTGCATGCCCCCGAGTGAACCAACCTACATCTGTCTGTCTCTCGCCAACAGTCACTCATTACTTGTGATACTCAGTGTG
Source organism: Tenodera sinensis (assembly GCA_030765045.1). NCBI lineage: Eukaryota > Metazoa > Arthropoda > Insecta > Mantodea > Mantidae > Tenodera > Tenodera sinensis. The sequence continues at coordinate 482,333 of JAUKNM010000063.1, read as the reverse complement.
CGTGCCCCCGAGTGAACAAACCTACATCTCTCGCCAACAGTCACTCATTACTTGTGATACTCAGTGTGCATGCCTAAGAGTGAACAAACCTACATGTGTCTGTCTCTCCCCAACAGTCACTCATTACTTGTGATACTCAGTGTGCGTGCCCCCGAGTGAACAAACCTACATCTGTCTGTCTCTCCCCAACAGTCACTCATTACTTGTGATACTCAGTGTGCATGCCCCCGAGTGAACGAACCTACATCTGTCTGTCTCTCCCCAACAGTCACTCATTACTTGTGATACTCAGTTTGCGTGCCCCCGAGTGAACAAACCTACATCTGTCTGTCTCTCGCCAACAGTCACTCATTACTTGTGATACTCAGTGTGCATGTCCCTGAGTGAACAAACCTACATCTGTCTGTCTCTCCCCAACAGTCACTCATTACTTGTGATACTCAGTGTGCATGTCCCCGAGTGAACAAACCTACATCTGTCTGTCTCTCCCCAACAGTCACTCATTACTTGTGATACTCCGTGTGCATGTCCCTGAGTGAACAAACCTACATCTGTATGTCTCTCTCCAATAGTCACTCATTACTTGTGATACTCAGTGTGCATGTCCCTGAGTGAAAAAACCTACACCTGTCTGTCTGTCTCTCCCCAACAGTCACTCATTACTTGTGATACTCAGTGTGCATGTCCCCGAGTGAACAAACCTACATCTGTCTGTCTCTCCCCAACAGTCACTCATTACTTGTGATACTCCGTGTGCATGCCCCTGAGTGAACAAACCTTCATCTGTCTGTCTCTCTCCAATAGTCACTCATTACTTGTGATACTCAGTGTGCATGTCCCTGAGTGAAAAAACCTACACCTGTCTGTCTGTCTCTCCCCAACAGTCACTCATTACTTGTGATACTCAGTGTGCATGTCCCCGAGTGAACAAACCTACATCTGTCTGTCTGTCGCCAACGGTCACTCATTACTTGTGATACCCAGTGGGCATGTCCCTGAGTGAAAAAACCTACATCTGTCTGTCTCTCTCCAACAGTCACTCATTACTTGTGATACTCAGTGTGGATGTCCCTGAGTGAACTAACCTACATCTGTCTGTCTCTCCCCAACAGTCACTCATTACTTGTGATACTCAGTGTGCATGCCCCTGAGTGAACAAACCTACATCTGTCTGTCGCCAACAGTCACTCATTACTTGTGATACTCAGTGTTCATGCCCCCGAGTGAACAGACCTACATCTGTCTCTCGCCAACAGTCACTCATTACTTGTGATACTCAGTGTGCATGTCCGTGAGTGAACAAACCTACATCTGTCTGTCTCTCGCCAACAGTCACTCATTACTTGAGATACTCAATGTGCATGCCCCTGAGTGAACAAACCTACATGTGTCTGTCTCTCTCCAACAGTCACTCATTACTTGTGATACTCAGTGTGCGTGCCCCCGAGTGAACAAACCTACATCTGTCTGTCGCCAACAGTCACTCATTACTTGTGATACTCAGTGTGCGTGCCCCCGAGTGAACAAACCTACATCTGTCTGTCTCTCGCCAACAGTCACTCATTACTTGTGATACTCAGTGTGCATGTCCCTGAGTGAACAAACCTACATCTGTATGTCTCTCGCAAACAGTCACTCATTACTTGTGATACTCAGTGTGCATGCCCCTGAGTGAACAAACCTACATCTGTCTGTCTCTCGCAAACAGTCACTCATTACTTGTGATACTCAGTGTGCATGCCCCTGAGTGAACAAACCTTCATCTGTCTGTCTCTCTCCAATAGTCACTCATTACTTGTGATACTCAGTGTGCATGCCCCTGAGTGAACAAACCTTCATCTGTCTGTCTCTCTCCAATAGTCACTCATTACTTGTGATACTCAGTGTGCATGTCCCTGAGTGAACAAACCTTCATCTGTCTGTCTCTCTCCAACAGTCACTCATTACTTGTGATACTCAGTGTGCATGTCCCCGAGTGAACAAACCTACATCTGTCTGTCTGTCGCCAACGGTCACTCATTACTTGTGATACTCAGTGTACATGTCCCTGAGTGAAAAAACCTACATCTGTCTGTCTGTCGCCAACGGTCACTCATGACCTGTGATACTCAGTGGGCGTGTCCCTGAGTGAAAAAACCTACATCTGTCTGTCTCTCTCCAACAAGCACTCATTACTTGTGATACTCAGTGTGCATGTCCCTGAGTGAACAAACCTACATCTGTCTGTCTGTCTCTCCCCAACAGTCACTCATTACTTGTGATACTCAGTGTGCATGCCCCTGAGTGAACAAACCTACATCTGTCTGTCGCCAACAGTCACTCATTACTTGTGATACTCAGTGTTCATGCCCCCGAGTGAACAAACCTACATCTGTCTCTCGCCAACAGTCACTTATTACTTGTGATACTCAGTGTGCACGTCCCTGAGTGAACAAACCTAAATTTGTCGTTCTCTCGCCAACAGTCACTCATTACTTGAGATACTTAGTGTGCGTGCCCCCGAGTGAACAAACCTACATCTGTCTGTCTCTCGCCAACAGTCACTCATTACTTGTGATACTCAGTGTGCGTGCCCCTGAGTGAACAAACCTACATCTGTCTGTCTCTCGCCAACAGTCACTCATTACTTGTGATACTCAGTGTGCGTGCCCCTGAGTGAACAAACCTACATCTGTATGTCTCTCGCCAACAGTCACTCATTACTTGTGATACTCAGTGTGCATGTCCCTGAGTGAACAAACCTACATCTGTATGTCTCTCGCGAACAGTCACTCATTACTTGTGATACTCAGTGTGCATGTCCCCGAGTGAACAAACCTACATCTGTCTGTCTCTCCCCAACAGTCACTCATTACTTGTGATACTCAGTGTGCATGTCCCCGAGTAAACAAACCTACATCTGTCTGTCTCTCCCCAACAGTCACTCATTACTTGTGATACTCAGTGTGCATGTCCCCGAGTGAACAAACCTACATCTGTCTGTCTCTCCCCAAAAGTCACTCATTACTTGAGATACTCAGTGTGCATGTCCCCGAGTGAACAAACCTACATCTGTCTGTCTCTCCCCAACAGTCACTCATTACTTGTGATACTCAGTGTGCATGCCCCCGAGTGAACAAACCTACATCTGTCTGTCTCTCCCCAACAGTCACTCATTACTTGTGATACTCAGTGTGCGTGCCCCCTAGTGAACAAACCTACATCTGTCTGTCTCTCCCCAACAGTCACTCATTACTTGTGATACTCAGTGTGCGTGCCCCCTAGTGAACAAACCTACATCTGTCTGTCTCTCCCCAACAGTCACTCATTACTTGTGATACTCAGTGTGCGTGCCCCCGAGTGAACAAACCTACATCTGTCTGTCTCTCGCCAACAGTGACTCATTACTTGTGATACTCAGTGTGCATGTCCCCGAGTGAACAAACCTACATCTGTCTGTCTCTCCCCAACAGTCACTCATTACTTGTGATACTCAGTGTGCGTGCCCCCGAGTGAACAAACCTACATCTGTCTGTCTCTCCCCAACAGTCACTCATTACTTGTGATACTCAGTGTGCATGCCCCCGAGTGAACAAACCTACATCTGTCTGTCTCTCGCCAACAGTCACTCATTACTTGTGATACTCAGTGTGCATGCCCCCGAGTGAACAAACCTACATCTGTCTGTCTCCCGCCAACAGTCACTCATTACTTGTGATACTCAGTGTGCGTGCCCCCGAGTGAACAAACATCTGTCTGTCCCCAACAGTCACTCATTACTTGTGATACTCAGTGTGCATGCCCCCGAGTGAACAAACCTACATCTGTCTGTCTCTCCCCAACAGTCACTCATTACTTGTGATACTCAGTGTGCGTGCCCCCGAGTGAACAAACCTACACCTGTCTGTCTCTCCCCAACAGTCACTCATTACTTGTGATACTCACTGTACATGCCCCCGAGTGAACAAACCTACATCTGTCTGTCTCTCCCCAACAGTCACTCATTACTTGTGATACTCAGTGTGCGTGCCCCCGAGTGAACAAACCTACATCTGTCTGTCTCTCGCCAACAGTCACTCATTACTTGTGATACTCAGTGTGCATGTCCCTGAGTGAACAAACCTGCATCTGTATGTCTCTCGCCAACAGTCACTCATTACTTGTGATACTCCGTGTGCATGTCCCTGAGTGAAAAAACCTACATCTGTCTGTCTCTCCCCAACAGTCACTCATTACTTGTGATACTCAGTGTGCATGTCCCCGAGTGAACAAACCTACATCTGTATGTCTCTCGCCAACAGTCACTCATTACTTGTGATACTCAGTGTGCATGTCCCTGAGTGAACAAACCTACATTTGTCTGTCTCTCGCCAACAGTCACTCATTACTTGTGATACTCAGTGTGCATGCCCCTGAGTGAACAAACCTTCATCTGCCTGTCTCTCTCCAATAGTCACTCATTACTTGTGATACTCCGTGTGCATGTCCCTGAGTGAAAAAACCTACATCTGTCAGTCTGTCTCTCCCCAACAGTCACTCATTACTTGTGATACTCAGTGTGCATGTCCCCGAGTGAACAAACCTACATCTGTCTGTCTGTCGCCAACGGTCACTCATTACTTGTGATACTCAGTGTACATGTCCCTGAGTGAAAAAACCTACATCTGTCTGTCGCCAACGGGCACTCATTACTTGTGATACTCAGTGTGCATGTCCCTGAGTGAACAAACCTACATCTGTCTGTCTGTCGCCAACGGTCACTCATTACTTGTGATACTCAGTGTGCATGTCCCTGAGTGAACAAACCTACATCTGTCTGTCTCTCCCCAACAGTCACTCATTACTTGTGATACTCAGTGTGCATGCCCCTGAGTGAACAAACCTACATCTGTCTGTCGCCAACAGTCACTCATTACTTGTGATACTCAGTGTTCATGCCCCCGAGTGAACAAACCTACATCTTTCTCTCGCCAAGTCACTTATTACTTGTGATACTCAGTGTGCACGTCCCTGAGTGAACAAACCTAAATTTGTCGTTCTCTCGCCAACAGTCACTCATTACTTGAGATACTCAGTGTGCGTGCCCCCGAGTGAACAAACCTACATCTGTCTGTCTGTTGCCAACAGTCACTCATTACTTGTGATAGTGTGCGTGCCCCTGAGTGAACAAACCTACATCTGTCTGTCTCTCGCCAACAGTCACTCATTACTTGTGATACTCAGTGTGCGTGCCCCTGAGTGAACAAACCTACATCTGTCTGTCTCTCGCCAACAGTCACTCATTACTTGTGATACTCAGTGTGCATGTCCCTGAGTGAACAAACCTACATCTGTATGTCTCTCGCGAGCAGTCACTCATTACTTGTGATACTCAGTGTGCATGTCCCCGAGTGAACAAACCTACATCTGTCTGTCTCTCGCCAGCAGTCACTCATTACTTGTGATACTCAGTGTGCATGTCCCCGAGTGAACAAACCTACATCTGTCTGTCTCTCCCCAACAGTCACTCATTACTTGAGATACTCAGTGTGCATGTCCCCGAGTGAACAAACCTACATCTGTCTGTCTCTCCCCAACAGTCACTCATTACTTGTGATACTCAGTGTGCATGCCCCCGAGTGAACAAACCTACATCTGTGTGTCTCTCCCCAACAGTCACTCATTACTTGTGATACTCAGTTTGCATGTCCCCGAGTAAACAAACCTACATCTGTCTGTCTCTCCCCAACAGTCACTCATTACTTGTGATACTCAGTGTGCATGTCCCCGAGTGAACAAACCTACATCTGTCTGTCTCTCCCCAACAGTCACTCATTACTTGAGATACTCAGTGTGCATGTCCCCGAGTGAACAAACCTACATCTGTCTGTCTCTCCCCAACAGTCACTCATTACTTGTGACACTCAGTGTGCATGCCCCCGAGTGAACAAACCTACATCTGTCTGTCTCTCCCCAACAGTCACTCATTACTTGTGATACTCAGTGTGCGTGCCCCCGAGTGAACAAACCTACATCTGTATGTCTCTCCCCAACAGTCACTCATTACTTGTGATACTCAGTGTGCATGCCCCCGAGTGAACAAACCTACATCTGTCTGTCTCTCCCCAACAGTCACTCATTACTTGTGATACTCAGTGTGCGTGCCCCCTAGTGAACAAACCTACATCTGTCTGTCTCTCGCCAACAGTCACTCATTACTTGTGATACTCAGTGTGCATGTCCCCGAGTGAACAAACCTACATCTGTCTGTCTCTCCCCAACAGTCACTCATTACTTGTGATACTCAGTGTGCGTGCCCCCGAGTGAACAAACCTACATCTGTCTGTCTCTCCCCAACAGTCACTCATTACTTGTGATACTCAGTGTGCATGCCCCGGAGTGAACAAACCTACATCTGTCTGTCTCTCGCCAACAGTCACTCATTACTTGTGATACTCAGTGTGCATGCCCCCGAGTGAACAAACCTACATCTGTCTGTCTCTCGCCAACAGTCACTCATTACTTGTGATACTCAGTGTGCGTGCCCCCGAGTGAACAAACCTACATCTCTCGCCAACAGTCACTCATTACTTGTGATACTCAGTGTGCATGCCTAAGAGTGAACAAACCTACATGTGTCTGTCTCTCCCCAACAGTCACTCATTACTTGTGATACTCAGTGTGCGTGCCCCCGAGTGAACAAACCTACATCTGCCTGTCTCTCCCCAACAGTCACTCATTACTTGTGATACTCAGTGTGCATGCCCCCGAGTGAACAAACCTACATCTGTCTGTCTCTCCCCAACAGTCACTCATTACTTGTGATACTCAGTTTGCGTGCCCCCGAGTGAACAAACCTACATCTGTCTGTCTCTCGCCAACAGTCACTCATTACTTGTGATACTCAGTGTGCATGTCCCTGAGTGAACAAACCTACATCTGTCTGTCTCTCCCCAACAGTCACTCATTACTTGTGATACTCAGTGTGCATGTCCCCGAGTGAACAAACCTACATCTGTCTGTCTCTCCCCAACAGTCACTCATTACTTGTGATACTCCGTGTGCATGTCCCTGAGTGAACAAACCTACATCTGTATGTCTCTCTCCAATAGTCACTCATTACTTGTGATACTCAGTGTGCATGTCCCTGAGTGAAAAAACCTACACCTGTCTGTCTGTCTCTCCCCAACAGTCACTCATTACTTGTGATACTCAGTGTGCATGTCCCCGAGTGAACAAACCTACATCTGTCTGTCTCTCCCCAACAGTCACTCATTACTTGTGATACTCCGTGTGCATGCCCCTGAGTGAACAAACCTTCATCTGTCTGTCTCTCTCCAATAGTCACTCATTACTTGTGATACTCAGTGTGCATGTCCCTGAGTGAAAAAACCTACACCTGTCTGTCTGTCTCTCCCCAACAGTCACTCATTACTTGTGATACTCAGTGTGCATGTCCCCGAGTGAACAAACCTACATCTGTCTGTCTGTCGCCAACGGTCACTCATTACTTGTGATACCCAGTGGGCATGTCCCTGAGTGAAAAAACCTACATCTGTCTGTCTCTCTCCAACAGTCACTCATTACTTGTGATACTCAGTGTGGATGTCCCTGAGTGAACTAACCTACATCTGTCTGTCTCTCCCCAACAGTCACTCATTACTTGTGATACTCAGTGTGCATGCCCCTGAGTGAACAAACCTACATCTGTCTGTCGCCAACAGTCACTCATTACTTGTGATACTCAGTGTTCATGCCCCCGAGTGAACAGACCTACATCTGTCTCTCGCCAACAGTCACTCATTACTTGTGATACTCAGTGTGCATGTCCGTGAGTGAACAAACCTACATCTGTCTCTCGCCAACAGTCACTCATTACTTGAGATACTCAATGTGCATGCCCCTGAGTGAACAAACCTACATGTGTCGGTCTCTCTCCAACAGTCACTCATTACTTGTGATACTCAGTGTGCGTGCCCCCGAGTGAACAAACCTACATCTGTCTGTCGCCAACAGTCACTCATTACTTGTGATACTCAGTGTGCGTGCCCCCGAGTGAACAAACCTACATCTGTCTGTCTCTCGCCAACAGTCACTCATTACTTGTGATACTCAGTGTGCATGTCCCTGAGTGAACAAACCTACATCTGTATGTCTCTCCCCAACAGTCACTTATTACTTGTGATACTCAGTGTGCATGTCCCTGAGTGAACAAACCTACATCTGTCTGTCTCTCCCCAACAGTCACTCATTACTTGTGATACTCAGTGTGCGTGTCCCTGAGTGAACAGACCTACATCTGTCTGTCTCTCTCCAACAGTCACTCATTACTTGTGATACTCAGTGTGCCTGCCCCCGAGTGAACAAACCTATATCAGTCTGTCTCTCGCCGACAGTCACTCATTAGTTGTGATACTCAGTGTGCATGCCGCTGAGTGAACAAACCTACATCCGTCTGTCTCTCCCCAACAGTCACTCATTACTTGTGATACTCAGTGTGCATGCCCCTGAATGAACAAACCTACATCTGTATGTCTCTCCCCAACAGTCACTCCCCTCCGAAGGAGTGTGGCCTTGTCGTGGCGGAGGGGCTCAGTACCCGAACCAGACGGCCTGGTCTTTTGACCACTGGTAGGCAAGAGGTTAGGGGAAGCTAAGAACATTCCAAACGGGTAGATGAGGCTCGGTAGTCTTGGTGGACAACTCATCTAGGAGAAGAGGACTCCGAAATCAAACTCCCCCAGGGGCTCCTACTATGGTAGGTACGGGTTATGTGTACCCGGGGCCCCGAGCCATACTCTCGATTCCAAGAGGTGAGAGGGCATATGCCAAACGCCCAATTAACTTTGGTCCACTTTTGTGTTTGACCTCCCACCTGATACCTCCGTGTACACAGTCTGATGGATAACCTACGTGCGGTCGTCGGAGGATGGGGTGACGCAAGGGGTGACTGGGTAATGGCGTAAGTCCCAGCCCCTGGTTATCATGTAGGATCCCCCTCCGAAGGAGTGTCGCCTTGCCGTGGCGGAGGGGCTCAGTACCCGAACCAGACGGCCTGCTACGTGTGTCTTTGTGACCACTGGTAGGCAAGAGGTGAGGGGAAGCTAAGAACATTCCAACGGGTAGATGAGGCTCGTTAGTCTTGGTTGACAACTCATCTAGGAGAAGAGGACTCCGAAATCAAACTCCCCCAGGGGAACCTACCACGGTAGGTCCGGGTTTGGCGCACCCGGGGCCCCGAGCTGCTCACTATCACTTCACCCCCTCCACCTTCATTAACTGTGCCACGTGCAACGTTTTATGTTGCTTTTTATATCACCCTCTTCCTCTACTAGGCTTATTCTGATTATTAGTTTGTAAGTTCCTAGAATTATAACTCCTGTCTCACCAGCAGGGATCTTTCCTATCTCCGTGGTCCTGTCCCACGGTTTTCAGCGCGGCCCCCGACTTGTGTGCTCTTCGGAGGTCTCAGGCGCGAAGGTTGTGCGGACCCTTCACACTGCCCCCATGTGTAGCCTTAGGTGCGGAGCCCGTCCACACGTCATGTACACCCACGTAGCTCCTTGAGGGCACGGCCGGTGTTAATCTCCCGACGGCCGCGTGCCGTCGGGTTAGTATCACCGGCCGGACGTGTTACCGCTGACGGAGCCCCGGTGTAATCAACCCGAAGTCCCCTGAATCCACGCTGACTCCGTTGAGGCAGCGTGTGCTAAAGCGGGGAGCCACAGGCGGTTATTCCTGTGGTGGGGGCATAAAACCGGGGTGTCACGTGGTGAACGGTTTACCCATGCGGACAAGCAGTGGAGATCGGAGGGTAGCTCCTCTGAAGTACGCCTTGAGGTCAGTCATGGAGGGGTCTCCATGGCGGCACAGACCGTGGAGATTTTGGTGTCTTTTATCCTTTGACCCCCGGATGGCAGGCTGACGCCGACGGTTCCGGATGGGGGTCCAATTCATAATGCATCCGCGCAAACCCTCCTCATTTGACACGTTTTTGGTTTTGACTTTGGCTTGTGACGGGAAAACGGTAAAGGATCTTAGCCCCTTCTATATTAAACGGGAAGTTGACCGAATCTGTGGCCCTGTAAAAAATGCGACCAGAATACGCGACGGTACGCTATTGATAGAGGTGATTACTGCAGACCAGTCGCAGAAACTACTGAAAGCGAGTTTATTGGGCTCCTACCCTATCCGGGTAGTCCCACATAAAACACTGAATACTTGCAGAGGAGTTGTCACCACCTCCAGCCTTGATGGTCTGTCTAATGAAGAGATAGTCACCTGCCTTTCAGATCAACGGGTGTGTCAGGCGTACCGTCTCACTCGAAAACAGGATGGAAAAGTGATCGATTTACGCACTGTGTTTTTGACATTTAAGGGTACTCAGTTACCCGAGTACATCTTCTGCGGCTACGAGCGTGCCGCAGTTCGGCAGTATGTACCGAACCCTATGCGCTGTTTTCAGTGTCAGAAGTTCGGGCATACTAAGCCTTCGTGCACCCATCCTGCTACTTGTGAGCGTTGTGGACTACCATACCATGAGGGCACGGCTTGCACCCGTGACCCTTACTGCGTTAACTGCGAAGGGAGTCATCCATCCAGCTCGCGACAGTGTCCGAAGTTTCTCGAGGAAAAGTGTATCCAGGAGTTGCGCGTGAAAGAACGCCTGACGTTTGTTGAAGCGCGCCGTCGCTTTCAACAACTGCAACCTGCTACCACCACAGGTTTTGCATCCGCTGTTCGTCGCCCTCCTGTGAACACTGTTGCTATACAGCATGTACCCGTCGCAGATGCTTCGACACAAACAGATTTACCGGCGAGCACCTCTCCACCGCGTCGTGATAAAACTGCACCAGCAACTACATCTTCCGCTGTGCAGACACACGCTCACCAGTCGTCCACAAGCAGAGGCTACACCGTATTGCCTGTTCCCACAAATCGTTCGCGAACTAAACATCGGGCGAGTAGTCGTACCTCCACGAAGTCCCGCTCCCGCTCCGCGAGCCGCCGGGGATCTTCTGACTCCCGAAGTTCCGAGGAGTCGCCTGAGGACGGTGAAAAGCACATCATTGGTCCCAAGTGCGCCAAGGTTAAGATGAAGAAAAAGATAAAGACTATGCCTTAACCTTTTTATTATGGAAATAATTCAGTGGAATGTTAATGGGTACCGGGCCCGTGCCCCGGACATACAACACTTAGCTTGGCACCATTCACCTTCAATCGTCTGTCTACAAGAAACCCATCTGAAGCCTAACCACACCTTACATCTTCGTGGTTTTTCGGCATTTAGACATGACTCTGCAGCTGATAGACGAGCAAGCGGTGGTGTTGCTACTCTGGTGGCGCATACCATCTCAGCCACAAGCATCCCGCTAAACACGCCGCTGCAAGCTGTAGCAGTGCGTGTCCATATGCAGGGCGTGAGTCTGTCAATTTGTAATGTCTATCTGCCACCGGTCAGTGTCGTACACGCGAACGATCTTCGGGCTCTTTTGGCTCAGATTCCGCCACCGCTTATCTTCCTTGGTGATCTGAATGCCAAACACACTTTATGGGGCTCCGACACTGACGATGCTCGCGGATGCCTTGTAGCAGACGTTTGCGATATGTCCGGCCTCCTTTTGTTGAACACTGGTGCCCCTACTTTCTTATCATCTGCCTATGGTACCTATTCCGCCTTAGACGTTAGCTTCTGTAGCCCGTCACTGGTACCACTTATTGATTGGTCGGTGCTCTCCGACCTCTTTGGCAGTGATCATTTTCCCATTAACATTCACATTACTGGTTTCCATCCTATTCCAACACGATACCCTCACTGGATTATTTCCAAGGCTGACTGGGGGAAATTCCGTTCCCTCATTCACCTTACGGACGATGGTTTTACCACCATTGACAACATGGTGGAGTATTTTACATGTTCTGTCCTGCTTGCAGCAAATTCCAGCATTCCTCGCGGTTCTACTACACCTCGTCATGTTCCCGTGCCTTGGTGGTCCGAGGAATGTCGTTTGGCTGTTAAAGCCCGAAAACGGGCTCTGCGAGTTTTCAGTGCACATCCTACGGAAGAGAACTTCATTACCTTTAAGCGTGTGCGTGCCCGGGCGCGTTTTGTACTTCGCAGTGCAAAACGCACATCCTGGGTAACTTACGTCTCTTCCCTCTCTCGACGCACTTCAACACAAAGGGTGTGGACTGCGGTTCGGCGTATGTACGGCAAGTGTCGCCGGACGATTATTCCCGGTCTTGCCGTACAGGGCTCTTATTACACCAACGAGCAGGCGATCGCCGACGCCCTTGCCGAATCTTTCTCTGCTACCAGCCAAACCCAAAGTTACGATAGGTCGTTTTTAGCTATCAAGGAATCTGCGGAGCGGATAGTTCTTAATTTTAACAGCGACGGTAGTGAACCATACAACACGCCTTTTAGCATAGCAGAGCTGATGCACTCCTTGTCTCTGGCGCACGACTCTTCTCCCGGTCCGGATGACATCCACCGACAAATGTTGCTTCATCTTCCACCTCAGGCTCTTTCCTTCCTGCTGAGCATCTATAACCGAATCTGGCTCCAGCGGGTTTACCCGTCTTCCTGGCGCGAGGGTATCGTCATCCCTATACCTCGGCCCGGGAAAGACCGGACACTTGCCTCTAGCTACCGCCCTATTTGCCTAACGAGTGTCGTTTGCAAGACCCTCGAACGTATGATCAACACTCGTTTAGTGTGGTGGCTAGAGACGAATAACCTGCTGAGTAATGTCCAGTGCGGTTTTCGTCGCCATCGCTCCAGTGTCGACAATCTGACAAGCATGGAGGCCTACATACAGAATGCATTTCTCTTGAAGCAGCATGTCGTGGGTGTCTTCTTTGATCTGGAGAAGGCCTACGACACTACATGGCGCTATGGCATTCTCCGTACTCTACACGATTATGGTTTACGTGGTAACTTGTCGTTTTTTATTTTTAACTTTTTACTAACTCGCCGTTTTCGTGTCCGCATAGGCAACACGCTCTCCCAAGAGAAGGTTCAGGAGAATGGTGTACCCCAAGGGTCGATTCTCAGTGTTACGCTTTTCGCCGTTGCCATTAATGGCATCACCAGCGCTGTTCGTAGCGGAATCCCGATGTCGCTGTATGTTGACGACTTTGCGATATACTATCGCTCTTATAGTTTGGAGCACATCGAGCGTCAACTGCAGATGACCATAACATCCATCGCCGAGTGGGCGTCTCGCACCGGCTTTCGGTTTTCTCCTACGAAAACACAGTGTCTCCACTTTCACCGACTCCGTGGTGTACACCTTCCTCCTGATCTTCATTTGCGTGGCACACGTCTTCCATTTGTTCCGCACCTGAAGTTCTTGGGCTTACACCTCGACAGCAAACTCACATGGGAGCACCATATACGGCACCTTCGTGCTTCCTGCGGTCGCTCGCTTCGGGTACTCAGGGTCCTGTCTGGGGCATCTTGGGGCGGCGATCGCACGGTAATGTTGAGGTTGTATCGCTCACTGGTCCGGTCCAAATTAGACTACGGCTGTTTTATCTATGGCTCTGCATCAGCCTCTAAGCTCCGCCTTTTAGACACAATTCATCACACTGGTATCCGTCTCGCTACTGGGGCTTTCCGCACAAGTAGAGTGGATTGTCTGTATGCTGATTCTGGCGAACCTCCACTGTCTGTTCGACGCTCATTGTTACTTTGTTCCTATGTGGCAAGGTTGGCCGCTCATCCAGGTCATCCTTCGTTTCCACCTGTATTGCGTCCAGACCTCGCGCACCGTTATATGCGGAATAAAACAATCTCCCGTCCAAGTGGCATCAGGTTTCAAGAACTACTTGTCGCAAACGCCCTCCGACTGCCAGTTGTAGAGCGGCTTTCATTTGGCCACTGTCCTCCCTGGCAGCTCCAGCGTGCACGCTTTGACCTGGAGCTGTCGGGCTGTCCAAAGACTGCTACCCCTCCTTCGGTGTTCCGTCAACTCTTCACCGCAGTTCTGAGCCGATACCGGACTTATACTCCGGTATTCACCGATGGCTCCCAGTTGGGTAGTACGACGGGTTCCGCATTTATATACAACGGTGAGGTTCACACATACCGCCTTCCAGACGCCAGTTCAGTTTTTACCGCCGAGCTGTTTGCCATCTTTTATTTCTTACTTTTTATCTCCCGTTCAGTTCCTGGACATTTTATTGTATGTTGCGACTCCCTGAGCGCTCTTCAGGCGCTGCAACAATTTGTTGGCAACTCGGCATCAATTATTAAAATACAGACACTTTTATCTCAATTGTTATCTCGCGGATACCAGTTCGTTTTTACGTGGATCCCAGGTCATGTGGGTATTCCGGGTAACGAGGCAGTTGATGCGGCTGCGAAGTCTGCATGTCGCCTTCCGGAATATTCCACCCGTACGCTACCCTATATAGATGTGCAGAAGTACTTTCGTCGCCATCTATTTACTCTCTGGCAACAATCTTGGGAAGCGTTATCTGGCACTCAGTTACGGACAATCAAGGACACGGTACAACCCTGGCAAACATCTTGCAGGGATTCCAGGCGTGAGGAGGTGATTTTAACCCGCCTGAGGATAGGCCACACTCGAGCCACGCATGCACACCTTTTGCGCGGTGATCCGGAGCCTGTCTGTGCGACGTGCAATGTGCCACTCTCCGTTGCACATGTCCTTGCTGATTGTCCGCGGTATGCTCGTGAGCGCCAGTCCTTTGGCCTGGGTCTTACACTGTGCACCATGTTAGGCAACGACCCAGCAGCTGTAAATACAGTACTGCGGTTTGTTGCGCGTATCGATTTTGGTAAGCAAGTGTAAGGTTTCTTTTATCTTGGCGGAAAAATACTTTTAGGATGTTTTACTCGTGTTTTTACCCTTTTTCAACAGTATAAGTAGTTTAGGGTTTTCGTAATATGGTTTTATTGGTTTTTAATTTTCCTTTTTTACCTGTTTTTAGCTCTCTTTTTAGTGGTTTTAACGTTCATTTTTAGGTATTTTAACTTTCACTTTTTAACTTTAAAGCGGGTGAGGTTTTATTTTCTTTGATTGCTTTTACATTGGACTTCGGGCCCTAATGACCTAGTTGTCGACGGGCCCGTAAACCCCACTACTCACTCACTCACCTTTGCGTACGGTGTTTCTGACGTTCAGAGGAACTAAATTGCCCGAGTACATCTTATGTGGCTACGAACGTGCCGCCGTGCGCCAGTATGTGCCGAACCCCATGCGTTGTTTTAGGTGCCAAGGGTTCGGCCATACAAAGACCCTGTGCAATAATCCTGCTATATGTGAGCGCTGTGGTTTAGCAGCCCACGAGGACCCGACATGTACACGGGATCCCCTCTGTGTAAACTGTGAAGGGAAGCATCCATCCAGCTCGCGTCAGTGTGCGAAGTTCCTGGATGAGAAGTGTATACAAGAATTGCGCGTGAAAGAACATCTCACGTTTCCAGAAGCGCCCCCTCCGAAGGAGTGTCGCCTTGCCGTGGCGGAGGGGCTCAGTACCCGATCCAGACGGCCTACTAAGTGAGTCTTCGTGACCACTGGTAGGCAAGAGGTGAGGGGAAGCTAAGAACAGTCCAACGGGTAGATGAGGCTCGTTAGTCTTGGTCGACGACTCATCTAGGAGAAGAGGACTCCGAAATCAAACTCCCCCAGGGGAACCTACCACGGTAGGTCCGGGTTTGGCGCGCCCGGGGCCCCGAGCTGCTCACCATCATTTCACCCCCTCCATATACATTAACTGTGCCACGTGCAGCGATTTATGTTGCTTTTATATCATCCTCTGCCTCTTCTAGGTTTATTCCGATTATTAGTTAGTAAGGCCTTAGTTTTATAACTCCTGTCTCACCAGCAGGGATCTTTCCTATCTCCGTGGTCCTGTCCCACGGTTTTCAGCGCTGCCCCCGACTTGTGTGCTCTTCGGAGGTCTCAGGCGCGGAGGTTAGGCGGATCCTTTACACTGCCCCCATGTGTAGCCTTAGGTGCGGAGCCCGTCCACACGTCAAGTACACCCACGTAGCTCCTTGAGGGCACGGCCGGTGTTAATCTCCCGACGGCCGTGTGCCGTCGGGTTAGTATCACCGGCCGGACGTGTTACCGCTGACGGAACCCCGGTGTAATCAACTCGAAGTCCCCTGAATCCACGCTGACTCCGTTGAGGCAGCGTGTGCTAAAGCGGGGAGCCACAGGCGGTTATTCCTGTGGTGGGAGCATAAAACCGGGGTGTCACGTGGTGAACGGTTTACCCATGCGGACAAGCAGTGGAGATCGGAGGGTAGCCCCTCTGAAGTACGCTTTGAGGTCAGTCATGGAGGGGTCTCCATGGCGGCACAGATCGTGGAGATTTTGGTGTCTTTTATCCTTTGACCCCCGGATGGCAGGCTGACGCCGACGGTTCCGGAAGGGGGTCCAAACCAATCATGTATCCGCGCAAAACCCCTTACACTGATGTTTTCTTGGTTATGACCTTGGCAAGTGATGGAAAATCGATGAAGGATATTAGCCCTTTCTATATAAAGAAGGAAGTGGATCGGATTTGTGGACCAGTCAAGAACGCAACACGCCTTAGAGACGGTACGCTGCTATTGGAGACGACAAACTCAGACCAGTCACAGAAGCTCCTTAAAGCGCATTTGTTGGGATCCTATCCCGTGCGGGTAGCCCCACACAAGTCGCTTAATTCATGTCGGGGAGTTGTTACCACCTCTAGCTTGGACAGTCTCTCTAATGAGGAAATTGTCACCTGTCTCTCGGACCAAAGAGTATGTCAAGCGTACCGTCTGTCACGAAAGCAGGAAGGCAAGGAGATCGCCTTACGAACGGTGTTTCTTACGTTCAAGGGTACCACCTTGCCAGAATATATCTATTGCGGTTATGAGCGGGCCGCTGTACGTCCGTATGTACCGAACCCCATGCGCTGCTTCCAGTGTCAGAGGTTCGGACATACAAGGAGCTCGTGCACGCATCCTGCTATTTGTGAACGATGCGGGTTAGCAGCACATGAAGAGACCGCGTGTACACGGGACCCCTGCTGCGTGAACTGTGGAGGGAAACATCCTTCTAGCTCGCGTCAGTGCCCACAGTTTTCTGATGAAAAGAGTATCCAGGAGTTACGAGTTACGGAACACCTAACGTTTCTGGAAGCACGGCGGCGCTTCGAACAGCTAAAACCTGCGAACACCACCGGGTATGCGTCTGCTGCCCGCCGCCCTCCTGTGACCACTGTGGGCCTGCAACACGCACCTGTATCGGACGTTGGCACACAAACCGATTGGTCAGCGAGCACTCCTCCACAGCGTCACCCTAATCCTCCTGCGACTACATCTATCGCAGTGCAGACTTCAGCTCTCGAACCGTCCCCATGTGCAACCACTTCTGTGGACAAACCTCGAGCCAGGCACGTTGTTCGAGCCAGCAGTCCCACGTCCTCCATGAAGTCCCGCTCCCGCTCTGCGAGCCGTAGGGGATCTTCGGACTCCCAAACATCGGAGGAGTCGCCAGAGGATGGGGAAAGCCACTTCATTGGTCCCAAATGCGCCAAGATGAAACGAAAGAAGAAGAAAAAGATAAAGACTGGCCACTAATCTCCTTTTAATATGGAAATAATCCAGTGGAATGTTAATGGGTTCCGGGCACGTTCTCCGGACATACAGCACTTAGTCTTTGAAAGAACTCCATCAATTGTCTGTCTACAAGAAACCCACTTGAAGCCTCACCACGCATTACATCTCCGTGGTTTTTCGGTATTTAGACATGACTCTGCAGCTGATCGGCGCGCAAGCGGTGGTGTTGCCACTCTGGTGGCTCATAACATCTGTGCCACAAGCATCCCGCTTAACTCGCCACTGCAAGCTGTGGCAGTACGCGTCCAGTTGCAGGGTCTGAGTCTGTCTATTTGTAACGTCTATCTGCCACCGGTCAGTGTCGTACAACAAAACGATCTTCGGGCTCTCTTGGCACAGATTCCACCACCGATCTTGTTTTTGGGCGATCTGAATGCCAAAAATACCCTTTGGGGCTCCGACACTGACGATGCTCGTGGTTGCCTTGTAGCAGACGTGTGCGTTATGTCCGGCTTACTTTTGTTAAATACTGGTGTCCCTACCTTCATATCATCTGCCTACGCTACACAGTCCGCCATAGACGTTTCCTTTTGTAGCCCATCGCTAGTACCTATTCTGGATTGGTCGGTTCTCTCCGACTTATATGGCAGTGATCATTATCCCATTAACATTCACCTATCCGTCCACCATCCTGTGCCAACACGACACCCTCACTGGATTATTTCCAAGGCTGATTGGGAGAAATTTCGATCCCTCATTCACATACACGACAATGGCTTTGACACCATTGATGAAATGGTGGAGTACTTTACCTGCTCTATCTTGCTCGCGGCAGATTCCAGCGTTCCTCGAAGTTCCTCTACGCCACGACACGTTCCCGTACCGTGGTGGACCGAGGAGTGCCGCTTGGCTATCAAAGCTCGTAGGCGTGCTCTGCGTGCTTTTCACCTGCATCCTACGGAGACCAATTTTATATCTTTTAAACGCGCTCGTGCGAGGGCACGTTTTGTACTCCGTAGTGCAAAACGTAGCTCCTGGGAATCTTACGTCTCTTCCCTCTCCCGTCGCAGCTCTGCAACACAAGTGTGGAATGCTGTTCGGCGTATGTACGGCAAGTGTCGCCGGACGATAATACCCGGTCTTGCCGTGCAGGGACGCTCTTACACCCACGAGCAGGATATCGCCGACGCCCTCGCAGACGCTTTCGCTGCTGATAGCCAAACCCAAAGCTACCACACTACCTTTTTACCCGTCAAGGAATCTGCGGAGCGGGTAGTCCTCAATTTTAAAAGTGACTCTAGTGAACCGTACAACGCTCATTTTACGGAGGCGGAGCTAGCCCATGCTTTGTCTCTCGCGAAGGACTCTTCTCCTGGGCCTGATGACATTCACCGACAAATGCTGCTTCATCTTCCACCTGAGGCGTTGACCTTCCTGCTGAACATGTACAACCGCATCTGGCTTCAGCAGGTTTTCCCTTCTTCCTGGCGCGAGGGTACTGTCATCCCTATCCCTCGGCCGGGGAAGGACCGGACACTTCCCTCTAGCTACCGTCCTATCTGCCTGACGAGTGTCGTTTGTAAGACCATGGAACGAATGATTAACACTCGCTTAGTGTGGTGGCTAGAGACGAATAACCTGCTGAGCAACGTTCAGTGCGGCTTTCGTCGTCATCGCTCGAGTGTCGATAACCTTACTCGCATGGAGGCCTACATCCAGAATGCCTTTCTCATGAAGCAGCATGTCGTGGGGGTGTTCTTCGACCTGCAGAAGGCCTACGACACTACATGGCGCTATGGTATCCTCCGTAGTTTACACGACTACGGTTTACGTGGCCATCTAGCTCTCTTTGTTCTTAATTTTTTACAACTTCGCCGATTTCGTGTCCGCATTGGCCATACGCTTTCACAAGAACGAATCCAGGAGAATGGTGTACCCCAGGGGTCGATTCTGAGTGTAACACTTTTCGCCGTGGCCATCAACGGCATTGCCAGTGTTGTTCGTAGGGGAATACCAATGTCACTGTATGTTGACGACTTTGCGATATACTATCGCTCTCATAGTTTAGAGCACATCGAGCGTCAACTGCAGCTAGCTATAACATCCATCGCCGAGTGGGCATTTCGCACCGGCTTTCAGTTCTCCCCTACGAAAACACAATGTGTCCACTTCCATCGACTTCGTGGCGTACACCCGGCCCCTGATCTTTATTTGCGTGGCACGCGTCTTCCATTTGTTCCGCACCTGAAATTCTTGGGCTTACACCTCGACACCAAACTTATATGGGAGCACCATATTCGTTATCTGCGTGCTTCCTGCGATCGTTCGCTTCGGGTGCTCCGGGTTTTATCTGGGGTATCTTGGGGCGGCGATCGCACGGTCATGTTGAGGTTGTATCGTTCACTGGTCCGGTCCAAATTAGACTACGGCTGTTTTATCTATGGCTCCGCATCCGCCTCTAAACTCCGCCTTTTAGATAGAATACATCACACTGGTATCCGTCTCGCTACTGGGGCTTTCCGTACAAGTAGAGTGGACTGTCTGTATGCTGATTCTGGCGAACCCCCACTGTCTGCCCGACGCTCGTTGTTACTATGTTCCTACGTGGCAAGGTTGGCCGCTCATCTAGGTCATCCTTCGTTTCCACCTGTATTGCGTCCAGACCTAGTGTACCGTTATACGCGGAATACAACTATCTCCCGTCCAAGCGGCATCAGGTTTCGAGAACTTCTGACCGCACACGATCTACGCTTGCCAGCCGTAGAGCGGCATTCGCATGGCCGATACCCTCCATGGCAGCTCCAGCGTGCACGCTTTGACCTGGAGCTGTCGAGCTGTGCGAAGTTAGCTACCCCTCACTCGGTGTTTCACAAACTTTTCACCGCAGTTCCGGGCCGATACCGGACTCATACTCCGGTATTTACTGATGGCTCACGGATGGGTAGTGCGACGGGTTCCGCTTTTGTATACCATGGCGACGTTCGCAAGTACCGCCTTCCAGACGCCAGTTCAGTATTTACCGCCGAGCTGTTTGCCATATTTTATTTCCTGCTTTTTATCTCCAGTTCAGGTCCTGGAAGTTTTATTATCTGTTCCGACTCTTTTAGCGCCCTCCAGGCCTTGCAACAGTTTATCGGCACCTCGGCATTGATTATTAGAATTCAGACGTTGATCTCGCAACTACTGTCTCGCGGATACCAGTTTGTTTTTACGTGGATCCCAGGCCATGTGGGTATTCCGGGCAACGAGGCGGCGGATGCGGCTGCAAAGTCTGCATGCCGCCTCCCGGAATACTCCACCCGTGCGCTACCCTATGTAGATGTGCAGAAATACTTTCGCCGCCATCTATTTACCCACTGGCAGCAATCTTGGGAAGCGTTAGCTGGCACTCAGTTACGGACAATAAAGGACACTGTACAACCCTGGCAGACCAGCTGCAGGAATTCCAGGCGTGAGGAAGTGATTTTAACCCGCCTGAGGATAGGCCACACTCGAGCCACTCATGGACATCTTTTGCGTGGTGATCCGGAGCCTGTGTGTGCGACGTGCAATGTTCCACTCTCCGTCGCACATGTCCTTCTTGATTGTCCGCAATACGGTCATGAGCGTCAGTCCCTAGGCCTGGGCCATACACTGTGCTCTGTTTTAGGCAACGACGCAGTAGCTGTCAATACAGCACTGCGGTTTGTTGCCAAGATAGATTTTTGCAAGCAAGTGTAAGGTGCTTTTATATTGGCGGATATTGACTTTTAGTTGTTTTTACTTTGGATGTTATTCTGGTTTTTACCTTTTAAAGATTTTATCAGTTTTAAGTTTTATAAGTCTACGTTTTTACCAGTTGTTTAACTTTTAACTGTTTTAGCTCTCGGTTTTAGACTTTTTAACCTTTTTTAAGTTATTTTAACTTTCACCTTTTAGCTTTTTAGGGTGAGGTTTTATTGTTGGCTTGTTTTTATTCTGTGAACTTAGGGCCCTAATGACCTAGTTGTCGATGGGCCCTTAAACAATACTCACTCACTCACTCACTCACTCACTCACCCCTCTAATCGATTGGTCGGTACTCTCCGACTTATTTGGCAGTGATCACTACCCCATTAACATTCACCTATCCAGCCACAATTCTGTGCCAACACGCTTTCCTCACTGGATTATTTCCAAGGCTGACTGGGGGAAGTTTCGTTCCCTCATTCACCTAACCGACGATGGTTTTACCACCATTGACGACATGGTGGAGTATTTTACTTACTCTATCCTTCGTGCACCGGATTCCAGCACTTCTCGTGGTTCCACTACACCTCGTCACGTTCCTGTGCCTTGGTGGTCCGAGGAATGCCGTTTGGCTACTAAAGCACGTAAGCGTGCATTGCGTACCTTTACATTACATCCTACGCAGGCGAACTTTGTCGCTTTTAAGCGTGCTCGTGCTAGGGCAAGATTTATACTTCGAGACGCAAAACACAAATCGTGGGAAAAGTATGTATCTTCTCTTTCCCGTCGAAGTTCGGCGCAAAAGGTGTGGACTGCTGTTCGGCGAATGTACGGCAAGTGCCGCCGGACGACCATCCCCGGCCTTGCCGTACAGGACTCCCGTTACACCACCTCCGAAGGAGTGTCGCCTTGCCGTGGCGAAGGGGCTCAGTACCCGAACCAGACGGCCTGCTACGTGTCTTTGTGACCACTGGTAGGCAAGAGGTGAGGGGAAGCTAAGAACATTCCAACGGGTAGATGAGGCTCGTTAGTCTTGGTTGACAACTCATCTAGGAGAAGAGGACTCCGAAATCAAACTCCCCCAGGGGAACCTACCACGGTAGGTCCGGGTTTGGCGCACCCGGGGCCCCGAGCTGCTCACTATCACTTCACCCCCTCCACCTTCATTAACTGTGCCACGTGCAGCATTTTATGTTGCTTTTTACATCACCCTCTCCCTCTTCTAGGTTTATTCCGATTATTAGTTAGTAAGGCCTTAGTTTTATAACTCCTGTCTCACCAGCAGGGATCTTTCCTATCTCCGTGGTCCTGTCCCACGGTTTTCAGCGCGGCCCCCGACTTGTGTGCTCTTCGGAGGTCTCAGGCGCGAAGGTTGTGCGGACCCTTCACACTGCCCCCATGTGTAGCCTTAGGTGCGGAGCCCGTCCACACGTCATGTACACCCACGTAGCTCCTTGAGGGCACGGCCGGTGTTAATCTCCCGACGGCCGCGTGCCGTCGGGTTAGTA
This sequence comes from Tenodera sinensis, assembly GCA_030765045.1. NCBI lineage: Eukaryota > Metazoa > Arthropoda > Insecta > Mantodea > Mantidae > Tenodera > Tenodera sinensis. Next base: position 459,590 of record JAUKNM010000063.1, on the reverse strand, counting down.
TCACCGGCCGGACGTGTTACCGCTGACGGAGCCCCGGTGTAATCAACCCGAAGTCCCCTGAATCCACGCTGACTCCGTTGAGGCAGCGTGTGCTAAAGCGGGGAGCTACAGGCGGTTATTCCTGTGGTGGGGGCATAAAACCGGGGTGTCACGTGGTGAACGGTTTACCCATGCGGACAAGCAGTGGAGATCGGAGGGTAGCTCCTCTGAAGTACGCCTTGAGGTCAGTCATGGAGGGGTCTCCATGGCGGCACAGACCGTGGAGATTTTGGTGTCTTTTATCCTTTGACCCCCGGATGGCAGGCTGACGCCGACGGTTCCGGATGGGGGTCCAAATAATCATGTCTCCGCGCAACCCCTCTTCCTTTGACCCTTTCTTAGTTTTGACTTTGGCATGTGACGGGAAAACGATAAAGGACCTTAGCCCATTTTACATAAAACGAGAAGTCGACAGAATATGTGGCCCGGTTAAGAACGCGACCAGAGTTCGAGACGGTACGCTGTTGATCGAAACCAACACGGCAGACCAGACCCAGAAACTTTTAAAGGCGAGTTTGTTGGGCTCCTACCCAATTCGGGTAGCCCCACACAAATCGCTCAACACATGTAGGGGAGTTGTCACCACCTCCAGTCTGGACAATCTGTCGAACGATGAGATTACTACCTGTCTCTCCGACCAGCGTGTGTGTCAGGCTTACCGTCTTACCCGAAAGCAGGATGGCAAGGATGTACCTTTGCGTACGGTGTTTCTGACGTTCAGAGGAACTAAATTGCCCGAGTACATCTTTTGTGGCTACGAACGTGCCGCCGTACGCCAGTATGTGCCGAACCCCATGCGTTGTTTTAGGTGCCAACGGTTCGGCCATACTAAGACCCTGTGTAATAATCCTGCTATATGTGAGCGCTGTGGTTTAGCAGCCCATGAGGACCCGACATGTACACGGGATCCCCTCTGTGTGAACTGTGAAGGGAAGCATCCATCCAGCTCGCGTCAGTGTGCGAAGTTCTTGGATGAGAAGTGCATACAAGAACTGCGCGTGAAAGAACATCTCACGTTTCCAGAAGCGCGTCGTCGCTTTGAGCAGCTGAAACCTGCTACCACCACAGGTTATGCCTTGGCTGCCCGACGCGCTCCTGCCAGCAGCGTAGCGATCCAGCACGTTCCTGTGTCAGATGCTTCTACACAGACTGACCTACCTGCGAATACCCCTTCACTGTCTCGTGCCACAGCTGCACCTGCTACTACATCTATAGCCGTGCAGACACCAGCTCACAAGACAACTAGCCGCAGCCAGCCTGTTGACAGCCATTATTCTAGGCCTTCTGGTCGCGCCAGCAGTCGCACATCGTCCATGAAGTCCCGCTCCCGCTCTCGTTCAGCGAGCCGCCGGGGATCTTCAGACTCCCGGACGTCGGCGGAGTCACCAGACGATGGCGAATTTAACCTACCCCGTCCGAAGTCGGTTAAGGTAAAGATGAAAAAGAAAAAGATGAAGACGAATCCCTAATTCTTCTTTACCATGGAAATAATCCAGTGGAATGTTAATGGGTTCCGGGCACGTGTTCCGGACGTACAGCATCTCGTTTCGCAACGGTCTCCATCAATCGTCTGTCTACAAGAAACGCACTTGCACCCTAACCACGCATTACAACTTCGTGGTTTTTCGGCATTTAGACATGACTCTGCAGCTGATAGGCGAGCCAGCGGGGGTGTTGCTATCCTGGTGGCGCATGATATCTCTGCCACCAGTGTGCCACTCAACACGCCGCTACAAGCTGTAGCGGTGCGTGTGCAGCTGCAGAGCCTCTGTTTCTCCCTTTGCAATGTCTATCTGCCACCGGTCAGTGTCGTACACACGAACGATCTTCGGGCTCTCTTGGCACAGATTCCGCCACCGCTCATCTTTCTCGGCGATCTGAATGCCAAGCACTCTCATTGGGGCTCCGACATTGACGATGCCCGTGGGTGCCTTGTAGCAGACGTTTGCCATATGTCCGGCCTAGTCATATTAAACACTGGCGTGCCTACTTACTTATCATCTGCCTATGGTACACACTCCGCACTTGACGTTTCATTTAGCAGTCCGTCACTGGTACCTCTACTCGACTGGTCGGTGCTTTCCGACTTATTTGGCAGTGATCATTACCCCATTAGCATTCACCTATCGGGCCACAATTCTGTGCCAACACGCTTTCCTCACTGGATTATTTCCAAGGCTGACTGGGGGAAGTTTCGTTCCCTCATTCACCTAACCGACGATGGTTTTACCACCATTGACGACATGGTGGAGTATTTTACTTACTCTATCCTTCGTGCAGCGGATTCCAGCATTCCTCGTGGTTCCACTACACCTCGTCACGTTCCTGTGCCTTGGCGGTCCGAGGAATGCCGTTTGGCTACTAAAGCACGCAAGCGTGCATTGCGTATCTTTACATTACATCCTACGCAGGCGAACTTTGTCGCTTTTAAGCGTGCTCGTGCTAGGGCAAGATTTATACTTCGAGACGCAAAACGCAAATCGTGGGAAAAGTATGTATCTTCTCTTTCCCGTTTAAGTTCGGCGCAAAAGGTGTGGACTGCTGTTCGGCGAATGTACGGCAAGTGTCGCCGGACGATCGTCCCCGGCCTTGCCGTACAGGGCTCCCGTTACACCACCGAGCAGGACATCGCCGACGCCCTTGCCGAGTGTTTTGCCTGTACTAGCCAAACCCAAAGCTATGATAGAGCGTTTTTAGCTGTCAAGGAATCTGCGGAGCAGATAGGCCTTACTTTTAACAGTGCCCAAAGTGAACCGTACAATGCACCATTTACCGAGGCGGAGCTAGCGCATTCCTTGTCCCTAGCAAAGAATTCTTCTCCCGGTCCTGATGACATCCACCGCCAAATGCTGCTTCATCTTCCACCTGCAGCTCTTTCCTTCATGTTGAGCATGTATAACCGCATCTGGCATCAGCAGGTTTTTCCGTCTTCCTGGCGAGAGGGCATTGTCATCCCTATCCCTCGACCAGGAAAAGACCGGACACTTCCCTCTAGCTACCGCCCTATCTGCCTGACGAGTGTCGTCTGCAAGACCTTGGAACGGATGATTAACACTCGCTTAGTGTGGTGGCTAGAGACGAATAACCTGCTGAGCAATGTTCAGTGCGGATTTCGTCGCTATCGCTCGTGTCGACAACCTGACGCGCATGGAGGCATACATACAGAATGCGTTTCTCCTGAAGCAGCATGTCGTGGGTGTCTTCTTTGATCTGGAGAAGGCCTACGATACTACTTGGCGCTATGGCATTCTCCGTACTCTACACGGTTATGGTTTGCGCGGTCACTTAGCCGTTTTCCTTTTTAACTTTTTACTCATTCGCCGTTTTCGTGTCCGTATAGGCAACACGTTGTCTCAAGAGAAGATCCAGGAGAATGGTGTACCCCAGGGATCCATCCTCAGTGTCACACTTTTCGCAGTTGCCATTAATGGCATCACTAGTGTTGTTCGTAGCGGTATCCCGATGTCGCTGTATGTTGACGACTTTGCGATCTACTATCGCTCTTATAGTTTGGAGCACATCGAGCGTCAACTGCAGCTGACCATAATCTCCATCGCCGAGTGGGCATTACGCACGGGCTTTCGGCTGTCCCCTACGAAAACACAGTGTCTACACTTTCACCGACTGCGAGGAGTACACCCTCCTCCTGATCTTCATCTCCGCGACACACGTCTTCCTTTTGTACCGCACCTTAAGTTCTTGGGCCTACACCTCGACAGTAAACTCACATGGGAGCACCATATCCGCTATCTTCGTGCTTCGTGCGAACGTTCGCTTCGGGTACTCAGGGTCTTATCTGGGGCATCTTGGGGCGGCGATCGCACCGTCATGTTGAGGTTGTATGGCTCTCTGGTCCGGTCCAAATTAGACTACGGCTGCTTTATTTATGGCGCGGCGTCTGCATCTAAACTCCGGCTTTTAGACACAGTACATCACACTGGTATCCGTCTCGCTACTGGGGCTTTCCGCACCAGCAGAATCGATTGTCTGTATGCTGATTCTGGCGAACCTCCACTGTCTGTTCGACGCTCTTTATTACTTTGTTCTTACGTGGCAAGGCTGGCCGCCCATCCAGGTCACCCTTCGTTTCCACCCGTGTTGCGTCCAGACCTCGCGCACCGTTATATGCGAAATACAACCATCTCCCGTCCAAGTGGTATCCGGTTTCGTGAACTGCTTGCTGCACACGCCCTTCGACTGCCAGCCGTAGAGCGGCATTCACGTGGCCGATGTCCTCCCTGGCAACTCCAGCGCGCACGCTTTGACCTGGAGTTGTCGGGCTGTGTTAAGATAGCTACCCCTCATTCCGTGTTTCGCCAACTATTCACGGAACTGCTGGGGCGATACCGGACTTCCTGTCCGGTATTTACCGATGGGTCCCAGATGGGTAGTTCGACGGGTTGCGCCTTTATATACAACGGTGACGCTCATACGTACCGCCTACCGGACGCCAGTTCAGTATTTACCGCCGAGTTGTTTGCCATATTTTATTTCCTCCTTTTTATCTCCAGTTCAGGTCCTGGAAGTTTTATAGTTTGTTCCGATTCTTTTAGCGCTCTCCAGGCCTTGCAACAGTTTATCGGCACCTCGACATTGGTTGTTAAAATCCAGACGTTGATTTCTCAGCTACTGTCTCGCGGATACCAGTTTGTTTTTACGTGGATCCCAGGCCGTGTGGGTATTTCGGGTAACGAGGCGGCGGATGCGGCTGCAAAGTCTGCATGTCGCCTTCCGGAGTATTCCACCCGTACGCTCCCCTATACAGATGCTCAGAAATATTTCCGTCGCCATCTATTTGCTCTCTGGCAGGAATCTTGGGAGGCGTTATCTGGCACTCAATTACGGACTATCAAGGACACGGTACAACCCTGGCATACCAGCTGCAGGAATTCCAGGCGGGAAGAAGTGGTTTTAACCCGCCTGAGGATAGGCCATACCCGAGCCACGCATGGACACCTTTTGCGTGGTGATCCGGAGCCTGTCTGTACGACGTGTAATATTCCAATCTCCGTCGCACATGTCCTTCTTGATTGTCCGCGATACGCTCGTGAGCGCCAGTCTGTTGGCCTGGGCCTTACACTGTCGTCAGTTTTAGGCAACGACCCAGTATCTGTAAATACAGTGCTGCGGTTTTGTTCCACAATTGATTTTATGAAGCAAGTGTAAGGATATTTTATTTTAGAGATTTTAGCCTTTTAGATGGCCGTATTTTTTGGTTTTTTAACGTTTTAGTGTTTTTTACTTTGTAGCAATTTTAAGTTTCTGTTTTTAGCATTTTAAATGAAACGTTTTAATAGTTGTTTAGAGGTTTTTTATCTATTTTAACCGTAGATTTTTAGTTTTTAATGGGAGATGTTTTAACACTTGACGGTATGTAATTTTACTTCTGGACTCGGGGCCCTAATGACCAAGTTGTCGACGGGCCCTTAAACCCGACACACTCACTCACTCACTCACTAGTAATTATAATGTTCATTTTTAGGTATTTTAACTTTCACTTTTTAGCTTTAAAAGGGTGCGGTTTTATTTCTTTGTTTTTATTTTTGGACTTCGGGCCCTAATGACCTAGTTGTCGACGGGTCCGTAAACCCCACTACTCACTCACGCACTCACTCGTAGGAAGCGTAGTTCTGTGCTCATCCGCACGTTCTGCTTTACTACCTCTTCGTGGCAGTTGCTGAGTTTGGCAAGTAGTCCGAAGAGTTCTTTTTTCTTGGTCATTGTCATGTTTTTCTCCTTCAGCATCCAGACGTTGAGGATGCTCAGTATGTCGGCGAAAGTGCTGGATTCGTCGTTAACGATTTGGTCGGCTTCGTCTGGATTTTCGGTCTGTTTGGGTCCAGTGTCGGCTCCAACTTGTGGGGTTAGTTCTGTTCCGTTGTTGCTTTGGGTTGGTTCCGTTGCGTCGGATTTCGCCAGCTGTTTTTGTATGTCACCGGGCAGACTCGTCTTGGAGGTCGCCTGGTTGACCTCCTTGGCGCTGGAGGTCGCCATGTTGACCTCCTTTGTGAATGGTTGAGTGGTTGACGTCTCGTTGACCTTTCTAGGACTGGTGGACGCCTGGTTGATGGTCGATGTGGTCTTCTGGTTTTTTACGGTGACGTCTGTTTGTTCGGAGTTGGTTTTTGTTGCTGTCAATTGGTTCGTTTCTGGTGTGTTGCTGGGGGTCGCCTGATTGACCGCTACAGCTCTACCCGTCTGCGCCTTTCGCACCTGGTTGGCCTCCTTGGCGCATGGGGTGGCCTGGTTGACCTCCTTCGTGGCTGAGGTCGCCTGGTTGACCTCTTTTGGAATGGTGGTTGTTATGTTTGTATCGGTATTTTTGCTGGGGGTCGCCAGGTTGACCGCTACAGCTCTAACCGTCTGCCTTTCGCGCCTGGGTGGCCTCTTTGGCGCATGGAGTCGCCTGGTTGACCTCCTTCGTGGCTGAGGTCGCCTGGTTGACCTCTTTTTAAATGGTGGTTGTTTTGTTTGTGTCGGTATTTTTGCTGAGGGTCGCCTGGTTGACCACTACAGCTCTACCCGTCTGCGCCTTTCGCACCTGGTTGGCCTGCTTGGCGCATGGGGTCGCCTGGTTGACCTCCTTCGTGGCTGAGGTCGCCTGGTTGACCTCTTTTGGAATGGTGGTTGTTTTCTTTGTATCTGTATTATTGCTGGGGGTCGCCTGGTTGACCACCGCAGCTTTCATCGCTGGTGCCTTTCTTTGTTCTGCTCTTGGTTTGCTCTCTTTAGGCTTCGTTGTCGCCGCCCTTAGATTGGGGGTTGAACCCATTATATCCTGGGGGCTCTGACATGCCATATCGAGATCTTTTCGATTTTCTAGAGACTCCGTGTCCGTTGTTTTAGCTGCTTTCCGCCAACTGGTATTGAAACCAGTTGCCCAGGGCCGGGGGACGAGGACCCGGCAGCAAGCTGGCAGTATATGAGGGCCGCGTACACACGCAAGTCACCCTTTCGTTTTGCTTTCTTTCTGTTTTCGATTTTCTAGAGATTCCGTGTCCGTTATTTTAGCTGCTCTCCGCCAACTGGTATTGAAACCAGTTGCCCAGGGCCGGGGGACGAGGACCCGGCAGCAAGTTTGGTAGTATATGAGGGCCGCGTACACACGCAAGTCACCCTTTCGTTTTGCTTTCTTTCTCTCTTTGCTCTCGGGTAGGGGGCTACTACCAAACTTCCGGCCCCAGTAGATAGGGACAAATAAATAAACTCTGCCATACGTTGTTCTGACTTCTAAATTTTTATGTCAGAACGACGTGTTTTGGCTTTATTGTATAATACATATCTGATAACAATAGGAAGTAGCAGAAATCTAAAACTAAGAACTTAAAAATTAACAAGTACAATTATTAGAGTCTTAATTTAGTTTTCCTTAACGAAAGGACATGTCTTCTTCGGTTTATAGATCCACTTTCATAAATTACATCTGGAGTAGGAGGTGTTGAAACTTCTCTCGATGTAATGTTACCAATTCTTGTTGATCTCCTCAATGGTGTTAAGTTGGAATCCAGGAGTTCAATAGAAGTTAAATGTTGCATTTGTTCAAATAATTTCTTGGAAATCCAATTTGTCAAAATTTGTAAAGAAATAATACGTTTTGAAACACCAAGTATATGATTTATGTTGAATCCACGCAAAGGCTGACGTAACAATTCAATAGTTTCACCAAACTTGGTACATTCAAATGTTGTATGTTCAGGAGTATCATCAACTTGACAATAATCACATTCAATTAAAGATCTTTTTATTCTATATAAATATGTGTTATATGGGCCATGACCAGTAATAAAATGCAGAAGACCATCTGTGGCATTAATGCGTTGTTTTAGTCTAGATCTTATATTAGGAAATAATTCATGAGTTCTTCCAGTATTTGAATTATCCCATTCCATTTGCCACTCATTTAATAATGCTTTATGTATCATTAATTTATTTTCACAATGGCTGCCTATGATATCGTTAACTTTAGCAAGATTATTTCTTTTTAGCCAATAATGGGCACCACGTTGTCTAATCTTGAGGTCAATTGGCCATGTTCCAATAGCCACCAAAAGAGCAAGAGTGGAGGTTGTAGAAGTAGCACCGGTCATTCGTAATAAAATCTTCCTTTGGGTACTACGGAGAAGCTGTTTTATATACACCTCTCTGGCCTTATGTGCCCATACACTAGCAGCATATGCCATAATTGAGACAAATATGGAATTATGATAAATTCTTATATGATTAAGTGATAGACGATATTTATTTTGCCCAATATTGCATAATTTCATCATAAATTTCTCAGATTTAAATCTAATATAATGTATATGTTTTAAAAAGTTTAGTTTCTCATCTAATTGAAGTCCCAAATATCTCGCATCATGACATCGAAGGATGTTGGAATTTCCTAATTTAATGATAGGATTTCTCTTTAGTTTCCCTTTAAATAATATATATGATGTCTTCTTTGGAGCTAGCTGCAATTTGTAGTCGTTACACCATATATTGATCTTCTGCATGATGTCAGTACCAACATGTTCCAATTCAGATCTTGAATTACCCTCAATAAGAATCAGAATGTCATCTGCATATGCCGTAACGTTTAGAACGCTAACATCGTTTTGCAGTAATTCTAAAAGAGGTTCAATCATGACATTCCAGAAAGTGGGTCCCAAAACTGAACCCTGAGGGCAACCTTTTGAGATTTGTTTGGTAATTATATGATGTATACCTTGTATGGTTATACGTCGTCCCGAACAGTAATTCTTCAGACTTTCATATAAACACCTGGGTACATCTAGGTCACGAAAACGTTGGAACAAAGCAGGCCACCACAAATTGTCAAATGCACCCTGTATATCTAAGAAAATAGCCAATATATATTTTGGACTAGTCCTATCTTGTATCGAATGTAATACAGAGTGGATTGCATCTTCAGTAGACCTACCTTTACAAAAACCATATTGAGCTTCATTGATTCCTTTAATAGCGCTGTGATCATTCAATCTTGAGCAAAGTAGTTTTTCTTGTAATTTGCCAAGGATATTCAATAGACAAATAGGTCTGTATGATTTAGGTAAAGTTATATCTTTATCCGGTGATTTCTTCAATATTATCATATTAGCACCCTTCCAAATATGTGGTATTTTGCCTTGAATAAGGCACTCATTAAAAAGATCAGTAAGGAAAGGTGTAATGACAGGTTGAATTCCCCCCAGGGGGACCTACTACGGTAGGTCCGGGTTTGGCGCACCCGGAGCCCCGAGCCAACTGACTCCCTCGGTGTGGGCTCCTCTTCGTGGTGAGGGAGTCAGTCAAATCGCCCACCCACGTGTAGGCCGTGCGTGGAGACCCGTGTCGGTGGAAAGGATTATCCTGGTGGTTGAGGGGTGCGTATCTGAGCTCGGGACAGTTTTTTTTTCTGAATCTGGGGAGGGTGCGCATTTCCGATACTCTGCTTTGGTTTCTGCTTCATCTAAACGGGAGGCTAGGGACTAACCCACCCCTAGTCAATCGGCCAGGACTAGGTATTGCACTGAACTCCAGGGTGAGTGGGACGGCGAGCCCGCTATATCCCCTGTGTAGCCCTGTCATCCCAGTGGGATGACCCCTTGTTGGGCTCCGTGGTGGGTGGGGAGCACTGGGGGATGAAATTTTTAGCCTTTTTCTATGGCAACCAATACACCTAAACGCCGCAAACAAGTGCAAGTTGAAAAAGAGGTACACGCGTCATCGGCACGTTACCTAGTTATTCACCGGATGGAAGATGGTCAGTCATTTCTGAAGGTCAACCCTTTCATTATTCAATCAGGTCTCGATAAAATTGCCGGTCCTGTAAAATCCTACACCCGTCTGCGATCCGGTTCACTACTTGAGACCTACACTGCCCAACAGTTTGAGAAGATACTGAAAACCAAACTCCTCCACGGATACCCCATCCGTGTCGAGAAGCACCGAAGCCTGAACTACTCTAAGGGCGTCATTACCAGCCAGCTTTTGGATGGTATGCCGGAAGAGAAGATACAGGGTTATCTGTCGGACCAAGGAGTAACTGAAGTTTACCGTGTAAGAGCTAAGCGTGATGGCGTGCAGCTGGATACCCACACGCTGTTTCTCACTTTTGATCGGCTCGAGTTACCTCAGAAGATCAAGGCAGGTTACGAGGTTATTCCGGTCCGACCTTATATTCCACGGCCTATGCGTTGCTTCCAGTGCCAACGCTATGGCCATACTAAGACCTGTAAGACTTCGGTTGCGGTTTGTGGCAATTGTGGTAAGGATTCTCATGACGGAGCTTGTCCATCGGCTCCTAGCTGTGTAAACTGTCGAGGTAACCATCCAGCGACTTCCCGCGACTGTCCACGATACCAGGATGAGAAGGCCATCCAAGAGCTGCGGGTGAAAGAGCGTCTTTCTTTCTCCGAAGCCCGCAAAGGCCATCTAGCTCGCCAGCCTCCTCTCCTGAAGTTTGGTACTTTTAGTTCAATTGTTTCTACACCAGTGCCAAAGCGGGATATGGGCACTCAAACTTGCCCTATAGTCTCCACAACCGTCGCTCCTCGCATTGCAGTACCAGCTTCCACTTGCACCAGCTCCACGATCCTTCCTATAAGTAGTGAAACTCGGAAATTCAAAGTCACCCCGAAACGCTCCGATTTTCTTAAAGAGCCTTCTGACTCTGCCAGTGGAAGGTGTGTCCTTAAGGCCACTTCTTCACCTCCTCGGCGATCTCAATCCCAGGAGACTAGGGCGCGCAGTCGCGTGAAGCGGGATTCTCCACCTCCCGTGACCACTGGCAACCGGTTTGTACCTCTGTCTCAGGTTTCTAGTGACACTGACCCTCTTCCATCCGAGGAGCCTATGGAGCATGAACCTGCTCCACAAAGCCAGAGTCCCACGCGGAATCAGAAGGGCTAATTGAAGCGACAGCCGTCGACTAAATGAACTCGGTGACGAGCTTCTCCCTTTTTCCACAGGATGTCTATCTTACAGTGGAATACACGTGGCGTGCGCAGGCATAAATCAGAACTCCAACTGTTGGCTAATTCGCTATCCCCCAGTCTTTTCTGCCTGCAGGAAACCAAACTTAACCAACAGGATGCTTTCACCTTTCCTGGTTTTACTCCGGTGCGATGTGATTTACCACCGGAGCCTGGTACTCCTGCACATGGGGGTGTCATGCTGCTGATCCGCGACGACGTATTTTACCAGCCTATTATGCTCACTACTACATTGCAAGCTGTAGCCGTTACTGTGAATTTACCTGGTTTTTGTTTTACATTATGCTCCGTTTACCTTCCGCCTTCTTTCCCCTTAGCCATTGGGGACCTTTCTGATCTGGTGTCCCAGCTCCCAGCGCCCTACTTGTTGGGAGACTTCAACGCTCATCACCCTCTTCGGGGATCCCTTCCACAACCTTTCGAAGTTCGGCAAGTACCATCCTACTTCTTTGGGCATTAATCTGTCCAATTTTGAAATTATAACAATCTTTAATGTTGTTATTAATTATAAATTTGCTATTCATTTTAATCGTATTGAGTTCTCGAGATCAATCTACTCATTAATAGTTGATAGGTTGGACAGTTATTTCTTCCAGAGCAACGTTTTCTTCTTTTAGAACAAGGTATACAAATTGCAGGAAGATTACGTTTTCTACATAAGTTAATATCGTGATCAAGTTCACCACAATGTTGACATGGAGGGTGTTTATTCAGACAATGTTTAGCAACATGTCCTAAATCATGACAATTGAGACATCTTCCTACGACAATATAGTCCTTGACCGATACCGACTGAAAACCAATGTACAATCTTTCTTGTTGTAAAATAATTTTCCTAAGTTTCGCAGATGTTTCGATTACATAATGTACGGTAGATCTATTCCTGGGTCCTGTCTTGAAGCGGATCTTAACTTCATTATAATCGTCCAAATTAATTTTGCCATCTAAATTTTGCAAAAAGATAGTTTTTTAATTCTTCTTCTGTCGTTCCTACTAGAACATCATATAAAATGAGAAGTGGTTGTCTTTTCTTTGGTAAATGAAATTCTAGATTATGTTTTTTCAAATCAGGGTTATTTTTAATTTTCTCAATATCTTCAGGCGAGTCAGTATCCACAATCACAAAATTTGGTGTAGAACGTATTGCCCTTATTTTAATTCCACTTGGTCCTGGTTTTAAAGATTTCGTAAAAATATCTTGTACTTTACGAGTATCGTTTATTGTTGTTGACTTAATAAAAACCGTGTTTTTGTTTTGTTGTAATTTATTCATTTCTATATTTTTATTAAATTCTGATTTTTTAATTATTTCTGCATAATTAGGTTGAATAATGGAAGATTTATTTATATGTGAGTCATTAGAGGTTTTCGATTGTGTATTTACTTCTCTTAAAGTTTTAACCTCTGTTTTAAGAGCTGTGATTTCAAAATTCTTATCGTTGTATAATTTAGCACATTTATTTATTATTAATAATAAATCAGCTTTCTTATCTGAATGGAATTTTTGTTTAGCTACCATTGTCTGTAATTCCAAAATATAATTGTTGAATTCTTCATCACAAGAACACTTATTGGAATTAGATATGGCAGTAATATTATGTTCATTTGGTTCGTCATCTTCATCAGAAGTAACTGGAAGATCTTTATTTGCAGCTAAATGATATGTATTTATTTCAGAAACAATATTCATTAAACTATTATCAATGGAACTTGGTTCCTTAATCGTGTTGCTGGAACAATTTGACGTTGCATTTATATTATCTGATATTAATTTAGAATTTTCTGTATCAACCAACGTTGAAACCAAATTTTCATCCACATTTGACTTCATTTTAGAGTTTTCATTACAGTTAATAGATGATTTTCTGTTTATTTTAAGTTCTGAAGACTCCTTAACACTCATTTTATATATAACTTAAGAAATAACCAGTTGTTACGATAAAATTCGAATTACCTATACTTTGGTTCAACATAACCAACATTTCAACACGAAAAACAGTCAAATATTCCAACTTTGGCTATGTTTCATACTGAGTATTAAAATAACCACAGTTTGTCACCAAAGACTTTAAATTATCTATACTTTGGATAATTATAACCAACATTTCAACACAAAAAAGTCACACGCAAATGTTTCAACTTTGACCATATTTCACATTGAATATTAATTTGTGCGTTTTGTATAGCTTAAGTATAAAAAATCCTGGTACAATTAACTGCAGAAAACGCTGGAGTTTCAATAACACCCAATACTCATACAAGAAACACCAGAATATTAGAGATAAACAAAAATTAAATTCAGTTTGTACGAAGCATCTGTACTATGGTTAGACATAACCCAACATTTTGCCAAAAACAAGTCACTAGCAAATGTTTCAACTTTCACCGTATTTCGCACTAAAAGGTGATTTACACACTTGATACAACTCCAGTATAAGAGTATCCGATATACATAAGTGCCGAAAACTCCAAAGATTCAAGTAATACTTAAGGTCTATATTAAACACTGGGAAAAAGCGGAATATATACGAAATTTGGAGTCAATGTATTAAGCACTTGGACACACGATAGCACAATTTTAGAAATGTTCATTATAGCGCATTCCTCTTGATTCCAGACCTACTAACATTCATGTAGCAGTCGTAACACTTTAGAAACCTAAATAATAGTTGAGATATAGTTGAACTATCATAGATCAGAAGATAATTGTGTTTATGAGAAGAGCGATGTATAGCTTGTTCCAACACAGACTAGGCCTACTCTGTAGATCCGTAGATAGGGACAAATAAATAAATAAACTCTGCCATACGTAGTTCTGACTTCTTAGTTTTATTTCAGAACGACGTGTTTTGGCGTTATTGTTTAAATGTGTACATATTTTGAAGCACATAGATAGTAGCAGAATCTTAAAAACTATGAAATTAACAATGAACAAAATTGACAAATATTAAAGTCTTGGTATTGTTTTTCTTAAAGAAAGGACGTAATGTCTTCTTCTGTTTATAGTTTCACTCTCATAAATTATATCTGGAGTTGGAGGTGTTGAAACTCCTCTTGAGGTGACATTACTAATTCTTGATGATTTTCTTAATGGTGTTGAGTTTGAAACCGGAAGTACAGCAGATGTAGAATGTTGGATCAGTTCGAAACATTTCTTGGATATCCAATTGGTTAAATTTTGTAAGGCATTGATAAGATTTGAATCACCAAATATATGATGAATATCATTTCCACGTAGAGGCTGACGCAGTAATTCAACAGCCTGACCAAATCTAGTGCGCCTTTCGCACCTGGTTGGCCTCCTTGGCGCATGGGGTGGCCTGGTTGACCTCCTTCGTGGCTGAGGTCGCCTGGTTGACCTCTTTTGGAATGGTGGTTGTTATGTTTGTATCGGTATTTTTGCTGGGGGTCGCCAGGTTGACCGCTACAGCTCTAACCGTCTGCCTTTCGCGCCTGGGTGGCCTCTTTGGCGCATGGAGTCGCCTGGTTGACCTCCTTCGTGGCTGAGGTCGCCTGGTTGACCTCTTTTTAAATGGTGGTTGTTTTGTTTGTATCGGTATTTTTGCTGAGGGTCGCCTGGTTGACCACTACAGCTCTACCCGTCTGCGCCTTTCGCACCTGGTTGGCCTGCTTGGCGCATGGGGTCGCCTGGTTGACCTCCTTCGTGGCTGAGGTCGCCTGGTTGACCTCTTTTGGAATGGTGGTTGTTTTCTTTGTATCTGTATTATTGCTGGGGGTCGCCTGGTTGACCACCGCAGCTTTCATCGCTGGTGCCTTTCTTTGTTCTGCTCTTGGTTTGCTCTCTTTAGGCTTCGTTGTCGCCGCCCTTAGATTGGGGGTTGAACCCATTATATCCTGGGGGCTCTGACATGCCATATCGAGATCTTTTCGATTTTCTAGAGACTCCGTGTCCGTTGTTTTAGCTGCTTTCCGCCAACTGGTATTGAAACCAGTTGCCCAGGGCCGGGGGACGAGGACCCGGCAGCAAGCTGGCAGTATATGAGGGCCGCGTACACACGCAAGTCACCCTTTCGTTTTGCTTTCTTTCTGTTTTCGATTTTCTAGAGATTCCGTGTCCGTTATTTTAGCTGCTCTCCGCCAACTGGTATTGAAACCAGTTGCCCAGGGCCGGGGGACGAGGACCCGGCAGCAAGTTTGGTAGTATATGAGGGCCGCGTACACACGCAAGTCACCCTTTCGTTTTGCTTTCTTTCTCTCTTTGCTCTCGGGTAGGGGGCTACTACCAAACTTCCGGCCCCAGTAGATAGGGACAAATAAATAAACTCTGCCATACGTTGTTCTGACTTCTAAATTTTTATGTCAGAACGACGTGTTTTGGCTTTATTGTATAATACATATCTGATAACAATAGGAAGTAGCAGAAATCTAAAACTAAGAACTTAAAAATTAACAAGTACAATTATTAGAGTCTTAATTTAGTTTTCCTTAACGAAAGGACATGTCTTCTTCGGTTTATAGATCCACTTTCATAAATTACATCTGGAGTAGGAGGTGTTGAAACTTCTCTCGATGTAATGTTACCAATTCTTGTTGATCTCCTCAATGGTGTTAAGTTGGAATCCAGGAGTTCAATAGAAGTTAAATGTTGCATTTGTTCAAATAATTTCTTGGAAATCCAATTTGTCAAAATTTGTAAAGAAATAATACGTTTTGAAACACCAAGTATATGATTTATGTTGAATCCACGCAAAGGCTGACGTAACAATTCAATAGTTTCACCAAACTTGGTACATTCAAATGTTGTATGTTCAGGAGTATCATCAACTTGACAATAATCACATTCAATTAAAGATCTTTTTATTCTATATAAATATGTGTTATATGGGCCATGACCAGTAATAAAATGCAGAAGACCATCTGTGGCATTAATGCGTTGTTTTAGTCTAGATCTTATATTAGGAAATAATTCATGAGTTCTTCCAGTATTTGAATTATCCCATTCCATTTGCCACTCATTTAATAATGCTTTATGTATCATTAATTTATTTTCACAATGGCTGCCTATGATATCGTTAACTTTAGCAAGATTATTTCTTTTTAGCCAATAATGGGCACCACGTTGTCTAATCTTGAGGTCAATTGGCCATGTTCCAATAGCCACCAAAAGAGCAAGAGTGGAGGTTGTAGAAGTAGCACCGGTCATTCGTAATAAAATCTTCCTTTGGGTACTACGGAGAAGCTGTTTTATATACACCTCTCTGGCCTTATGTGCCCATACACTAGCAGCATATGCCATAATTGAGACAAATATGGAATTATGATAAATTCTTATATGATTAAGTGATAGACGATATTTATTTTGCCCAATATTGCATAATTTCATCATAAATTTCTCAGATTTAAATCTAATATAATGTATATGTTTTAAAAAGTTTAGTTTCTCATCTAATTGAAGTCCCAAATATCTCGCATCATGACATCGAAGGATGTTGGAATTTCCTAATTTAATGATAGGATTTCTCTTTAGTTTCCCTTTAAATAATATATATGATGTCTTCTTTGGAGCTAGCTGCAATTTGTAGTCGTTACACCATATATTGATCTTCTGCATGATGTCAGTACCAACATGTTCCAATTCAGATCTTGAATTACCCTCAATAAGAATCAGAATGTCATCTGCATATGCCGTAACGTTTAGAACGCTAACATCGTTTTGCAGTAATTCTAAAAGAGGTTCAATCATGACATTCCAGAAAGTGGGTCCCAAAACTGAACCCTGAGGGCAACCTTTTGAGATTTGTTTGGTAATTATATGATGTATACCTTGTATGGTTATACGTCGTCCCGAACAGTAATTCTTCAGACTTTCATATAAACACCTGGGTACATCTAGGTCACGAAAACGTTGGAACAAAGCAGGCCACCACAAATTGTCAAATGCACCCTGTATATCTAAGAAAATAGCCAATATATATTTTGGACTAGTCCTATCTTGTATCGAATGTAATACAGAGTGGATTGCATCTTCAGTAGACCTACCTTTACAAAAACCATATTGAGCTTCATTGATTCCTTTAATAGCGCTGTGATCATTCAATCTTGAGCAAAGTAGTTTTTCTTGTAATTTGCCAAGGATATTCAATAGACAAATAGGTCTGTATGATTTAGGTAAAGTTATATCTTTATCCGGTGATTTCTTCAATATTATCATATTAGCACCCTTCCAAATATGTGGTATTTTGCCTTGAATAAGGCACTCATTAAAAAGATCAGTAAGGAAAGGTGTAATGACAGGTTGAATTCCCCCCAGGGGGACCTACTACGGTAGGTCCGGGTTTGGCGCACCCGGAGCCCCGAGCCAACTGACTCCCTCGGTGTGGGCTCCTCTTCGTGGTGAGGGAGTCAGTCAAATCGCCCACCCACGTGTAGGCCGTGCGTGGAGACCCGTGTCGGTGGAAAGGATTATCCTGGTGGTTGAGGGGTGCGTATCTGAGCTCGGGACAGTTTTTTTTTCTGAATCTGGGGAGGGTGCGCATTTCCGATACTCTGCTTTGGTTTCTGCTTCATCTAAACGGGAGGCTAGGGACTAACCCACCCCTAGTCAATCGGCCAGGACTAGGTATTGCACTGAACTCCAGGGTGAGTGGGACGGCGAGCCCGCTATATCCCCTGTGTAGCCCTGTCATCCCAGTGGGATGACCCCTTGTTGGGCTCCGTGGTGGGTGGGGAGCACTGGGGGATGAAATTTTTAGCCTTTTTCTATGGCAACCAATACACCTAAACGCCGCAAACAAGTGCAAGTTGAAAAAGAGGTACACGCGTCATCGGCACGTTACCTAGTTATTCACCGGATGGAAGATGGTCAGTCATTTCTGAAGGTCAACCCTTTCATTATTCAATCAGGTCTCGATAAAATTGCCGGTCCTGTAAAATCCTACACCCGTCTGCGATCCGGTTCACTACTTGAGACCTACACTGCCCAACAGTTTGAGAAGATACTGAAAACCAAACTCCTCCACGGATACCCCATCCGTGTCGAGAAGCACCGAAGCCTGAACTACTCTAAGGGCGTCATTACCAGCCAGCTTTTGGATGGTATGCCGGAAGAGAAGATACAGGGTTATCTGTCGGACCAAGGAGTAACTGAAGTTTACCGTGTAAGAGCTAAGCGTGATGGCGTGCAGCTGGATACCCACACGCTGTTTCTCACTTTTGATCGGCTCGAGTTACCTCAGAAGATCAAGGCAGGTTACGAGGTTATTCCGGTCCGACCTTATATTCCACGGCCTATGCGTTGCTTCCAGTGCCAACGCTATGGCCATACTAAGACCTGTAAGACTTCGGTTGCGGTTTGTGGCAATTGTGGTAAGGATTCTCATGACGGAGCTTGTCCATCGGCTCCTAGCTGTGTAAACTGTCGAGGTAACCATCCAGCGACTTCCCGCGACTGTCCACGATACCAGGATGAGAAGGCCATCCAAGAGCTGCGGGTGAAAGAGCGTCTTTCTTTCTCCGAAGCCCGCAAAGGCCATCTAGCTCGCCAGCCTCCTCTCCTGAAGTTTGGTACTTTTAGTTCAATTGTTTCTACACCAGTGCCAAAGCGGGATATGGGCACTCAAACTTGCCCTATAGTCTCCACAACCGTCGCTCCTCGCATTGCAGTACCAGCTTCCACTTGCACCAGCTCCACGATCCTTCCTATAAGTAGTGAAACTCGGAAATTCAAAGTAACCCCGAAACGCTCCGATTTTCTTAAAGAGCCTTCTGACTCTGCCAGTGGAAGGTGTGTCCTTAAGGCCACTTCTTCACCTCCTCGGCGATCTCAATCCCAGGAGACTAGGGCGCGCAGTCGCGTGAAGCGGGATTCTCCACCTCCCGTGACCACTGGCAACCGGTTTGTACCTCTGTCTCAGGTTTCTAGTGACACTGACCCTCTTCCATCCGAGGAGCCTATGGAGCATGAACCTGCTCCACAAAGCCAGAGTCCCACGCGGAATCAGAAGGGCTAATTGAAGCGACAGCCGTCGACTAAATGAACTCGGTGACGAGCTTCTCCCTTTTTCCACAGGATGTCTATCTTACAGTGGAATACACGTGGCGTGCGCAGGCATAAATCAGAACTCCAACTGTTGGCTAATTCGCTATCCCCCAGTCTTTTCTGCCTGCAGGAAACCAAACTTAACCAACAGGATGCTTTCACCTTTCCTGGTTTTACTCCGGTGCGATGTGATTTACCACCGGAGCCTGGTACTCCTGCACATGGGGGTGTCATGCTGCTGATCCGCGACGACGTATTTTACCAGCCTATTATGCTCACTACTACATTGCAAGCTGTAGCCGTTACTGTGAATTTACCTGGTTTTTGTTTTACATTATGCTCCGTTTACCTTCCGCCTTCTTTCCCCTTAGCCATTGGGGACCTTTCTGATCTGGTGTCCCAGCTCCCAGCGCCCTACTTGTTGGGAGACTTCAACGCTCATCACCCTCTTCGGGGATCCCTTCCACAACCTTTCGAAGTTCGGCAAGTACCATCCTACTTCTTTGGGCATTAATCTGTCCAATTTTGAAATTATAACAATCTTTAATGTTGTTATTAATTATAAATTTGCTATTCATTTTAATCGTATTGAGTTCTCGAGATCAATCTACTCATTAATAGTTGATAGGTTGGACAGTTATTTCTTCCAGAGCAACGTTTTCTTCTTTTAGAACAAGGTATACAAATTGCAGGAAGATTACGTTTTCTACATAAGTTAATATCGTGATCAAGTTCACCACAATGTTGACATGGAGGGTGTTTATTCAGACAATGTTTAGCAACATGTCCTAAATCATGACAATTGAGACATCTTCCTACGACAATATAGTCCTTGACCGATACCGACTGAAAACCAATGTACAATCTTTCTTGTTGTAAAATAATTTTCCTAAGTTTCGCAGATGTTTCGATTACATAATGTACGGTAGATCTATTCCTGGGTCCTGTCTTGAAGCGGATCTTAACTTCATTATAATCGTCCAAATTAATTTTGCCATCTAAATTTTGCAAAAAGATAGTTTTTTAATTCTTCTTCTGTCGTTCCTACTAGAACATCATATAAAATGAGAAGTGGTTGTCTTTTCTTTGGTAAATGAAATTCTAGATTATGTTTTTTCAAATCAGGGTTATTTTTAATTTTCTCAATATCTTCAGGCGAGTCAGTATCCACAATCACAAAATTTGGTGTAGAACGTATTGCCCTTATTTTAATTCCACTTGGTCCTGGTTTTAAAGATTTCGTAAAAATATCTTGTACTTTACGAGTATCGTTTATTGTTGTTGACTTAATAAAAACCGTGTTTTTGTTTTGTTGTAATTTATTCATTTCTATATTTTTATTAAATTCTGATTTTTTAATTATTTCTGCATAATTAGGTTGAATAATGGAAGATTTATTTATATGTGAGTCATTAGAGGTTTTCGATTGTGTATTTACTTCTCTTAAAGTTTTAACCTCTGTTTTAAGAGCTGTGATTTCAAAATTCTTATCGTTGTATAATTTAGCACATTTATTTATTATTAATAATAAATCAGCTTTCTTATCTGAATGGAATTTTTGTTTAGCTACCATTGTCTGTAATTCCAAAATATAATTGTTGAATTCTTCATCACAAGAACACTTATTGGAATTAGATATGGCAGTAATATTATGTTCATTTGGTTCGTCATCTTCATCAGAAGTAACTGGAAGATCTTTATTTGCAGCTAAATGATATGTATTTATTTCAGAAACAATATTCATTAAACTATTATCAATGGAACTTGGTTCCTTAATCGTGTTGCTGGAACAATTTGACGTTGCATTTATATTATCTGATATTAATTTAGAATTTTCTGTATCAACCAACGTTGAAACCAAATTTTCATCCACATTTGACTTCATTTTAGAGTTTTCATTACAGTTAATAGATGATTTTCTGTTTATTTTAAGTTCTGAAGACTCCTTAACACTCATTTTATATATAACTTAAGAAATAACCAGTTGTTACGATAAAATTCGAATTACCTATACTTTGGTTCAACATAACCAACATTTCAACACGAAAAACAGTCAAATATTCCAACTTTGGCTATGTTTCATACTGAGTATTAAAATAACCACAGTTTGTCACCAAAGACTTTAAATTATCTATACTTTGGATAATTATAACCAACATTTCAACACAAAAAAGTCACACGCAAATGTTTCAACTTTGACCATATTTCACATTGAATATTAATTTGTGCGTTTTGTATAGCTTAAGTATAAAAAATCCTGGTACAATTAACTGCAGAAAACGCTGGAGTTTCAATAACACCCAATACTCATACAAGAAACACCAGAATATTAGAGATAAACAAAAATTAAATTCAGTTTGTACGAAGCATCTGTACTATGGTTAGACATAACCCAACATTTTGCCAAAAACAAGTCACTAGCAAATGTTTCAACTTTCACCGTATTTCGCACTAAAAGGTGATTTACACACTTGATACAACTCCAGTATAAGAGTATCCGATATACATAAGTGCCGAAAACTCCAAAGATTCAAGTAATACTTAAGGTCTATATTAAACACTGGGAAAAAGCGGAATATATACGAAATTTGGAGTCAATGTATTAAGCACTTGGACACACGATAGCACAATTTTAGAAATGTTCATTATAGCGCATTCCTCTTGATTCCAGACCTACTAACATTCATGTAGCAGTCGTAACACTTTAGAAACCTAAATAATAGTTGAGATATAGTTGAACTATCATAGATCAGAAGATAATTGTGTTTATGAGAAGAGCGATGTATAGCTTGTTCCAACACAGACTAGGCCTACTCTGTAGATCCGTAGATAGGGACAAATAAATAAATAAACTCTGCCATACGTAGTTCTGACTTCTTAGTTTTATTTCAGAACGACGTGTTTTGGCGTTATTGTTTAAATGTGTACATATTTTGAAGCACATAGATAGTAGCAGAATCTTAAAAACTATGAAATTAACAATGAACAAAATTGACAAATATTAAAGTCTTGGTATTGTTTTTCTTAAAGAAAGGACGTAATGTCTTCTTCTGTTTATAGTTTCACTCTCATAAATTATATCTGGAGTTGGAGGTGTTGAAACTCCTCTTGAGGTGACATTACTAATTCTTGATGATTTTCTTAATGGTGTTGAGTTTGAAACCGGAAGTACAGCAGATGTAGAATGTTGGATCAGTTCGAAACATTTCTTGGATATCCAATTGGTTAAATTTTGTAAGGCATTGATAAGATTTGAATCACCAAATATATGATGAATATCATTTCCACGTAGAGGCTGACGCAGTAATTCAACAGCCTGACCAAATCTAGTGCGCCTTTCGCACCTGGTTGGCCTCCTTGGCGCATGGGGTGGCCTGGTTGACCTCCTTCGTGGCTGAGGTCGCCTGGTTGACCTCTTTTGGAATGGTGGTTGTTATGTTTGTATCGGTATTTTTGCTGGGGGTCGCCAGGTTGACCGCTACAGCTCTAACCGTCTGCCTTTCGCGCCTGGGTGGCCTCTTTGGCGCATGGAGTCGCCTGGTTGACCTCCTTCGTGGCTGAGGTCGCCTGGTTGACCTCTTTTTAAATGGTGGTTGTTTTGTTTGTATCGGTATTTTTGCTGAGGGTCGCCTGGTTGACCACTACAGCTCTACCCGTCTGCGCCTTTCGCACCTGGTTGGCCTGCTTGGCGCATGGGGTCGCCTGGTTGACCTCCTTCGTGGCTGAGGTCGCCTGGTTGACCTCTTTTGGAATGGTGGTTGTTTTCTTTGTATCTGTATTATTGCTGGGGGTCGCCTGGTTGACCACCGCAGCTTTCATCGCTGGTGCCTTTCTTTGTTCTGCTCTTGGTTTGCTCTCTTTAGGCTTCGTTGTCGCCGCCCTTAGATTGGGGGTTGAACCCATTATATCCTGGGGGCTCTGACATGCCATATCGAGATCTTTTCGATTTTCTAGAGACTCCGTGTCCGTTGTTTTAGCTGCTTTCCGCCAACTGGTATTGAAACCAGTTGCCCAGGGCCGGGGGACGAGGACCCGGCAGCAAGCTGGCAGTATATGAGGGCCGCGTACACACGCAAGTCACCCTTTCGTTTTGCTTTCTTTCTGTTTTCGATTTTCTAGAGATTCCGTGTCCGTTATTTTAGCTGCTCTCCGCCAACTGGTATTGAAACCAGTTGCCCAGGGCCGGGGGACGAGGACCCGGCAGCAAGTTTGGTAGTATATGAGGGCCGCGTACACACGCAAGTCACCCTTTCGTTTTGCTTTCTTTCTCTCTTTGCTCTCGGGTAGGGGGCAACTACCAAACTTCCGGCCCCAGTAGATAGGGACAACCCCTCCGAAGGAGTGTCGCCTTGCCGTGGCGGAGGGGCTCAGTACCCGATCCAGACGGCCTACTAAGTGAGTCTTCGTGACCACTGGTAGGCAAGAGGTGAGGGGAAGCTAAGAACATTCCAACGGGTAGATGAGGCTCGTTAGTCTTGGTCGACGACTCATCTAGGAGAAGAGGACTCCGAAATGAAACTCCCCCAGGGGAACCTACCACGGTAGGTCCGGGTTTGGCGCACCCGGGGCCCCGAGCTGCTCACTATCACTTCACCCCCTCCACCTTCATTAACTGTGCCACGTGCAGCATTTTATGTTGCTTTTTATATCACCCTCTTCCTCTTCTAGGTTTATTCCGATTATTAGTTAGTAAGGCCTTAGTTTTATAACTCCTGTCTCACCAGCAGGGATCTTTCCTATCTCCGTGGTCCTGTCCCACGGTTTTCAGCGCGGCCCCCGACTTGTGTGCTCTTCGGAGGTCTCAGGCGCGAAGGTTGTGCGGACCCTTCACACTGCCCCCATGTGTAGCCTTAGGTGCGGAGCCCGTCCACACGTCAAGTACACCCACGTAGCTCCTTGAGGGCACGGCCGGTGTTAATCTCCCGACGGCCGCGTGCCGTCGGGTTAGTATCACCGGCCGGACGTGTTACCGCTGACGGAGCCCCGGTGTAATCAACCCGAAGTCCCCTGAATCCACGCTGACTCCGTTGAGGCAGCGTGTGCTAAAGCGGGGAGCCACAGGCGGTTATTCCTGTGGTGGGGGCATAAAACCGGGGTGTCACGTGGTGAACGGTTTACCCATGCGGACAAGCAGTGGAGATCGGAGGGTAGCTCCTCTGAAGTACGCCTTGAGGTCAGTCATGGAGGGGTCTCCATGGCGGCACAGACCGTGGAGATTTTGGTGTCTTTTATCCTTTGACCCCCGGATGGCAGGCTGACGCCGACAGTTCCGGATGGGGGTCCAAATAATCATGTCTCCGCGCAACCCCTCTTCCTTTGACCCTTTCTTGGTTTTGACTTTGGCATGTGACGGGAAAACGATAAAGGACCTTAGCCCATTTTATATAAAACGAGAAGTCGACAGAATATGTGGCCCGGTTAAGAACGCGACCAGAGTTCGAGACGGTACGCTGTTGATCGAAACCAACACGGCAGACCAGACCCAGAAACTTTTAAAGGCGAGTTTGTTGGGCTCCTACCCAATTCGGGTAGCCCCACACAAATCGCTCAACACATGTAGGGGAGTTGTCACCACCTCCAGTCTGGACAATCTGTCGAACGATGAGATTACCACCTGTCTCTCCGACCAGCGTGTGTGTCAGGCTTACCGTCTTACCAAAAAGCAGGATGGCAAGGATGTGCCTTTGCGTACGGTGTTTCTGACGTTCAGAGGAACTAAATTGCCCGAGTATATCTTTTGTGGCTACGAACGTGCCGCCGTACGCCAGTATGTGCCGAACCCCATGCGTTGTTTTAGGTGCCAACGGTTCGGCCATACTAAGACCCTGTGTAATAATCCTGCTATATGTGAGCGCTGTGGTTTAGCAGCCCATGAGGACCCGACATGTACACGGGATCCCCTCTGTGTGAACTGTGAAGGGAAGCATCCATCCAGCTCGCGTCAGTGTGCGAAGTTCTTGGATGAGAAGTGCATACAAGAATTGCGCGTGAAAGAACATCTCACGTTTCCAGAAGCGCGTCGTCGCTTTGAGCAGCTGAAACCTGCTACCACCACAGGTTATGCCTTGGCTGCCCGACGCGCTCCTGCCAGCAGCGTAGCGATCCAGCACGTTCCTGTGTCAGATGCTTCTACACAGACTGACCTACCTGCGAATACCCCTTCACTCTCTCGTGCCACAGCTGCACCTGCTACTACATCTATAGCCGTGCAGACACCAGCTCACAAGACAACTAGCCGCAGCCAGCCTGTTGACAGCCATTATTCTAGGCCTTCTGGTCGCGCCAGCAGTCGCACATCGTCCATGAAGTCCCGCTCCCGCTCTCGTTCAGCGAGCCGCCGGGGATCTTCAGACTCCCGGACGTCGGCGGAGTCACCAGACGATGGCGAATTTAACTTACCCCGTCCGAAGTCGGTTAAGGTAAAGATGAAAAAGAAAAAGATGAAGACGAATCCCTAATTCTTCTTTACCATGGAAATAATCCAGTGGAATGTTAATGGGTTCCGGGCACGTGTTCCGGACATACAGCATCTCGTTTCGCAACGCTCTCCATCAATCGTCTGTCTACAAGAAACGCACTTGCACCCTAACCACGCATTACAACTTCGTGGTTTTTCGGCATTTAGACATGACTCTGCAGCTGATAGGCGAGCAAGCGGGGGTGTTGCTATCCTGGTGGCGCATGATATCTCTGCCACCAGTGTGCCACTCAACACGCCGCTACAAGCTGTAGCGGTGCGTGTGCAGCTGCAGAGCCTCTGTTTCTCCCTTTGCAATGTCTATCTGCCACCGGTCAGTGTCGTACACACGAACGACCTTCGGGCTCTCTTGGCACAGATTCCGCCACCGTTCATCTTTCTTGGCGATCTGAATGCCAAGCACTCTCATTGGGGCTCCGACATTGACGATGCCCGTGGGTGCCTTGTAGCAGACGTTTGCCATATGTCCGGCCTAGTCATATTAAACACTGGCGTGCCTACTTACTTATCATCTGCCTATGGTACACACTCCGCACTTGACGTTTCTTTTAGCAGTCCGTCACTGGTACCTCTACTCGACTGGTCGGTACTTTCCGACTTATTTGGCAGTGATCATTACCCCATTAGCATTCACTTATCGGGCCACAATTCTGTGCCAACACGCTTTCCTCACTGGATTATTTCCAAGGCTGACTGGGGGAAGTTTCGTTCCCTCATTCACCTAACCGACGATGGTTTTACCACCATTGACGACATGGTGGAGTATTTTACTTACTCTATCCTTCGTGCAGCGGATTCCAGCATTCCTCGTGGTTCCACTACACCTCGTCACGTTCCTGTGCCTTGGTGGTCCGAGGAATGCCGTTTGGCTACTAAAGCACGCAAGCGTGCATTGCGTATCTTTACATTACATCCTACGCAGGCGAACTTTGTCGCTTTTAAGCGTGCTCGTGCTAGGGCAAGATTTATACTTCGAGACGCAAAACGCAAATCGTGGGAAAAGTATGTATCTTCTCTTTCCCGTCGAAGTTCGGCGCAAAAGGTGTGGACTGCTGTTCGGCGAATGTACGGCAGGTGTCGCCGGACGACCATCCCCGGCCTTGCCGTACAGGGCTCCCGTTACACCAGCGAGCAGGACATCGCCGACGTCCTTGCCGAGTATTTTGCCTGTACTAGCCAAACCCAAAGCTATGATAGAGCGTTTTTAGCTATCAAGGAATCTGCGGAGCAGATAGGCCTTAGTTTTAACAGTGCCCAAAGTGAACCGTACAATGCACCATTTACCGAGGCGGAGCTAGCGCATTCCTTGTCCCTAGCAAAGGATTCTTCTCCCGGTCCTGATGACATCCACCGCCAAATGCTGCTTCATCTTCCACCTGCAGCTCTGTCCTTCATGTTGAGCATGTATAACCGCATCTGGCATCAGCAGGTTTTTCCGTCTTCCTGGCGAGAGGGCATTGTCATCCCTATCCCTCGACCAGGTAAAGACCGGACACTTCCCTCTAGCTACCGCCCTATTTGCCTGACGAGTGTCGTCTGCAAGACCTTGGAACGGATGATTAACACTCGCTTAGTGTGGTGGCTAGAGACGAATAATCTGCTCAGCAATGTTCAGTGCGGATTTCGTCGCTATCGCTCCAGTGTCGACAACCTGACGCGCATGGAGGCATACATACAGAATGCGTTTCTCCTGAAGCAGCATGTCGTGGGTGTCTTCTTTGATCTGGAGAAGGCCTACGATACTACTTGGCGCTATGGCATTCTCCGTACTCTACACGGTTATGGTTTGCGCGGTCACTTAGCCGTTTTCCTTTTTAACTTTTTACTCATTCGCCGTTTTCGTGTCCGTATAGGCAACACGCTGTCTCAAGAGAAGATCCAGGAGAATGGTGTACCCCAGGGATCCATCCTCAGTGTCACACTTTTCGCAGTTGCCATTAATGGCATCACTAGTGTTGTTCGTAGCGGTATCCCGATGTCGCTGTATGTTGACGACTTTGCGATCTACTATCGCTCTTATAGTTTGGAGCACATCGAGCGTCAACTGCAGCTGACGATAACCTCCATCGCCGAGTGGGCATTACGCACGGGCTTTCGGCTGTCCCCTACGAAAACACAGTGTCTACACTTTCACCGACTGCGAGGAGTACACCCTCCTCCTGATCTTCATCTGCGCGACACACGTCTTCCTTTTGTACCGCACCTTAAGTTCTTGGGCTTACACCTCGACAGTAAACTCACATGGGAGCACCATATCCGCTATCTTCGTGCTTCGTGCGATCGTTCGCTTCGGGTACTCAGGGTCTTATCTGGGGCATCTTGGAGCGGCGATCGCACCGTCATGTTGAGGTTGTATGGCTCTCTGGTCCGGTCCAAATTAGACTACGGCTGTTTTATTTATGGCGCGGCGTCTGCGTCTAAACTCCGGCTTTTAGACACAGTACATCACACTGGTATCCGTCTCGCTACTGGGGCTTTCCGCACCAGCAGAATCGATTGTCTGTATGCTGATTCTGGCGAACCTCCACTGTCTGTTCGACGCTCTTTATTACTTTGTTCTTACGTGGCAAGGCTGGCCGCCCATCCAGGTCACCCTTCGTTTCCACCCGTGTTGCGTCCAGACCTCGCGCACCGTTATATGCGAAATACAACCATCTCCCGTCCAAGTGGTATCCGGTTTCGTGAACTGCTTGCTGCACACGCCCTTCGTCTGCCAGCCGTAGAGCGGCATTCACGTGGCCGGTGTCCTCCCTGGCAACTCCAGCGCGCACGCTTTGACCTGGAGCTGTCGGGCTGTGTTAAGATAGCTACCCCTCATTCCGTGTTTCGCCAACTATTCACGGAACTACTGGGGCGATACCGGACTTCCTGTCCGGTATTTACCGATGGGTCCCAGATGGGTAGTTCGACGGGTTGCGCCTTTATATACAACGGTGACGCTCATACGTACCGCCTACCGGACGCCAGTTCAGTATTTACCGCCGAGTTGTTTGCCATATTTTATTTCCTCCTTTTTATCTCCAGTTCAGGTCCTGGAAGTTTTATCGTTTGTTCCGATTCTTTTAGCGCTCTCCAGGCCCTGCAACAGTTTATCGGCACCTCGGCATTGGTTGTTAAAATCCAGACGTTGATTTCTCAGCTACTGTCTCGCGGATACCAGTTTGTTTTTACGTGGATCCCAGGCCATGTGGGTATTCCGGGTAACGAGGCGGCGGATGCGGCTGCAAAGTCTGCATGTCGCCTTCCGGAGTATTCCACCCGTACGCTCCCCTATATAGATGTGCAGAAATATTTCCGTCGCCATCTATTTGCTCTCTGGCAGGAATCTTGGGAAGCGTTATCTGGCACTCAGTTACGGACAATCAAGGACACGGTACAACCCTGGCATACCAGCTGCAGGAATTCCAGGCGGGAAGAAGTGGTCTTAACCCGCCTGAGGATAGGTCATACCCGAGCCACGCATGGACACCTTTTGCGTGGCGACCCGGAGCCTGTCTGTACGACGTGTAACATTCCAATCTCCGTCGCACATGTCCTTCTTGATTGTCCACGATACGCTCGTGAGCGCCAGTCCGTTGGCCTGGGCCTTACACTGTCGTCAGTTTTAGGCAACGACCCAGTATCTGTAAATACAGTGCTGCGGTTTTGTTCCATAATTGATTTTATGAAGCAAGTGTAAGGATATTTTATTTCAGAGATTTTAGCCTTTTTAGCTGGCCGTATTTTTGGGTTTTTAACGTTTTAGTGTTTTTTACGTTGTAGCAATTTTAAGTTTCTGTTTTTAGCATTTTAACTGAAACGTTTTAATAGTTGTTTAGAGGTTTTTTATCTATTTTAACCGTAGATTTTTAGTTTTTTAATGGGTGATGTTTTTAACACTTGACAGTATGTAATTTTACTTCTGGACTCGGGGCCCTAATGACCAAGTTGTCGACGGGCCCTTAAACCCGACACACTCACTCACTAGATAGGGACAAATAAATAAACTCTGCCATACGTTGTTCTGACTTCTAAATTTTTATGTCAGAACGACGTGTTTTGGCTTTATTGTATAATACATATCTGATAACAATAGGAAGTAGCAGAAATCTAAAACTAAGAACTTAAAAATTAACAAGTACAATTATTAGAGTCTTAATTTAGTTTTCCTTAACGAAAGGACATGTCTTCTTCGGTTTATAGATCCACTTTCATAAATTACATCTGGAGTAGGAGGTGTTGAAACTTCTCTCGATGTAATGTTACCAATTCTTGTTGATCTCCTCAATGGTGTTAAGTTGGAATCCAGGAGTTCAATAGAAGTTAAATGTTGCATTTGTTCAAATAATTTCTTGGAAATCCAATTTGTCAAAATTTGTAAAGAAATAATACGTTTTGAAACACCAAGTATATGATTTATGTTGAATCCACGCAAAGGCTGACGTAACAATTCAATAGTTTCACCAAACTTGGTACATTCAAATGTTGTATGTTCAGGAGTATCATCAACTTGACAATAATCACATTCAATTAAAGATCTTTTTATTCTATATAAATATGTGTTATATGGGCCATGACCAGTAATAAAATGCAGAAGACCATCTGTGGCATTAATGCGTTGTTTTAGTCTAGATCTTATATTAGGAAATAATTCATGAGTTCTTCCAGTATTTGAATTATCCCATTCCATTTGCCACTCATTTAATAATGCTTTATGTATCATTAATTTATTTTCACAATGGCTGCCTATGATATCGTTAACTTTAGCAAGATTATTTCTTTTTAGCCAATAATGGGCACCACGTTGTCTAATCTTGAGGTCAATTGGCCATGTTCCAATAGCCACCAAAAGAGCAAGAGTGGAGGTTGTAGAAGTAGCACCGGTCATTCGTAATAAAATCTTCCTTTGGGTACTACGGAGAAGCTGTTTTATATACACCTCTCTGGCCTTATGTGCCCATACACTAGCAGCATATGCCATAATTGAGACAAATATGGAATTATGATAAATTCTTATATGATTAAGTGATAGACGATATTTATTTTGCCCAATATTGCATAATTTCATCATAAATTTCTCAGATTTAAATCTAATATAATGTATATGTTTTAAAAAGTTTAGTTTCTCATCTAATTGAAGTCCCAAATATCTCGCATCATGACATCGAAGGATGTTGGAATTTCCTAATTTAATGATAGGATTTCTCTTTAGTTTCCCTTTAAATAATATATATGATGTCTTCTTTGGAGCTAGCTGCAATTTGTAGTCGTTACACCATATATTGATCTTCTGCATGATGTCAGTACCAACATGTTCCAATTCAGATCTTGAATTACCCTCAATAAGAATCAGAATGTCATCTGCATATGCCGTAACGTTTAGAACGCTAACATCGTTTTGCAGTAATTCTAAAAGAGGTTCAATCATGACATTCCAGAAAGTGGGTCCCAAAACTGAACCCTGAGGGCAACCTTTTGAGATTTGTTTGGTAATTATATGATGTATACCTTGTATGGTTATACGTCGTCCCGAACAGTAATTCTTCAGACTTTCATATAAACACCTGGGTACATCTAGGTCACGAAAACGTTGGAACAAAGCAGGCCACCACAAATTGTCAAATGCACCCTGTATATCTAAGAAAATAGCCAATATATATTTTGGACTAGTCCTATCTTGTATCGAATGTAATACAGAGTGGATTGCATCTTCAGTAGACCTACCTTTACAAAAACCATATTGAGCTTCATTGATTCCTTTAATAGCGCTGTGATCATTCAATCTTGAGCAAAGTAGTTTTTCTTGTAATTTGCCAAGGATATTCAATAGACAAATAGGTCTGTATGATTTAGGTAAAGTTATATCTTTATCCGGTGATTTCTTCAATATTATCATATTAGCACCCTTCCAAATATGTGGTATTTTGCCTTGAATAAGGCACTCATTAAAAAGATCAGTAAGGAAAGGTGTAATGACAGGTTGAATTCCCCCCAGGGGGACCTACTACGGTAGGTCCGGGTTTGGCGCACCCGGAGCCCCGAGCCAACTGACTCCCTCGGTGTGGGCTCCTCTTCGTGGTGAGGGAGTCAGTCAAATCGCCCACCCACGTGTAGGCCGTGCGTGGAGACCCGTGTCGGTGGAAAGGATTATCCTGGTGGTTGAGGGGTGCGTATCTGAGCTCGGGACAGTTTTTTTTTCTGAATCTGGGGAGGGTGCGCATTTCCGATACTCTGCTTTGGTTTCTGCTTCATCTAAACGGGAGGCTAGGGACTAACCCACCCCTAGTCAATCGGCCAGGACTAGGTATTGCACTGAACTCCAGGGTGAGTGGGACGGCGAGCCCGCTATATCCCCTGTGTAGCCCTGTCATCCCAGTGGGATGACCCCTTGTTGGGCTCCGTGGTGGGTGGGGAGCACTGGGGGATGAAATTTTTAGCCTTTTTCTATGGCAACCAATACACCTAAACGCCGCAAACAAGTGCAAGTTGAAAAAGAGGTACACGCGTCATCGGCACGTTACCTAGTTATTCACCGGATGGAAGATGGTCAGTCATTTCTGAAGGTCAACCCTTTCATTATTCAATCAGGTCTCGATAAAATTGCCGGTCCTGTAAAATCCTACACCCGTCTGCGATCCGGTTCACTACTTGAGACCTACACTGCCCAACAGTTTGAGAAGATACTGAAAACCAAACTCCTCCACGGATACCCCATCCGTGTCGAGAAGCACCGAAGCCTGAACTACTCTAAGGGCGTCATTACCAGCCAGCTTTTGGATGGTATGCCGGAAGAGAAGATACAGGGTTATCTGTCGGACCAAGGAGTAACTGAAGTTTACCGTGTAAGAGCTAAGCGTGATGGCGTGCAGCTGGATACCCACACGCTGTTTCTCACTTTTGATCGGCTCGAGTTACCTCAGAAGATCAAGGCAGGTTACGAGGTTATTCCGGTCCGACCTTATATTCCACGGCCTATGCGTTGCTTCCAGTGCCAACGCTATGGCCATACTAAGACCTGTAAGACTTCGGTTGCGGTTTGTGGCAATTGTGGTAAGGATTCTCATGACGGAGCTTGTCCATCGGCTCCTAGCTGTGTAAACTGTCGAGGTAACCATCCAGCGACTTCCCGCGACTGTCCACGATACCAGGATGAGAAGGCCATCCAAGAGCTGCGGGTGAAAGAGCGTCTTTCTTTCTCCGAAGCCCGCAAAGGCCATCTAGCTCGCCAGCCTCCTCTCCTGAAGTTTGGTACTTTTAGTTCAATTGTTTCTACACCAGTGCCAAAGCGGGATATGGGCACTCAAACTTGCCCTATAGTCTCCACAACCGTCGCTCCTCGCATTGCAGTACCAGCTTCCACTTGCACCAGCTCCACGATCCTTCCTATAAGTAGTGAAACTCGGAAATTCAAAGTCACCCCGAAACGCTCCGATTTTCTTAAAGAGCCTTCTGACTCTGCCAGTGGAAGGTGTGTCCTTAAGGCCACTTCTTCACCTCCTCGGCGATCTCAATCCCAGGAGACTAGGGCGCGCAGTCGCGTGAAGCGGGATTCTCCACCTCCCGTGACCACTGGCAACCGGTTTGTACCTCTGTCTCAGGTTTCTAGTGACACTGACCCTCTTCCATCCGAGGAGCCTATGGAGCATGAACCTGCTCCACAAAGCCAGAGTCCCACGCGGAATCAGAAGGGCTAATTGAAGCGACAGCCGTCGACTAAATGAACTCGGTGACGAGCTTCTCCCTTTTTCCACAGGATGTCTATCTTACAGTGGAATACACGTGGCGTGCGCAGGCATAAATCAGAACTCCAACTGTTGGCTAATTCGCTATCCCCCAGTCTTTTCTGCCTGCAGGAAACCAAACTTAACCAACAGGATGCTTTCACCTTTCCTGGTTTTACTCCGGTGCGATGTGATTTACCACCGGAGCCTGGTACTCCTGCACATGGGGGTGTCATGCTGCTGATCCGCGACGACGTATTTTACCAGCCTATTATGCTCACTACTACATTGCAAGCTGTAGCCGTTACTGTGAATTTACCTGGTTTTTGTTTTACATTATGCTCCGTTTACCTTCCGCCTTCTTTCCCCTTAGCCATTGGGGACCTTTCTGATCTGGTGTCCCAGCTCCCAGCGCCCTACTTGTTGGGAGACTTCAACGCTCATCACCCTCTTCGGGGATCCCTTCCACAACCTTTCGAAGTTCGGCAAGTACCATCCTACTTCTTTGGGCATTAATCTGTCCAATTTTGAAATTATAACAATCTTTAATGTTGTTATTAATTATAAATTTGCTATTCATTTTAATCGTATTGAGTTCTCGAGATCAATCTACTCATTAATAGTTGATAGGTTGGACAGTTATTTCTTCCAGAGCAACGTTTTCTTCTTTTAGAACAAGGTATACAAATTGCAGGAAGATTACGTTTTCTACATAAGTTAATATCGTGATCAAGTTCACCACAATGTTGACATGGAGGGTGTTTATTCAGACAATGTTTAGCAACATGTCCTAAATCATGACAATTGAGACATCTTCCTACGACAATATAGTCCTTGACCGATACCGACTGAAAACCAATGTACAATCTTTCTTGTTGTAAAATAATTTTCCTAAGTTTCGCAGATGTTTCGATTACATAATGTACGGTAGATCTATTCCTGGGTCCTGTCTTGAAGCGGATCTTAACTTCATTATAATCGTCCAAATTAATTTTGCCATCTAAATTTTGCAAAAAGATAGTTTTTTAATTCTTCTTCTGTCGTTCCTACTAGAACATCATATAAAATGAGAAGTGGTTGTCTTTTCTTTGGTAAATGAAATTCTAGATTATGTTTTTTCAAATCAGGGTTATTTTTAATTTTCTCAATATCTTCAGGCGAGTCAGTATCCACAATCACAAAATTTGGTGTAGAACGTATTGCCCTTATTTTAATTCCACTTGGTCCTGGTTTTAAAGATTTCGTAAAAATATCTTGTACTTTACGAGTATCGTTTATTGTTGTTGACTTAATAAAAACCGTGTTTTTGTTTTGTTGTAATTTATTCATTTCTATATTTTTATTAAATTCTGATTTTTTAATTATTTCTGCATAATTAGGTTGAATAATGGAAGATTTATTTATATGTGAGTCATTAGAGGTTTTCGATTGTGTACCCCTCCGAAGGAGTGTCGCCTTGCCGTGGCGGAGGGGCTCAGTACCCGAACCAGACGGCCTGCTACGTGTGTCTTTGTGACCACTGGTAGGCAAGAGGTGAGGGGAAGCTAAGAACATTCCAACGGGTAGATGAGGCTCGTTAGTCTTGGTCGACGACTCATCTAGGAGAAGAGGACTCCGAAATCAAACTCCCCCAGGGGAACCTACCACGGTAGGTCCGGGTATGGCGCACCCGGGGCCCCGAGCCACTCACAATCATCTCACCCCCTCCACCTTCATTAACTGTGCCACGTGCAACGTTTTATGTTGCTTTTTATATCACCCTCTTCCTCTTCTAGGTTTATTCTGATTATTAGTTTGTAAGTTCCTAGATTTATAACTCCTGTCTCACCAGCAGGGATCTTTCCTATCTCCGTGGTCCTGTCCCACGGTTTTCGGCGCGGCCCCCGACTTGTGTGCTCTTTGGAGGTCTCAGGCGCGAAGGTTAGGCGGACCCTTCACACTGCCCCCTTGTGTAGCCTTAGGTGCGGAGCCCGTCCACACGTCAAGTACACCCACGTAGCTCCTTGAGGGCACGGCCGGTGTTAATCTCCCGACGGCCGCGTGCCGTCGGGTTAGTATCACCGGCCGGACGTGTTACCGCTGACGGAGCCCCGGTGTAATCAACCCGAAGTCCCCTGAATCCACGCTGACTCGGTTGAGGCAGCGTGTGCTAAAGCGGGGAGCCACAGGCGGTTATTCCTGTGGTGGGGGCATAAAACCGGGGTGTCACGTGGTGAACGGTTTACCCATGCGGACAAGCAGTGGAGCTCGGAGGGTAGCCCCTCTGAAGTACGCTTTGAGATCAGTCATGGAGGGGTCTCTATGGCGGCACAGACCGTGGAGATTTTGGTGTCTTTGTTTTCTTTGACCCCCGGATGGCAGGCTGACGCCGACGGTTCCGGATGGGGGTCCAATTTCAATATGCATCCGCGCAAACCCTCTCATTTTGACTCTTTTCTTGTTGTGACATTGGCTTGTGAAGGGAAGACGATTATGGATATTAGCCCTTTTTATATTAAACGTGAGGTAGATAGAATATGTGGCCCGGTGCAGAACGCGACAAGACTACGTGACGGTACGCTGTTAATTGAGACCAAAACGGCAGAGCAATCAGAGAAATTTTCGAAAGCGAAGTTGTTGGGATCCTACCCAATTCGGGTAGCCCCACACAAAACGCTCAATACCTGTAGGGGAGTTGTCACCACCTCAAGTCTAGACAACCTGTCGAATGAGGAGATTGTCACCTCTCTCTCTGACCAGCGTGTATGTCAGGCCTATCGCCTTACGCGAAAACAGGATGGCAAGGAGTTAGCTTTGCGTACAGTATTTCTAACATTCAAAGGCACGAAATTACCGGAGTACATCTTTTGTGGATATGAACGTGCCGCTGTACGCCAGTATGTGCCAAACCCAATGCGTTGTTTCAGGTGCCAACGGTTCGGCCATACTAAGACTTCCTGTAATAATCCATCTATTTGTGAGCGTTGTGGATCACCAGCCCATGAAGACTCGGCATGTACACGGGATCCTCTTTGTGTGAATTGTGGAGAGAGCCATCCATCAAGCTCGCGTCAGTGTTCTAAATTTATGGACGAGAAAGCTATACAGGAGTTGCGCGTGAAAGAACGGCTCACATTTTTGGAAGCACGTCGCCGCTTTGAACAGTTGAAACCTGCGACAACCCTAGGTTTCGCGTCAGCAGTCCGCCGCACTCCTGTCCACACTGTGGCCATTCAGCACGTTCCAGTCGCTGATGCTGCCACGCAGACTGACTCACCAACGAGCGCCTCTCCCTCTCCACCGTCCCGTGATACACCTGCACCGGCAACTAAATCTTCCGCCGTGCAGACACCTGCTCACCAGCCATCCAAAAGCAGTAGCCACACCGTTTTACCTGGAAACGCTCACCATTCGCGACCTAAAGACCGGGTGAGTAGTCGTCCATCATCAAGGAAGTCCCGCTCCCGCTCAACAAGCCGACAGGGCTCTTCAGACTCATCTGAGGATGGCGACTTGAACATACCAGGTCCCAAGTCAGTCAAGATAAGACTGAAAAAGAAAAAGATGAAGACCAAACACTTACAATAAGCAGGTGTAACTTGTATTTTACTTTGTGATTTTATTTTTAACCTTCGTATTTTTATCTATGTACATTGTAAAATCACTTTTGAGGTTTTAACTGTTTTTATGTTATCTTTTTAGACCAGTTTTACATTTGAACTGTTTTAGCTTTTATCTTTCTTTTAGACTCCCCGTTCTATTTGTTTTTTATCTATTTTAACCTTAGATTTTTAGTTTTTAATGGGTGATGTTTTAACACTTGACGGTATGTAATTTTACTTCTGGACTCGGGGCCCTAATGACCAAGTTGTCGACGGGCCCTTAAACCCAATACACTCACTCACTCACTCGATTGTGTATTTACTTCTCTTAAAGTTTTAACCTCTGTTTTAAGAGCTGTGATTTCAAAATTCTTATCGTTGTATAATTTAGCACATTTATTTATTATTAATAATAAATCAGCTTTCTTATCTGAATGGAATTTTTGTTTAGCTACCATTGTCTGTAATTCCAAAATATAATTGTTGAATTCTTCATCACAAGAACACTTATTGGAATTAGATATGGCAGTAATATTATGTTCATTTGGTTCGTCATCTTCATCAGAAGTAACTGGAAGATCTTTATTTGCAGCTAAATGATATGTATTTATTTCAGAAACAATATTCATTAAACTATTATCAATGGAACTTGGTTCCTTAATCGTGTTGCTGGAACAATTTGACGTTGCATTTATATTATCTGATATTAATTTAGAATTTTCTGTATCAACCAACGTTGAAACCAAATTTTCATCCACATTTGACTTCATTTTAGAGTTTTCATTACAGTTAATAGATGATTTTCTGTTTATTTTAAGTTCTGAAGACTCCTTAACACTCATTTTATATATAACTTAAGAAATAACCAGTTGTTACGATAAAATTCGAATTACCTATACTTTGGTTCAACATAACCAACATTTCAACACGAAAAACAGTCAAATATTCCAACTTTGGCTATGTTTCATACTGAGTATTAAAATAACCACAGTTTGTCACCAAAGACTTTAAATTATCTATACTTTGGATAATTATAACCAACATTTCAACACAAAAAAGTCACACGCAAATGTTTCAACTTTGACCATATTTCACATTGAATATTAATTTGTGCGTTTTGTATAGCTTAAGTATAAAAAATCCTGGTACAATTAACTGCAGAAAACGCTGGAGTTTCAATAACACCCAATACTCATACAAGAAACACCAGAATATTAGAGATAAACAAAAATTAAATTCAGTTTGTACGAAGCATCTGTACTATGGTTAGACATAACCCAACATTTTGCCAAAAACAAGTCACTAGCAAATGTTTCAACTTTCACCGTATTTCGCACTAAAAGGTGATTTACACACTTGATACAACTCCAGTATAAGAGTATCCGATATACATAAGTGCCGAAAACTCCAAAGATTCAAGTAATACTTAAGGTCTATATTAAACACTGGGAAAAAGCGGAATATATACGAAATTTGGAGTCAATGTATTAAGCACTTGGACACACGATAGCACAATTTTAGAAATGTTCATTATAGCGCATTCCTCTTGATTCCAGACCTACTAACATTCATGTAGCAGTCGTAACACTTTAGAAACCTAAATAATAGTTGAGATATAGTTGAACTATCATAGATCAGAAGATAATTGTGTTTATGAGAAGAGCGATGTATAGCTTGTTCCAACACAGACTAGGCCTACTCTGTAGATCCGTAGATAGGGACAAATAAATAAATAAACTCTGCCATACGTAGTTCTGACTTCTTAGTTTTATTTCAGAACGACGTGTTTTGGCGTTATTGTTTAAATGTGTACATATTTTGAAGCACATAGATAGTAGCAGAATCTTAAAAACTATGAAATTAACAATGAACAAAATTGACAAATATTAAAGTCTTGGTATTGTTTTTCTTAAAGAAAGGACGTAATGTCTTCTTCTGTTTATAGTTTCACTCTCATAAATTATATCTGGAGTTGGAGGTGTTGAAACTCCTCTTGAGGTGACATTACTAATTCTTGATGATTTTCTTAATGGTGTTGAGTTTGAAACCGGAAGTACAGCAGATGTAGAATGTTGGATCAGTTCGAAACATTTCTTGGATATCCAATTGGTTAAATTTTGTAAGGCATTGATAAGATTTGAATCACCAAATATATGATGAATATCATTTCCACGTAGAGGCTGACGCAGTAATTCAACAGCCTGAACAAATCTAGTGCACTCAAACGTAGTATGTTCAGGAGTATCATCAACCTGACAAATATCACATTCAAAAATGGATGATCTTTTTATTCTATATAAATAGGTATTATATGGGCCATGACCTGTAATAAAATGTAGAAGGCCATCTGTGGGATTAATGCGTTGTTTTAGTCTGGTACGTATATTAGGAAATAATTCATAAGTTCTTCTTCCAGTATTGGAATTGTCCCATTCCATCTGCCACTCGTTTAATAAGGAGTTACGTATCATTAATTTGTTCTCAAAATTTCTGCCAATGATGCTCTCAACTTTGACGAGATTATTTCTTTTCAACCAATAATGGGCTCCCCGTTGTCTAATTTTAAAGTCAATTGGCCATGTTCTTGTAGCCACCAAAAGAGCAAGAGTGGAGGTAGTAGATAGGGACAGAGGGAATCTCGTTAATCCATTCATGCGCGTCACTAATTAGATGACGAGGCATTTGGCTAGAGTCTGGGAACCGCGCCCAAAAAACGGGTTCCTAATTCCGGCTTATGTAGGTGGCCGTCACCTTGCCTCCTAGAATCTCATTTATCATATAATTTTAACTCATTCTATAGAGGCCACTAAAACTAACTTATTACTAAAACCCAAACACTAAAAACTAAAGAAACAATTAAAAGGGCAGCTAGGAGGCACTAGCCAATGGATTATAAAGTTTCTTTAAATGAAATATAATGTCGAAAACAAATATACATTACAAATCATGCACTCGCCTGGCCGGGATATTGGCGTATTCTAGGAAGGAGCTATGGATGTTCAAGCTCATCCTCAAGATACCCACGAGGCATTTGGCTAGATCTAGCGCCGAGGCGCCACTTACCATATTTTGGCCCAGGCGTGTTAACCTGTACGCGATATATCGCGAATGAGGTAGGACCACAGGTTAGACACGGGACGTACCTCTTCCCTGCAGTCCTCAAAGAGACTCCTCTGCTTCTTTCAACCACCACCTCAGTCGGGACTCGGTCGAATCAGGTAAGCGGGACCCCCGAAGGGGATGGGTGTTAGTTGGGCAGCTGCCCTTAACAGGGAAGCCGCTCGAAGGTCCCCACTCCGCCGAAGCGGACCCGCCGCCACGCCATAGCGTGACTCGCACTGATGGCACCGAACTTGTGTGGGTTGCCGCAGTCTGGTGTAAACGACCTCGCCGTGGCAACCCGAACCGGTC
This sequence comes from Tenodera sinensis, assembly GCA_030765045.1. NCBI lineage: Eukaryota > Metazoa > Arthropoda > Insecta > Mantodea > Mantidae > Tenodera > Tenodera sinensis. The sequence continues at coordinate 419,406 of JAUKNM010000063.1, read as the reverse complement.
CAGCCGGTTTCCGTTCAGGTGGATGGAGTTTTCAGGCTCCCACCTGGTGCCATGTGCTGACCGTTAGGTCCGTTAGGCGCATAGCTCTGCCGACCCGCCAGGGTTCAAGGGGCCATTGTAGTCCATAAACGCGTGGTATATCTCTATGGACCCTCTCAACGCCATCAGGCTAACCGTCATCAGCGTTGACCTGTCCCCTAGTCCTAACTTCATGCCAGCCACAGTATTCCTTGGCATTGCCCCTCTCGTCCCGACGACGATCGGCAGAACCTCTCCATCGGGCTGCCCATATTCCCGACAGAGTGACGGCAGTAGAGCCTCGTACTTGCGCACTTTATCCTCCCGGGCTTGGTTTAAGTACTCCCCATCCTCGTGGCGGACTGTTACATCGACCGCGAAGACCCTTCCCTGGCGTGCTATCACCAGGTCCGGTTTGAGTCGTACTCCGCCCTCACCGAGGAGTTCTGGTTCTCTTGTAAGTACTGCTGTCTGGTCCCTTTCCAACTTCCGATAAAATGAAATCCTTAATTTCATCGTGCCGGCGGATCCTCATCCCCTTGGTGTGTATACATTGACCAAGTATGTGGCCCAGCGTTTCGAGTTTCACGCCACATTTGCGGCATTTTGGATCCACCTGGCGATTCGCCCTATGTAGCGTTGTTCGGTTCCCTGCGGTGTTCGTCCTCAACTTCATCGCCGTAATGAAACGGCTCGGCTTGAGGAGTCCCGGGTCGCGGAATATCGCGTTAGCAATTTTATCTCCGGCGAGGAACTTAACCGCGCGACCTTGCGCAGGGAGGGCCGCCCAATCCGTCAAATCCTGTTTCCCCATACGCCTCTTCCAACGGTCCACGTCTTTCGACGTGTAAGGAACTGTGAGGCGTACGGATTGCGCCAGCCTATCCAGACGAGCCTTCAAGGCTGGACGTAATGCCTGAGCTACCGGGTCAGCGGAATCGCATTGCCGGAGCCCAAGCTTGAGGGCCTGGGACACTACAGTAACGTCTAGTCTCTGTACTCCCATTCCACCGTCCTTCCGGGCACAGTGTATTAAGAAGTCGGTAGTGCCCTGGATTAAGTGGTGGATTTCCCTAGTGACAACCCTCACCTCTGCGTAATGGCTGGCACAGCCAGCGCCATCTGATGTAGGAAGTGCGGGATCACGTAGGTTGAGAGAAGAGACATTTTCTGTGCCGGTTTCAGAGCTAGCTTCGTAATCCTATTCAGTGCTGTCTTGAAGTGCTCTTTCGTCATTTTGAAGTCGATACCATCGCATGGTGATATCGATACTCCTAGGTACTGTAGGCGGTCCTCAGGCCCCGCGCATAGTACCTTATCCCCATTCAGAAGTTTCAGACCGGGGTCCACCAAGTGCCAGGAGTCCCTGGTTCGGACGACCTGGAAGGCGAAGCTTTTTTCCAGCCGCTACGCTCATTCCGAGGTTGCGCAGGTAACTGTCCGTGACGCTCAGCAGTTTACTAGCCTTGGAGACGTCCGACGCCACAAGAATGAGGTCATCGGCAAAGGCTAAACAAGACAAATTGGTGTCGCCAACTATCTTGTACCCCGGCATCGACTCCAATTTGAGTAAAAGCGGCTCCATTATCAAGTTGAAGATCATAGGCGAGAGAGGGTCTCCTTGTTTGACTCCCCGCTTAAGGGCCACTTCCACTTCAGCATCCCCTACTTTTATTTTCGTGCTCACATCCTGATAGGACTGGACCACCATATTTGCCAAGTATGATGGTATGCCCTTCCTTCGGAGGGCGGCGCCAATCGCCTGGTGGGGTACAGTGTCGAATGCCTTAGAGACATCTAACTGTACCCCCACCATCCCGTCTGCAATCTTGGATTGCCTCAGTACCTCAGAATATTCGCACGTTGTTAAAGCAGCCAGCTTCTGCCACAAACCCCTTCTGCCTAGGGGCCAGCCGAACCACTTTCCTCAGCCTTTGATCGATCAACCCCCAGAAGAGTCGACCGACCATGGACCCAATTGTCAAGGGACGATAGTTCGTGACCTTAGACGGGTCCTTTCCTTGCTTGGGAATTAATGTGGTCCGGCATGTCTTCCACGACCCGGGTGTAGCACCCAAAAGTAGGGCCGCGTTATATAAGGCGCTCAGCACGGTTGCAGCTGGCGAGGCAGCAACCGCGGTTTGCCTGATTCCATCAATACCGGGAGCTGAAGTCTTTTTAATTCGTGGCGCCCTTCGGCGCACCTCATCTGGGGTGAGCAAGTGGCACACTGAATCCCTAGGGATATCAGGGTCACCGTCCAAACCATCGGTATCGAATAAGACTTGGCGTGGTTGTGTGCCCCAGAGAGTCATACAGGGTTCTAACGTCATCGGGCTTCGGCGCCTGCGCCTTATCCCTCTCACCTGTCGGGTCTGTACCCCCCAGGACGTGTCTGGCCAGAACTCTAGGATCCTTCTTAAAGAGGTCTTGTGTTCTGGCGTAGCGGAACCCTTTCTTCGCCTTCTTCGTCCCTCGTCCACGCCTACGACGAGGTTGTCGCCCTGAGCGCTGGTCGGCACCTGCAGCGGGTAATAGGTACTCTACCACTTGGCCCCTCCGAAGGAGTGTCGCCTTGTCGTGGCGGAGGGGCTCAGTACCTGAGCCAGACGGCCTACTGTCATTTTGACTACTGGTAGGCAAGAGGTGAGGGGAAGCTAAGAACATTCCAAACGGGTAGATGAGGCTCGGTAGTCTTGGTCGACAACTCATCTAGGAGAAGAGGACTCCGAAATCAAACTCCCCCAGGGGCTTCTACTACGGTAGGTACGGGTTTGGCGTACCCGGGGCCCCGAGCCATTTTCTCGATTGGGTTCCTCCAAGAGGTGAGAGGGCACATGCCAAACGCCCAATAAACTTTGGTCCACTTTTGTGTTTGACCTCCCACCTGTTACCTCCCTGTACACAGTCTGACGGATAACCTACGCGCGGGTCGTCGGAGGATGGGGTGACGCAAGGGGTGACTGGGTAATCGCGTAAGTCCCAGCCCCTGGTTATCATGTAGGATCTGTGTGCGTATCCGCTGATAAAGGTCAGTCCCGGGGAGGGGCCATTGCATGAGCTGATGCACTCCTGAAGGCGATTGGGTCCCTCTGTCTATGCATTGGGAGGTGAGACCCTAGGGTGAGCAAGGTCCAGGCCAGGACTCTCACCTAAGCCGGGGTGGCGCCCAGGATGTGAGCATGCCATCGGAGACATTTGCAATGGTGGAGGATATCATCGCCATGAGTTCTTTTAAAACTCAAAAAACTAAACATGCGAAAGCCAGTGAAAAGGAAGTAGCAGAGTTGAGTGGTCCTCGCTACTTAGTGATATCAAGAACAGAGGAAGGTAAAACATTCCGATCGGTGAATCCTTTCGTGATACAGAAGGGTCTCGATAAGATAGCTGGCCCAGTGAAGAACTGCACAAGATCGCGAAACGGCACGCTGCTTGTTGAATCTATTTCAGCAGCACAGGCAGCTACTATTGTAAAAGCAAACATGTTAGCCAGCTATCCGGTGCGTGTAGAGATGCACAAAACGTTGAACTCCTCTCGCGGCGTTGTGAACACCCGGGCATTGGACGGCATGTCCAATGAGGAGATTCAGGAGAACCTCGAAGATCAAGGTGTAACAGCAGTATACCGGGTTCAGAGAAAAGATGGAGGCGAATATCTGCCTACCCGTACCCTTTTCCTTACCTTTAATCGGGTAGATCTCCCGCAGAGGATAAAGGCTGGGTACGAGGCCATTGAAGTAAGACCTTACATTCCGAGCCCGCTTAGATGTTATAAATGCCAGCGCTTTGGTCATACAAGTGACACGTGCAGTGGTAGAGCTACCTGCGTAAACTGTGGAGGCATCGCCCATGACGATGACTGTACCTCACCTCCCAGTTGTATTAACTGCAGGGGAGAACATCCAGCAAACTCCCGAGAATGTCCGCGCTATATGGAGGAAAGAGCTATCCAGGAGATCCGGGTTAGAGAGAAGGTGTCCTTCTCAGAAGCCCGAAAGCTCTTACGTTTGCGCCAGCCCACTATCCCGAGCTCCGGTACCTATAGCTCGGTTGCAGCTAAAGCAATACCATGTCGGGAAATCGCAACTCAAACTAGCGATATGAATGGGGCAACGATATCAGAAAAAATTCTTGTAGCTAGGTCACATCCAAAGCCTCAGACATCACCTAAGTCCGCCAGAGCATCTACAAGCACCGCAGTTCAATCCAGCAGACCAGGAAGGTCCCCAACAAAGAAGCCGACCTCGACAAGTAGACCGATTGTATACGATGCTTCACCGATCAAGTTTAAGACCGAGTATAAAAGATCCGATTTCCTCAAGGCAAGCAAGGTTTCTCCCAAGCCATCAAAGGGAAAGAAAAAGCCATCTCCTAGGAGATCCTCTTCAGAGGGATCCTCTGGTATGGCTACAGACCGGCAAATGTCATCTTCGCCGGTCCCCATTAGCAACCGGTTCGAGACACTCGAACCTAAGTTTGCTATGGGAAGACGCACGTCCTCGGCAGAGGACATGGAACTAGAATCTGCCCACACTGGAAGACCCCCAGTGGAAAAGAGGCGCGAAAAAGCGTCCGAAAAGAACGTCAGCCCAAGAGAGAAAAGGGCTAAATTAGTTCGACAACCGCCTGCTCTAAAGTAATGAAGAGTTACCTTGGAACTATCTGTCCCACACACAATGCAATATGGCTATCCTACAATGGAACATACGTGGAATTCGAACTCAACGGCCAGAACTTGAGCTTTTGCTCAAAGAATACGAACCTCTGGTTGCATGTTTGCAAGAGATTAAGCTGCGTCCTCATGACGCTTTCCATCTAAGGCGATACACCCCAATACGGTGTGATGTTACACCAGAAGACGGTGTACCGGCACATGGCGGCGCTATGATACTTGTTAGAGATGACGTGTATTTGCAAACTCTACCATTGCACTCTGATATACAATCAGTTGCAATAAGGATTCTACTGCCAGACATCCATTTCACCATCTGTAATATATATTTGCCTCCGTCCCATGACTTCTCGCACATTGATTTAGAAGATCTAGTTTCCCAGTTGCCAACACCGTTTCTGTTGGTGGGAGACTTCAATGCGCACCACCCACTTTGGGGTTCAAGTCGCGCTTGTGCGAGAGGTACACTTATTTCCGATTTCTTAGACAGTCACAACCTAGCTCTCCTCAACACTGGAGAGCCTACTTTCATTTCGGACTCTCACAATAGTTTCTCGCATCTTGACCTTGCAGTTTGTTCACCTCAGTTGGCAGTCTCCTTACAATGGAATGTCATCTCTGATTTACACTCTAGTGACCACTTCCCATGTCTTATTAGTCTCTTGACGCAACATACATTTTCCACTCGTATGCCCAGATGGCGTTTGGACCATGCCAACTGGAACCTTTACACCCAGTTGGCTGTCTTTACCTACAACGAGCATGACTCAGTAAATAATTTGGCGCAGCATCTCACGGAGACGATTCTCTCTGCTGCTGAACAATCGATTCCGCGGTCGACTACACACCCCCGTCGATTTCCCGTTCCCTGGTGGACGGAAGAATGTCGGAATGCCATTCGTGCTCGAAGGCGTGCACTTAGGGTTTTCCAACGTCACCCTACTTTGGAAAACCTAATCGAGTACAAGAAAATGCGCGCCAGGTCCAGACAAGTCATTAAGGATAGCAAAAAGTCATCATGGAGCAAATTTGTAGCTTCATTTAACCGACACACACCTTCCTCGGTTGTGTGGGATAGATTAAGGCGTGTTGCAGCTAAAACGACCCAAATACCAATAGCGGGACTAAAAACAGCCACAGGAGCTGTTGTTGATTCATTTGAAGTGGCCAATACCTTTGGCAGTGCTTTCGCACAAGTGTCTAGCTCGGAAAACTACTCCCCTGAGTTCCTTCCAATTAAAACTCAGGTGGAATCTGAAGGCTTCTCGTTTCGTTCTAGAAACGTAGAAGATTACAATCGCCTTTTCACCATGGCAGAGCTGGAGTATTCCCTGAAATCTTCGCGATGTTCAGCACCAGGACCGGACGGTATTCATGTACAAATGTTACAACGGCTCTCTCCTGAAGGTAAGGCATTCCTGCTCGAGGTCTATAATCGTGTTTGGGTTGACAGTATACTCCCAGAAAATTGGCGGGAGGCCACCGTTATTCCCATCCTGAAGGCTGGGAAGGACCGTCATCTTCCCTCCAGCTATCGTCCTATTTCCCTCACCAGTTGCGTTTGCAAGGTGATGGAACGCATGATCAATGGACGATTGGTATGGTGGTTAGAAAGTCGTAACCTACTGACTAACATCCAGTGTGGTTTTCGACGACGCCGTTCAACTGTTGACCATCTTGTGTCAATATCGACACAGATAATGGACGGCTTTATGAAGAACTGTCAAACCGTTGGCATATTTTTCGATCTTGAGAAGGCTTATGATACGTGCTGGCGAGCAGGGATTCTACGTTCCCTGTATGCCTGGAACATACGTGGACGCCTACCACTTTTCATTCAGGAGTTTATGAAGGACCGCTTTTTCCGAGTAAGGGTCGGCTCGGTTTTTTCTAATTCTTTTGTTCAGGAGGAGGGAGTACCTCAGGGTTCGGTGCTAAGTGTCACGCTCTTTGCTATAGCAATTAACTCCATCTGGAAATGTGTTCCACCTGGAGTTTCGTCATGCCTATTCGTAGACGACTTCGCTGTCTATTGCACTTCTCAGCGCACGGCGTTCTTACAACGGCGCCTGCAGCAATGTTTGGACAACCTTAGAGAATGGAGCGTGAAAAACGGCTTCCGTTTCTCAACTGAGAAGACAATCTGCGTTAATTTCTGGCGCCGTAGGAGACGATTACCACCTTCGCTCCGATTTGGTCCAGATGAACTTCCCTTCGCAGAAGAGACGCGCTTCCTGGGTTTGATCTTGGACAGGAAGCTTAGTTGGTCGTCGCATATTGCACAGCTAAGAGCGAGATGTGACCGTTCCCTAAATATTATGCGAGTACTGAATGGCAAATCGTGGGGAGCGGATCGAACAATTTTGTTGCGAATATATCGCGCATTGGTCCGCTCCAAGCTAGACTATGGGTGTATTATTTATTCGTCAGCACGGCCATCTGTGCTGAGAAGATTAGACGTGGTCCATAATAGGGGCATCCGCATTGCAACAGGAGCTTTTCCAACAAGCCCAGTGGTGAGCCTTTACGCCGAGTCCGCAGAACCTCCTCTGCAATATCGGCGTGAGATTCTCTTGGCAAATTATGGTTGTGCGCTTAGATGTATGCCTAAGCACCCAACGTTCGCTTCTTTTTTCACCACCACGCTAAGAGAACGATATAGAAATAGCACCCTTAATCCAAAGCCTGCGGGGTTCCGTTTCCAAGAGCTCCTAGTGAAGCTTGGAGTGGAACTGCCTGCGATGTTCGCCAAGGGCGAGAGACTTTACCCCCCTTGGCTATCTGGTACGCCCCATGTAGATCTTGGGATGACCATACACCAGAAGTCCACGATGCCTATTTCAAGTATCCGCACGTGTTTCTTAGAATTTTTGTCAGACTACTCTGACCGTAAATATATTTACACCGATGGATCAAAGAACACCAACGGTGTTGGATGTGCTTATGTTTATGGAACCGAACCATATACATTCGGTTTTCCAAATAGCACTTCCATTTTTACTGCAGAGCTTTATGCAATCTATCGAGCCGTTTTGTATGTTCGCCGTCGTAAATTAGGTGACTGCCTGATTTTGAGCGATTCCCTTAGTGCACTGCAGAGCCTTTGTCAGTTGTACAACCCCCACCCTATTGTACAACGTATCCAGGATGCCCTCCATGTTTTACACGCATCTGGCGTTGACGTGGTGTGTGCATGGATTCCTGGTCACGTAGGTTTGCCTGGGAATGAAAAGGCAGATTTAGCAGCAAAGACGGCAACTACAGAACCCAGAATTATCATCTCACGTGTTACTTCGGAAGACTTTAGGCTTGAAGTGCGGAGAACGGTGCTGTCGTCCTGGCACGACGAGTGGTCAGCTCTCCGCGGTAATAAGCTTAGAGAAGTGAAAGAACTTCCGATAAGCTGGGTAACTTCCTGTCGCACATCTCGTCGCGAGGAGGTTAGTTTGGCTCGATTAAGAATAGGGCACTGCAATTTTTCGCACGGTTACCTATTTAAAAGGGACCCTGCGCCTCTATGTCCGCTGTGTGACAACGTTTTGTCGGTTCGCCACGTGCTGCTAGAGTGTTGCTCTCTAGCGCACCTTCGGGATTCTCTGCAGCTGCCTGCCAGACTTGGAGAGGTCCTAGCGGACGACAAAACAGCGGTTGATAGAGTTCTTAATTTTTTAGCGCAGTGTAATATAAATTTGAGGATTTAAATTTTTTTAATTATCTTGTTCTGCTTTTGGACATATTTATCACCTTGTTTCATATCTGGCTATTGCCACTGATTTCTACCTTGTATATTTTGTTGTTTCTAGTATTTTTATTTTTTGAGTGAAATTTATATCTGGCTATTGCCATGAGTCTGTTAAGGGCGCTGATGACCTAGAAATTGAGCGCCCTTAAACCAAATCCAATCCAATCTACCACTTGGTCATAGAGCGAATCTATGGCCTCCTGTGCGTCCTGCTCATTAGCCTGACCGCGCAGTGTGGCTTCTTTGGCAACGTTGACCAGTCTCCCCGCCGCTACGGATAAGTCTGTGAAGGTTTGCCCTAGGAAAACTTCCGTCAGGTTACTTCTCCACAGGATATCCGCAGGTGTATAGGCGGGCACGGATGCACCATCAGGTGCCCCTAAAGGCAACTCAGCAGCCTCCCCGAGCCCCCCGGCTATGCCGCTTGAGGGAGCGCTGCTTTCATCTTCCGAGTCGTCCTCCGTGTTGGAATCCTCCTCGTCGAAATCTCCGCTGTTCAATGGACGCAAGGCCCTTAAATAGTGAACTAACAGTTTCTTATAGTCCGCTAGGCGGCGTCTATCAGAAATCTGTTCGTGAGTCCTTTACCCATACGAGTCGCCAACTCCACATTAATGTACTTCGACCCCGCTAACTCCACCTCCAACTTCGCCATTTTGTGTAAGTCCTCCTCAGAGAAGAGAACTGATCTCGTGCTGGCACTGGGTTCCATTTGCGTGGCGACCCTGCGCCTGTCTGCCCTACGTGCAACATCCAACTTTCTGTGGCCCATATCCTTATAGACTGTCCGCAATACGCTCGTGAGCGCCAGTCGGTTGGCCTGGGGTGTACGCTTGCCTCAATTTTGGGTGACGACCCGGTGTCTGCCTGTAAGGCGCTGCGGTTCGTTGCACAAATTGGGTTCGCAAAGCAAGTATAACGTGTTTTTAGTGTGTGAAATTTTTTTTAACGTTTTAACATAGGTTTTTGTGTTTTACGTTTTAGTGTTTTAAGTGCTTAGTTTTAATGTGTTTTAGCTTAGATCTTTTACACATTTTAATGAATGGTTTTACCAAGTTTTAACTTAGCGCACTCATGTGCCGTTTGGTGATTTTATCTGTCTGCGTTTTTAGTTGCCATTTTAAACTTCAGTTTTTAGGCGAGTTTTAGATTTTTTATTTTCTGACCTAGGGCCCAAATGACGTAGTCGACGGGCCCCTAAACTCCATCCATCCATCCATCGTGCTGGCCCGAGACCCGGCGCTGGGAGGCTCGGCTCTGGCCTCATTTCTCTTAATGGGATGTCGGTGTCTCTCGTGTTGGGAAAGTCCTCTTTTCGTCTCGAACCCCTCTCCACATAGTATGCATACCATTTTATCCGCTAGAGGGGGCGCCCACTTACATTTGGGGAGGTGGCAGAGCATAGAATGTTTACGATCGGTGGTTTTACCACATAAGCGGCATCGGTAATCCACCTCGGTACCTGCATGGCGCATTGTAATGTGCTCTAGCAGGTCCTTTAGCCCCATCGCTCTATAGCCTCCGCCACCTGACGTTTGGCATTTCACGCACATGGTAGTCTCCCAAGGGAGAGATACCACGTAGCGTGTTTGGGTAACCGTTGCAAAAGCTTGTTGGTCAACTATGGTCCCCGCCTGAATGCAGGGAGGCGCGGAACCTGACGCCTCCCCTTCCCTCTTCTCGCCTGTGTCGTCATCAGTGGTTCTTCTGCCAGTTAGGGGAGGTAAAGAACCATGTCCCTCCCCCGTCCGAGGCTGGGCCAGAAAACCTGAAAGAATCGGGAATAAGAGGACAGGGGTGATTAGCCCGTTGCCCAATACCAAATCAGGTCTTAGTTTCAGACACCAACTCCTAGCAACAGCCCCACCCGTCGCATCATCGGTCGTTGGGCTGAGTTGCAACTCCGGGTGCACAATAGTACGGACCCACCTGACTATCCGAAACCGCTAGGCTGCCCTCTCGGGCCTGCAGAAGGGCGACTGCAGTCAGACCTTAAGGCATGGAGATTGTCTGGGAACCGCGCCCAAAGAACGGGTTCCTAATTCCGGCTAATATAGGTGGCCGTCACCATGCCTCCTAGAATCTCATTTAACATATCAATTTAAAAACTCATTCTATAAAGGCCACTAAACTAACTTATTACTAAAAACCAAACACTAAAAACTAAAGAAAAACTAAAAAGTGACCTCAAAAAATTAAAAAGGCAGCTAGGAGGCACTAGCCAAATGGATTAAAAAATTATTAAATAAAATATATAATGACGAAAAGTAAAATAGATATTAAAAATCATGCACTCGCCTGGCCGGGATGTTGGCGTATTCTAGGAAGGAGCAATGGATGTTCAAGCTCATCCTCAAGATACCCAGTGCGATATCCTCCATATTTCTGCCACTAAACCCCCACGACCTCAGGAAATCTCTCGTCTCTGGCGGGACACACCCCCTGGAACCGAACACCAAGGGTTGGATTGAGAAAGTATCAACCTCAGGGTGAATGGCCCGAATGGGGGCGTCGAGATGTTGGTATTTCTCGACCTTCTCGAGCTCCGCCTTGGCAAGAGATTCCCCGTCCTCGTACCTGATGGTGACATCGATAACGGTGGCTTCGCTACCTCTGACAACCACCAGGTCGGGCTTGAGGCGCTGTCCGTCCTGTACCAGGAAGGAGTGCTCGTGATACACCGTGGTCGGAGGGGGATCATTCGATTTGATCTTGTTGAAGACCTTTACCACGGTGTCATGCCTCCTGATCCTTGCGGGCTTGGTAGAGACACACAAGCCTAGAATATGACCTGCTGTCTCCACCGCAGCGCCGGCAGTTGACATCGGCGTCAGGGTTATATCTGGACTCAACGACCCGACAAGATTGAGTATTTGTCCGGAGTTTAAGAGCCTCCGTAAACCTTGAAGGTTTAAGCAGCCAAGGTTTAAGGAGCCACTTATTACCTATCGGGTCGGCATAAAAGGAGCCCACCCCTTTCCCCTGAGAGGGACAGGAGGACCAAGCACTCCACTCACTGGTCTTCAGGAACAGCTTGTGGGAGTTGATGTCCCTAAGAGAAGCGGGCCAATGCAAGCCCAATGTCTCAGAAACATGCTGGAGCCTAGATGTTAAATGGCTCTCCTCCAGAACGGCCTGTGCCAGAGTATCGGCTCGATCCAACAGGGTCTTCCCAGCCCGCAAGAAGGCGAGAGGAACCAGATTGGCCAACTTGGGCAAACCCAGCCCCCCGTCCCTCCTACGGCTGTAGAAGAACCCCGTGGCCACCGACTTTGGCAGATGTAAGAAACGCTTGACGACCTGCCGAAGCCTCTCGTCAACGTCGGCCAAGAGAGTTCTGGAGGGTGGCTCAACAGTGGCGAGGTACAAAAACCGAGGTATAATGTACCTCACCAACAGCTCCAGCTTCTGCCACGGCTTGAGAGGAAGGCTCGCTAGGCGCTCAGCAGCGGCTACCAGGTGATCTCTGAAGGCATTGCCTACTTGACCGCCCCATGGATTTATGTCCTTGCCCAGGTACATCAGAAAGTCGGCGGGCTTGGCTACGGGTATCGGATCGCCCTCCAAAAGGAGGCCTGGATCCGTCGTTGCCCAGGTCTTCCTACCCACGACGATGCGAAAACATGAGAAATTTAAAAAAAAATTATTTTGATTCTTTAACGACGCTGTCAGTTGCCAGGATCACATCAGCGTCGCCGGTGTGCCGGAATTTTGTCCCGCAGGAGTTCTTTAACATGCCAGCAAATCTACTGACATGGAGCTGTCGTTTTTAAGCACACTTAAAAACCATCGGTCTGGGCCGGATTTGAACCCGCGACCTTGGGATCCGTAGGCCAGCGTCTAACCAACTGAGCCACCCAGACCGACACGAAAACATGAGGACTTTGGCGGCGACGGGGTAAGGCCAATGGGGCGAAGTCCATGACAGAGCTCGTCTATCATGGATTGCACTTCCTCTGGACTTCCGCCCACCAGAACAATATCGTCCGCAAATGCCAAGATGTTTAAGCGTTTATCTCTAAACGCAATCCCCGTGGGCATGTCGGCTACCCTACGCAGCACCGGGTCTAGGGCAAGGTTGAATAGTAAGGGCGAGAGGGGGTCGCCTTGTTTGACCCCTCTTGTGATGGCTAAGCGTTGACCGGTTTCAAGTTGGGTGTAGATGTCCCGGTGCATGTCCCCAATTAGGCCAACCAGGTGGGGATGGAAACGTTGGACCCTCAAACCGCTGAGGACCGCCCCGTGGCTAACGGTGTCAAAGGCTTTAGCCAAATCCACCGAAGCCAGGGCTATTCCCTCCTTCTTGCCGAGTTTGATCGCCTCGTTAAGAAGGGCAATGTTCCGGAAAGTTCCATTCCCGGGAACAAAGCCCCCCCTGTACAGAGGCGATCTCCGCTTTAGCTCGAATGCGGCGGTCAAGAAGCGCGGAGGTCCTACCGAGGAGCAATTAGTATCTCATCTATGGAGTAGTGATCCGTAACTCTATTTCCTAATACCTGAGAGGCCCTAACCATATTGTTCTTTTTAAACAAGTACCTGGCAGCTCTATGCCTAATTTCATAATTTAGGGGATAGACTCCTAATATAACACATAAGGCTAAGGTGGGGGTTGTAGAGAAGGCACCTATCATCCTGAGTAAACATTTCCTCTGAGTAGATCTAAGTAATCTAATTGTGTTTTGCAAGAAGATCCTGTGTCCCCAGGCGCTTGCCCCATAACCTATCACGGAGGCTAACACTATATTATTGTACATTCGCACTGCCTCGTATGGGATTCTACCATAGGTTCTTGCTAATCTACAGATTTTATTCATTATATTTATACCTTTGTTTGTAATGTCATTAACGTGTTCTATATAATTCCATTTCTCATCAATAGTTGTTATCCCTAGGTATTTTATGTTGTTTGAGCTTTGAATATTTTCATGGGCTATTTTGAAGATGGGGTTTCTTTGGAGATGACCTTTTAATAACATATATTTAGTTTTTCGACTAGAGATTTTAATTTTAATTCAACCCCGCCAGACGCCTCTCCTTTATTCGCTCTGTTGCGTAAGTTTCTACTCATTATATGTCGCCATGAACGGAGTAGAATAAGAAGATGTAGGGGTCCGTCTTTATCGGAGACCGACATCCCCAGGCATGCCGTCCTCAGAATTTATGCCCCGCCCCACCAATCCCCTCAGAAAAGGATCAAGGAGCCCAAATGGGGCATTGGGTTTTCCCTGCCGTTTTCCCTGCCGTTTCCAGCAGAGAAGTCCCCTTCTCACCCTTAGCCAGCCAGGCTTTCACCCCCCGCGGATGCACGCCCCACCCTTCGCCAAGTACTAGCCCGAGTCGCCGCTCAAGGCAAAGAACCCACACCTTCCCGGAGATGGCCATAGCGTGACTCGCACTGATGGCACCGAACTTGTGTGGGTTGCCGCAGTCTGGTGTAAACGACCTCGCCGTGGCAACCCGAACCGGTCCAGCCGGTTTCCGTTCAGGTGGATGGAGTTTTCAGGCTCCCACCTGGTGCCATGTGCTGACCGTTAGGTCCGTTAGGCGCATAGCTCTGCCGACCCGCCAGGGTTCAAGGGGCCATTGTAGTCCATAAACGCGTGGTATATCTCTATGGACCCTCTCAACGCCATCAGGCTAACCGTCATCAGCGTTGACCTGTCCCCTAGTCCTAACTTCATGCCAGCCACAGTATTCCTTGGCATTGCCCCTCTCGTCCCGACGACGATCGGCAGAACCTCTCCATCGGGCTGCCCATATTCCCGACAGAGTGACGGCAGTAGAGCCTCGTACTTGCGCACTTTATCCTCCCGGGCTTGGTTTAAGTACTCCCCACCCTCGTGGCGGACTGTTACATCGACCGCGAAGACCCTTCCCTGGCGTGCTATCACCAGGTCCGGTTTGAGTCGTACTCCGCCCTCACCGAGGAGTTCTGGTTCTCTTGTAAGTACTGCTGTCTGGTCCCTTTCCAACTTCCGATAAAATGAAATCCTTAATTTCATCGTGCCGGCGGATCCTCATCCCCTTGGTGTGTATACATTGACCAAGTATGTGGCCCAGCGTTTCGAGTTTCACGCCACATTTGCGGCATTTTGGATCCACCTGGCGATTCGCCCTATGTAGCGTTGTTCGGTTCCCTGCGGTGTTCGTCCTCAACTTCATCGCCGTAATGAAACGGCTCGGCTTGAGGAGTCCCGGGTCGCGGAATATCGCGTTAGCAATTTTATCTCCGGCGAGGAACTTAACCGCGCGACCTTGCGCAGGGAGGGCCGCCCAATCCGTCAAATCCTGTTTCCCCATACGCCTCTTCCAACGGTCCACGTCTTTCGACGTGTAAGGAACTGTGAGGCGTACGGATTGCGCCAGCCTATCCAGACGAGCCTTCAAGGCTGGACGTAATGCCTGAGCTACCGGGTCAGCGGAATCGCATTGCCGGAGCCCAAGCTTGAGGGCCTGGGACACTACAGTAACGTCTAGTCTCTGTACTCCCATTCCACCGTCCTTCCGGGCACAGTGTATTAAGAAGTCGGTAGTGCCCTGGATTAAGTGGTGGATTTCCCTAGTGACAACCCTCACCTCTGCGTAATGGCTGGCACAGCCAGCGCCATCTGATGTAGGAAGTGCGGGATCACGTAGGTTGAGAGAAGAGACATTTTCTGTGCCGGTTTCAGAGCTAGCTTCGTAATCCTATTCAGTGCTGTCTTGAAGTGCTCTTTCGTCATTTTGAAGTCGATACCATCGCATGGTGATATCGATACTCCTAGGTACTGTAGGCGGTCCTCAGGCCCCGCGCATAGTACCTTATCCCCATTCAGAAGTTTCAGACCGGGGTCCACCAAGTGCCAGGAGTCCCTGGTTCGGACGACCTGGAAGGCGAAGCTTTTTTCCAGCCGCTACGCTCATTCCGAGGTTGCGCAGGTAACTGTCCGTGACGCTCAGCAGTTTACTAGCCTTGGAGACGTCCGACGCCACAAGAATGAGGTCATCGGCAAAGGCTAAACAAGACAAATTGGTGTCGCCAACTATCTTGTACCCCGGCATCGACTCCAATTTGAGTAAAAGCGGCTCCATTATCAAGTTGAAGATCATAGGCGAGAGAGGGTCTCCTTGTTTGACTCCCCGCTTAAGGGCCACTTCCACTTCAGCATCCCCTACTTTTATTTTCGTGCTCACATCCTGATAGGACTGGACCACCATATTTGCCAAGTATGATGGTATGCCCTTCCTTCGGAGGGCGGCGCCAATCGCCTGGTGGGGTACAGTGTCGAATGCCTTAGAGACATCTAACTGTACCCCCACCATCCCGTCTGCAATCTTGGATTGCCTCAGTACCTCAGAATATTCGCACGTTGTTAAAGCAGCCAGCTTCTGCCACAAACCCCTTCTGCCTAGGGGCCAGCCGAACCACTTTCCTCAGCCTTTGATCGATCAACCCCCAGAAGAGTCGACCGACCATGGACCCAATTGTCAAGGGACGATAGTTCGTGACCTTAGACGGGTCCTTTCCTTGCTTGGGAATTAATGTGGTCCGGCATGTCTTCCACGACCCGGGTGTAGCACCCAAAAGTAGGGCCGCGTTATATAAGGCGCTCAGCACGGTTGCAGCTGGCGAGGCAGCAACCGCGGTTTGCCTGATTCCATCAATACCGGGAGCTGAAGTCTTTTTAATTCGTGGCGCCCTTCGGCGCACCTCATCTGGGGTGAGCAAGTGGCACACTGAATCCCTAGGGATATCAGGGTCACCGTCCAAACCATCGGTATCGAATAAGACTTGGCGTGGTTGTGTGCCCCAGAGAGTCATACAGGGTTCTAACGTCATCGGGCTTCGGCGCCTGCGCCTTATCCCTCTCACCTGTCGGGTCTGTACCCCCCAGGACGTGTCTGGCCAGAACTCTAGGATCCTTCTTAAAGAGGTCTTGTGTTCTGGCGTAGCGGAACCCTTTCTTCGCCTTCTTCGTCCCTCGTCCACGCCTACGACGAGGTTGTCGCCCTGAGCGCTGGTCGGCACCTGCAGCGGGTAATAGGTACTCTACCACTTGGTCATAGAGCGAATCTATGGCCTCCTGTGCGTCCTGCTCATTAGCCTGACCGCGCAGTGTGGCTTCTTTGGCAACGTTGACCAGTCTCCCCGCCGCTACGGATAAGTCTGTGAAGGTTTGCCCTAGGAAAACTTCCGTCAGGTTACTTCTCCACAGGATATCCGCAGGTGTATAGGCGGGCACGGATGCACCATCAGGTGCCCCTAAAGGCAACTCAGCAGCCTCCCCGAGCCCCCCGGCTATGCCGCTTGAGGGAGCGCTGCTTTCATCTTCCGAGTCGTCCTCCGTGTTGGAATCCTCCTCGTCGAAATCTCCGCTGTTCAATGGACGCAAGGCCCTTAAATAGTGAACTAACAGTTTCTTATAGTCCGCTAGGCGGCGTCTATCAGAAATCTGTTTGTTCGTGAGTCCTTTACCCATACGAGTCGCCAACTCCACATTAATGTACTTCGACCCCGCTAACTCCACCTCCAACTTCGCCATTTTGTGTAAGTCCTCCTCAGAGAAGAGAACTGATCTCGTGCTGGCACTGGGTTCCATTTGCGTGGCGACCCTGCGCCTGTCTGCCCTACGTGCAACATCCAACTTTCTGTGGCCCATATCCTTATAGACTGTCCGCAATACGCTCGTGAGCGCCAGTCGGTTGGCCTGGGGTGTACGCTTGCCTCAATTTTGGGTGACGACCCGGTGTCTGCCTGTAAGGCGCTGCGGTTCGTTGCACAAATTGGGTTCGCAAAGCAAGTATAACGTGTTTTTAGTGTGTGAAATTTTTTTTAACGTTTTAACATAGGTTTTTGTGTTTTACGTTTTAGTGTTTTAAGTGCTTAGTTTTAATGTGTTTTAGCTTAGATCTTTTACACATTTTAATGAATGGTTTTACCAAGTTTTAACTTAGCGCACTCATGTGCCGTTTGGTGATTTTATCTGTCTGCGTTTTTAGTTGCCATTTTAAACTTCAGTTTTTAGGCGAGTTTTAGATTTTTTATTTTCTGACCTAGGGCCCAAATGACGTAGTTGTCGACGGGCCCCTAAACTCCATCCATCCATCCATCGTGCTGGCCCGAGACCCGGCGCTGGGAGGCTCGGCTCTGGCCTCATTTCTCTTAATGGGATGTCGGTGTCTCTCGTGTTGGGAAAGTCCTCTTTTCGTCTCGAACCCCTCTCCACATAGTATGCATACCATTTTATCCGCTAGAGGGGGCGCCCACTTACATTTGGGGAGGTGGCAGAGCATAGAATGTTTACGATCGGTGGTTTTACCACATAAGCGGCATCGGTAATCCACCTCGGTACCTGCATGGCGCATTGTAATGTGCTCTAGCAGGTCCTTTAGCCCCATCGCTCTATAGCCTCCGCCACCTGACGTTTGGCATTTCACGCACATGGTAGTCTCCCAAGGGAGAGATACCACGTAGCGTGTTTGGGTAACCGTTGCAAAAGCTTGTTGGTCAACTATGGTCCCCGCCTGAATGCAGGGAGGCGCGGAACCTGACGCCTCCCCTTCCCTCTTCTCGCCTGTGTCGTCATCAGTGGTTCTTCTGCCAGTTAGGGGAGGTAAAGAACCATGTCCCTCCCCCGTCCGAGGCTGGGCCAGAAAACCTGAAAGAATCGGGAATAAGAGGACAGGGGTGATTAGCCCGTTGCCCAATACCAAATCAGGTCTTAGTTTCAGACACCAACTCCTAGCAACAGCCCCACCCGTCGCATCATCGGTCGTTGGGCTGAGTTGCAACTCCGGGTGCACAATAGTACGGACCCGCCTGACTATCCGAAACCGCTAGGCTGCCCTCTCGGGCCTGCAGAAGGGCGACTGCAGTCAGACCTTAAGGCATGGAGATTGTCTGGGAACCGCGCCCAAAGAACGGGTTCCTAATTCCGGCTAATATAGGTGGCCGTCACCATGCCTCCTAGAATCTCATTTAACATATCAATTTAAAAACTCATTCTATAAAGGCCACTAAACTAACTTATTACTAAAAACCAAACACTAAAAACTAAAGAAAAACTAAAAAGTGACCTCAAAAAATTAAAAAGGCAGCTAGGAGGCACTAGCCAAATGGATTAAAAAATTATTAAATAAAATATATAATGACGAAAAGTAAAATAGATATTAAAAATCATGCACTCGCCTGGCCGGGATGTTGGCGTATTCTAGGAAGGAGCAATGGATGTTCAAGCTCATCCTCAAGATACCCAGTGCGATATCCTCCATATTTCTGCCACTAAACCCCCACGACCTCAGGAAATCTCTCGTCTCTGGCGGGACACACCCCCTGGAACCGAACACCAAGGGTTGGATTGAGAAAGTATCAACCTCAGGGTGAATGGCCCGAATGGGGGCGTCGAGATGTTGGTATTTCTCGACCTTCTCGAGCTCCGCCTTGGCAAGAGATTCCCCGTCCTCGTACCTGATGGTGACATCGATAACGGTGGCTTCGCTACCTCTGACAACCACCAGGTCGGGCTTGAGGCGCTGTCCGTCCTGTACCAGGAAGGAGTGCTCGTGATACACCGTGGTCGGAGGGGGATCATTCGATTTGATCTTGTTGAAGACCTTTACCACGGTGTCATGCCTCCTGATCCTTGCGGGCTTGGTAGAGACACACAAGCCTAGAATATGACCTGCTGTCTCCACCGCAGCGCCGGCAGTTGACATCGGCGTCAGGGTTATATCTGGACTCAACGACCCGACAAGATTGAGTATTTGTCCGGAGTTTAAGAGCCTCCGTAAACCTTGAAGGTTTAAGCAGCCAAGGTTTAAGGAGCCACTTATTACCTATCGGGTCGGCATAAAAGGAGCCCACCCCTTTCCCCTGAGAGGGACAGGAGGACCAAGCACTCCACTCACTGGTCTTCAGGAACAGCTTGTGGGAGTTGATGTCCCTAAGAGAAGCGGGCCAATGCAAGCCCAATGTCTCAGAAACATGCTGGAGCCTAGATGTTAAATGGCTCTCCTCCAGAACGGCCTGTGCCAGAGTATCGGCTCGATCCAACAGGGTCTTCCCAGCCCGCAAGAAGGCGAGAGGAACCAGATTGGCCAACTTGGGCAAACCCAGCCCCCCGTCCCTCCTACGGCTGTAGAAGAACCCCGTGGCCACCGACTTTGGCAGATGTAAGAAACGCTTGACGACCTGCCGAAGCCTCTCGTCAACGTCGGCCAAGAGAGTTCTGGAGGGTGGCTCAACAGTGGCGAGGTACAAAAACCGAGGTATAATGTACCTCACCAACAGCTCCAGCTTCTGCCACGGCTTGAGAGGAAGGCTCGCTAGGCGCTCAGCAGCGGCTACCAGGTGATCTCTGAAGGCATTGCCTACTTGACCGCCCCATGGATTTATGTCCTTGCCCAGGTACATCAGAAAGTCGGCGGGCTTGGCTACGGGTATCGGATCGCCCTCCAAAAGGAGGCCTGGATCCGTCGTTGCCCAGGTCTTCCTACCCACGACGATGCGAAAACATGAGAAATTTAAAAAAAAATTATTTTGATTCTTTAACGACGCTGTCAGTTGCCAGGATCACATCAGCGTCGCCGGTGTGCCGGAATTTTGTCCCGCAGGAGTTCTTTAACATGCCAGCAAATCTACTGACATGGAGCTGTCGTTTTTAAGCACACTTAAAAACCATCGGTCTGGGCCGGATTTGAACCCGCGACCTTGGGATCCGTAGGCCAGCGTCTAACCAACTGAGCCACCCAGACCGACACGAAAACATGAGGACTTTGGCGGCGACGGGGTAAGGCCAATGGGGCGAAGTCCATGACAGAGCTCGTCTATCATGGATTGCACTTCCTCTGGACTTCCGCCCACCAGAACAATATCGTCCGCAAATGCCAAGATGTTTAAGCGTTTATCTCTAAACGCAATCCCCGTGGGCATGTCGGCTACCCTACGCAGCACCGGGTCTAGGGCAAGGTTGAATAGTAAGGGCGAGAGGGGGTCGCCTTGTTTGACCCCTCTTGTGATGGCTAAGCGTTGACCGGTTTCAAGTTGGGTGTAGATGTCCCGGTGCATGTCCCCAATTAGGCCAACCAGGTGGGGATGGAAACGTTGGACCCTCAAACCGCTGAGGACCGCCCCGTGGCTAACGGTGTCAAAGGCTTTAGCCAAATCCACCGAAGCCAGGGCTATTCCCTCCTTCTTGCCGAGTTTGATCGCCTCGTTAAGAAGGGCAATGTTCCGGAAAGTTCCATTCCCGGGAACAAAGCCCCCCTGTACAGAGGCGATCTCCGCTTTAGCTCGAATGCGGCGGTCAAGAAGCGCGGAGGTCCTACCGAGGAGCAATTAGTATCTCATCTATGGAGTAGTGATCCGTAACTCTATTTCCTAATACCTGAGAGGCCCTAACCATATTGTTCTTTTTAAACAAGTACCTGGCAGCTCTATGCCTAATTTCATAATTTAGGGGATAGACTCCTAATATAACACATAAGGCTAAGGTGGGGGTTGTAGAGAAGGCACCTATCATCCTGAGTAAACATTTCCTCTGAGTAGATCTAAGTAATCTAATTGTTTTGCAAGAAGATCCTGTGTCCCCAGGCGCTTGCCCCATAACCTATCACGGAGGCTAACACTATATTATTGTACATTCGCACTGCCTCGTATGGGATTCTACCATAGGTTCTTGCTAATCTACAGATTTTATTCATTATATTTATACCTTTGTTTGTAATGTCATTAACGTGTTCTATATAATTCCATTTCTCATCAATAGTTGTTATCCCTAGGTATTTTATGTTGTTTGAGCTTTGAATATTTTCATGGGCTATTTTGAAGATGGGGTTTCTTTGGAGATGACCTTTTAATAACATATATTTAGTTTTTCGACTAGAGATTTTAATTTTAATTCAACCCCGCCAGACGCCTCTCCTTTATTCGCTCTGTTGCGTAAGTTTCTACTCATTATATGTCGCCATGAACGGAGTAGAATAAGAAGATGTAGGGGTCCGTCTTTATCGGAGACCGACATCCCCAGGCATGCCGTCCTCAGAATTTATGCCCCGCCCCACCAATCCCCTCAGAAAAGGATCAAGGAGCCCAAATGGGGCATTGGGTTTTCCCTGCCGTTTTCCCTGCCGTTTCCAGCAGAGAAGTCCCCTTCTCACCCTTAGCCAGCCAGGCTTTCACCCCCCGCGGATGCACGCCCCACCCTTCGCCAAGTACTAGCCCGAGTCGCCGCTCAAGGCAAAGAACCCACACCTTCCCCCCTCCGAAGGAGTGTCGCCTTGCCGTGGCGGAGGGGCTCAGTACCCGATCCAGACGGCCTACTAAGTGAGTCTTCGTGACCACTGGTAGGCAAGAGGTGAGGGGAAGCTAAGAACATTCCAACGGGTAGATGAGGCTCGTTAGTCTTGGTCGACGACTCATCTAGGAGAAGAGGACTCCGAAATCAAACTCCCCCAGGGGAACCTACCACGGTAGGTCCGGGTTTGGCGCACCCGGGGCCCCGAGCTGCGCACAATCATTTCACTCCCTCCACCTTCATTAACTGTGCCACGTGCGACGTTTTATGTTGCTTTTTATATCACCCTCTTCCTCTTCTAGGTTTATTCTGATTATTAGTTTGTAAGTTCCTAGATTTATAACTCCTGTCTCACCAGCAGGGATCTTTCCTATCTCCGTGGTCCTGTCCCACGGTTTTCAGCGCGGCCCCCGACTTGTGTGCTCTTTGGAGGTCTCAGGCGCGAAGGTTAGGCGGACCCTTCACACTGCCCCCTTGTGTAGCCTTAGGTGCGGAGCCCGTCCACACGTCAAGTACACCCACGTAGCTCCTTGAGGGCACGGCCGGTGTTAATCTCCCGACGGCCGCGTGCCGTCGGGTTAGTATCACCGGCCGGACGTGTTACCGCTGACGGAGCCCCGGTGTAATCAACCCGAAGTCCCCTGAATCCACGCTGACTCCGTTGAGGCAGCGTGTGCTAAAGCGGGGAGCCACAGGCGGTTATTCCTGTGGTGGGGGCATAAAACCGGGGTGTCACGTGGTGAACGGTTTACCCATGCGGACAAGCAGTGGAGATCGGGGGGTAGCCCCTCTGAAGTACGCTTTGAGATCAGTCATGGAGGGGTCTCTATGGCGGCACAGACCGTGGAGATTTTGGTGTCTTTGTTTTCTTTGACCCCCGGATGGCAGGCTGACGCCGACGGTTCCGGATGGGGGTCCAATTTCAATATGTATCCGCGCAAACCCTCTCTTTTTGACTCTTTTCTTGTTGTGACATTGGCTTGTGAAGGGAAGACGATTATGGATATTAGCCCTTTTTATATCAAACGCGAGGTAGACAGAATATGTGGCCCGGTGCAGAACGCGACAAGACTACGTGACGGTACGCTGTTAATCGAGACCAAAACGGCAGAGCAATCACAGAAACTCTCGAAAGCGAAGTTGTTGGGATCCTACCCAATTCGGGTAGCCCCACACAAAACGCTTAATACCTGTAGGGGAGTTGTCACCACCTCAAGTCTAGACAACCTGTCGAATGAGGAGATTGTCACCTCTCTCTCTGACCAGCGTGTATGTCAGGCCTATCGCCTTACGCGAAAACAGGATGGCAAGGAGTTAGCTTTGCGTACAGTATTTCTAACATTCAAAGGCACGAAATTACCTGAGTACATCTTTTGTGGATACGAACGTGCCGCTGTACGCCAGTATGTGCCAAACCCAATGCGTTGTTTCAGGTGCCAACGGTTCGGCCATACTAAGACTTCCTGTAATAATCCATCTATTTGTGAGCGTTGTGGATTACCAGCCCATGAAGACTCGGCATGTACACGGGATCCTCTTTGTGTGAATTGTGGAGAGAGCCATCCATCAAGCTCGCGTCAGTGTTCTAAATTTATGGACGAGAAAGCTATACAGGAGTTGCGCGTGAAAGAACGGCTCACATTTTTGGAAGCACGTCGCCGCTTTGAACAGTTGAAACCTGCGACAACCCTAGGTTTCGCGTCAGCAGTCCGCCGCACTCCTGCCCACACTGTGGCCATTCAGCACGTTTCAGTCGCTGATGCTGCCACGCAGACTGACTCACCAACGAGCGCCTCTCCCTCTCCACCGTCCCGTGATACACCTGCACCGGCAACTAAATCTTCCGCCGTGCAGACACCTGCTCACCAGCCATCCAAAAGCAGTAGCCACACCGTTTTACCTGGAAACGCTCACCATTCGCGACCTAAAGACCGGGTGAGTAGTCGTCCATCATCAAGGAAGTCCCGCTCCCGCTCAACAAGCCGACAGGGCTCTTCAGACTCATCTGAGGATGGCGACTTGAACATACCAGGTCCCAAGTCAGTCAAGATAAGACTGAAAAAGAAAAAGATGAAGACCAAACACTTACAATAAGCAGGTGTAACTTGTATTTTACTTTGTGATTTTATTTTTAACCTTCGTATTTTTATCTATGTACATTGTAAAATCACTTTTGAGGTTTTAACTGTTTTTATGTTATCTTTTTAGACCAGTTTTACATTTGAACTGTTTTAGCTTTTATCTTTCTTTTAGACTCCCCGTTCTATTTGTTTTTTATCTATTTTAACCTTAGATTTTTAGTTTTTAATGGGTGATGTTTTAACACTTGACGGTAAGTAATTTTACTTCTGGACTCGGGGCCCTAATGACCAAGTTGTCGACGGGCCCTTAAACCCAATACACTCACCCCCCACACCTTCCCGGAGATGGCCATAGCGTGACTCGCACTGATGGCACCGAACTTGTGTGGGTTGCCGCAGTCTGGTGTAAACGACCTCGCCGTGGCAACCCGAACCGGTCCAGCCGGTTTCCGTTCAGGTGGATGGAGTTTTCAGGCTCCCACCTGGTGCCATGTGCTGACCGTTAGGTCCGTTAGGCGCATAGCTCTGCCGACCCGCCAGGGTTCAAGGGGCCATTGTAGTCCATAAACGCGTGGTATATCTCTATGGACCCTCTCAACGCCATCAGGCTAACCGTCATCAGCGTTGACCTGTCCCCTAGTCCTAACTTCATGCCAGCCACAGTATTCCTTGGCATTGCCCCTCTCGTCCCGACGACGATCGGCAGAACCTCTCCATCGGGCTGCCCATATTCCCGACAGAGTGACGGCAGTAGAGCCTCGTACTTGCGCACTTTATCCTCCCGGGCTTGGTTTAAGTACTCCCCACCCTCGTGGCGGACTGTTACATCGACCGCGAAGACCCTTCCCTGGCGTGCTATCACCAGGTCCGGTTTGAGTCGTACTCCGCCCTCACCGAGGAGTTCTGGTTCTCTTGTAAGTACTGCTGTCTGGTCCCTTTCCAACTTCCGATAAAATGAAATCCTTAATTTCATCGTGCCGGCGGATCCTCATCCCCTTGGTGTGTATACATTGACCAAGTATGTGGCCCAGCGTTTCGAGTTTCACGCCACATTTGCGGCATTTTGGATCCACCTGGCGATTCGCCCTATGTAGCGTTGTTCGGTTCCCTGCGGTGTTCGTCCTCAACTTCATCGCCGTAATGAAACGGCTCGGCTTGAGGAGTCCCGGGTCGCGGAATATCGCGTTAGCAATTTTATCTCCGGCGAGGAACTTAACCGCGCGACCTTGCGCAGGGAGGGCCGCCCAATCCGTCAAATCCTGTTTCCCCATACGCCTCTTCCAACGGTCCACGTCTTTCGACGTGTAAGGAACTGTGAGGCGTACGGATTGCGCCAGCCTATCCAGACGAGCCTTCAAGGCTGGACGTAATGCCTGAGCTACCGGGTCAGCGGAATCGCATTGCCGGAGCCCAAGCTTGAGGGCCTGGGACACTACAGTAACGTCTAGTCTCTGTACTCCCATTCCACCGTCCTTCCGGGCACAGTGTATTAAGAAGTCGGTAGTGCCCTGGATTAAGTGGTGGATTTCCCTAGTGACAACCCTCACCTCTGCGTAATGGCTGGCACAGCCAGCGCCATCTGATGTAGGAAGTGCGGGATCACGTAGGTTGAGAGAAGAGACATTTTCTGTGCCGGTTTCAGAGCTAGCTTCGTAATCCTATTCAGTGCTGTCTTGAAGTGCTCTTTCGTCATTTTGAAGTCGATACCATCGCATGGTGATATCGATACTCCTAGGTACTGTAGGCGGTCCTCAGGCCCCGCGCATAGTACCTTATCCCCATTCAGAAGTTTCAGACCGGGGTCCACCAAGTGCCAGGAGTCCCTGGTTCGGACGACCTGGAAGGCGAAGCTTTTTTCCAGCCGCTACGCTCATTCCGAGGTTGCGCAGGTAACTGTCCGTGACGCTCAGCAGTTTACTAGCCTTGGAGACGTCCGACGCCACAAAAATGAGGTCATCGGCAAAGGCTAAACAAGACAAATTGGTGTCGCCAACTATCTTGTACCCCGGCATCGACTCCAATTTGAGTAAAAGCGGCTCCATTATCAAGTTGAAGATCATAGGCGAGAGAGGGTCTCCTTGTTTGACTCCCCGCTTAAGGGCCACTTCCACTTCAGCATCCCCTACTTTTATTTTCGTGCTCACATCCTGATAGGACTGGACCACCATATTTGCCAAGTATGATGGTATGCCCTTCCTTCGGAGGGCGGCGCCAATCGCCTGGTGGGGTACAGTGTCGAATGCCTTAGAGACATCTAACTGTACCCCCACCATCCCGTCTGCAATCTTGGATTGCCTCAGTACCTCAGAATATTCGCACGTTGTTAAAGCAGCCAGCTTCTGCCACAAACCCCTTCTGCCTAGGGGCCAGCCGAACCACTTTCCTCAGCCTTTGATCGATCAACCCCCAGAAGAGTCGACCGACCATGGACCCAATTGTCAAGGGACGATAGTTCGTGACCTTAGACGGGTCCTTTCCTTGCTTGGGAATTAATGTGGTCCGGCATGTCTTCCACGACCCGGGTGTAGCACCCAAAAGTAGGGCCGCGTTATATAAGGCGCTCAGCACGGTTGCAGCTGGCGAGGCAGCAACCGCGGTTTGCCTGATTCCATCAATACCGGGAGCTGAAGTCTTTTTAATTCGTGGCGCCCTTCGGCGCACCTCATCTGGGGTGAGCAAGTGGCACACTGAATCCCTAGGGATATCAGGGTCACCGTCCAAACCATCGGTATCGAATAAGACTTGGCGTGGTTGTGTGCCCCAGAGAGTCATACAGGGTTCTAACGTCATCGGGCTTCGGCGCCTGCGCCTTATCCCTCTCACCTGTCGGGTCTGTACCCCCCAGGACGTGTCTGGCCAGAACTCTAGGATCCTTCTTAAAGAGGTCTTGTGTTCTGGCGTAGCGGAACCCTTTCTTCGCCTTCTTCGTCCCTCGTCCACGCCTACGACGAGGTTGTCGCCCTGAGCGCTGGTCGGCACCTGCAGCGGGTAATAGGTACTCTACCACTTGGTCATAGAGCGAATCTATGGCCTCCTGTGCGTCCTGCTCATTAGCCTGACCGCGCAGTGTGGCTTCTTTGGCAACGTTGACCAGTCTCCCCGCCGCTACGGATAAGTCTGTGAAGGTTTGCCCTAGGAAAACTTCCGTCAGGTTACTTCTCCACAGGATATCCGCAGGTGTATAGGCGGGCACGGATGCACCATCAGGTGCCCCTAAAGGCAACTCAGCAGCCTCCCCGAGCCCCCCGGCTATGCCGCTTGAGGGAGCGCTGCTTTCATCTTCCGAGTCGTCCTCCGTGTTGGAATCCTCCTCGTCGAAATCTCCGCTGTTCAATGGACGCAAGGCCCTTAAATAGTGAACTAACAGTTTCTTATAGTCCGCTAGGCGGCGTCTATCAGAAATCTGTTTGTTCGTGAGTCCTTTACCCATACGAGTCGCCAACTCCACATTAATGTACTTCGACCCCGCTAACTCCACCTCCAACTTCGCCATTTTGTGTAAGTCCTCCTCAGAGAAGAGAACTGATCTCGTGCTGGCACTGGGTTCCATTTGCGTGGCGACCCTGCGCCTGTCTGCCCTACGTGCAACATCCAACTTTCTGTGGCCCATATCCTTATAGACTGTCCGCAATACGCTCGTGAGCGCCAGTCGGTTGGCCTGGGGTGTACGCTTGCCTCAATTTTGGGTGACGACCCGGTGTCTGCCTGTAAGGCGCTGCGGTTCGTTGCACAAATTGGGTTCGCAAAGCAAGTATAACGTGTTTTTAGTGTGTGAAATTTTTTTTAACGTTTTAACATAGGTTTTTGTGTTTTACGTTTTAGTGTTTTAAGTGCTTAGTTTTAATGTGTTTTAGCTTAGATCTTTTACACATTTTAATGAATGGTTTTACCAAGTTTTAACTTAGCGCACTCATGTGCCGTTTGGTGATTTTATCTGTCTGCGTTTTTAGTTGCCATTTTAAACTTCAGTTTTTAGGCGAGTTTTAGATTTTTTATTTTCTGACCTAGGGCCCAAATGACGTAGTTGTCGACGGGCCCCTAAACTCCATCCATCCATCCATCGTGCTGGCCCGAGACCCGGCGCTGGGAGGCTCGGCTCTGGCCTCATTTCTCTTAATGGGATGTCGGTGTCTCTCGTGTTGGGAAAGTCCTCTTTTCGTCTCGAACCCCTCTCCACATAGTATGCATACCATTTTATCCGCTAGAGGGGGCGCCCCCTTACATTTGGGGAGGTGGCAGAGCATAGAATGTTTACGATCGGTGGTTTTACCACATAAGCGGCATCGGTAATCCACCTCGGTACCTGCATGGCGCATTGTAATGTGCTCTAGCAGGTCCTTTAGCCCCATCGCTCTATAGCCTCCGCCACCTGACTTTGGATTTGGATTTGGATTTGGTTTAAGGGCGCTCAACTTCAAGGTCATCAGCGCCCTTAAAAGATTCATGGCAATAGCCAGATATAAATTTCACTCAAAAAATAAAAATACTAGAGACAACAAAATATACAAAGGTAAAAGGCAGTGGCAATAGCCAGATATGAAACAAGGTGATAAATTTGTCCAAAAGCAGAAACAGATAATTAAAAAATTTAAATCCTCAAATTCATATTACACTGCGCTAAAAAATTAAAAACTCTATCAACCGCTGTTCTGTCGTCCGCCAGGACCTCCGCAAGTCTGGCAGGCAGCTGCAGAGAATCCCGAAGGTGCGCTAGAGAGCAACACTCCAGCAGCACGTGGCGAACCGACAAAACGTTGTCACACAGCGGACATAGAGGCGCAGGGTCCCTTTTAAATAGGTAACCGTGCGAAAAATTGCAGTGCCCTATTCTTAATCGAGCCAAACTAACCTCCTCGCGACGAGATGTGCGACAGGAAGTTAGCCAGTTTATCGGAAGTTCTTTCACTTCTCTAAGCTTATTACCGCGGAGAGCTGACCACTCGTCGTGCCAGGACGACAGCACCACTCTCCGCACTTCAAGCCTAAAGTCTTCCGAAGTAACACGTGAGATGATAATTCTGGGTTCTGTAGTTGCCGTCTTTGCTGCTAAATCTGCCATTTCATTCCCAGGCAAACCTACGTGACCAGGAATCCATGCACACACCACATCAACACCAGAAGCGTGTAAAACATGGAGGGCATCCTGGATACGTTGTACAATAGGGTGGGGGTTGTACAACTGACAAAGGCTCTGCAGTGCACTAAGGGAATCGCTCAAAATCAGGCAGTCACCTAATTTACGACGGCGAACATACAAAACGGCTCGATAAATTGCATAAAGCTCTGCAGTAAAAATGGAAGTGCTATTTGGAAAACCGAATGTATATGGTTCGGTTCCATAAACATAAGCACATCCAACACCGTTGGTGTTCTTTGATCCATCGGTGTAAATACATCTACGATCAGAGTAACCTGACAAAAATTCTAAGAAAAACGTGCGGATACTTGAAATAGGCATCGTGGACTTCTGGTGTATGGTCATCCCAAGATCTACATGGGGCGTACCAGATAGCCAAGGGGGGTAAAGTCTCTCGCCCTTGGCGAACATCACAGGCAGTTCCACTCCAAGCTTCACTAGGAGCTCTTGGAAACGGAACCCCGCAGGCTTTGGACTAAGGGAGCTATTTCTATATCGTTCTCTTAGCGTGGTGGTGAAAAAAGAAGCGAACGTTGGGTGCTTAGGCATACATCTAAGCGCACAACCATAATTTGCCAAGAGAATCTCACGCCGATATTGCAGAGGAGCTTCTGCGGACTCGGCGTAAAGGCTCACCACTGGGCTTGTTGGAAAAGCTCCTGTTGCAATGCGGATGCCCCTATTGTGGACCACGTCTAATCTTCTCAGCACAGATGGTCGTGCTGACGAATAAACAATACACCCATAGTCTAGCTTGGATCGGACCAATGCGCGATATATTCGCAACAAAATTGTCCGATCCGCTCCCCACGATTTGCCATTCAGTACTCGCATAATATTTAGGGAACGGTCACATCTCGCTCTTAGCTGTGCAATATGCGACGACCAACTAAGCTTCCTGTCCAAGATCAAGCCCAGGAAGCGCGTCTCTTCTGCGAAGGGAAGTTCATCTGGACCAAATCGGAGCGAAGGTGGTAATCGTCTCCTACGGCGCCAGAAATTAACGCAGATTGTCTTCTCAGTTGAGAAACGGAAGCCGTTTTTCACGCTCCATTCTCTAAGGTTGTCCAAACATTGCTGCAGGCGCCGTTGTAAGAACGCCGTGCGCTGAGAAGTGCAATAGACAGCGAAGTCGTCTACGAATAGGCATGACGAAACTCCAGGTGGAACACATTTCCAGATGGAGTTAATTGCTATAGCAAAGAGCGTGACACTTAGCACCGAACCCTGAGGTACTCCCTCCTCCTGAACAAAAGAATTAGAAAAAACCGAGCCGACCCTTACTCGGAAAAAGCGGTCCTTCATAAACTCCTGAATGAAAAGTGGTAGGCGTCCACGTATGTTCCAGGCATACAGGGAACGTAGAATCCCTGCTCGCCAGCACGTATCATAAGCCTTCTCAAGATCGAAAAATATGCCAACGGTTTGACAGTTCTTTATAAAGCCGTCCATTATCTGTGTCGATATTGACACAAGATGGTCAACAGTTGAACGGCGTCGTCGAAAACCACACTGGATATTAGTCAGTAGGTTACGACTTTCTAACCACCATACCAATCGTCCATTGATCATGCGTTCCATCA
Organism: Tenodera sinensis; assembly: GCA_030765045.1. Taxonomy (NCBI): domain Eukaryota; kingdom Metazoa; phylum Arthropoda; class Insecta; order Mantodea; family Mantidae; genus Tenodera; species Tenodera sinensis. The sequence continues at coordinate 388,899 of JAUKNM010000063.1, read as the reverse complement.
CCTTGCAAACGGAACTGGTGAGGGAAATAGGACGATAGCTGGAGGGAAGATGACGGTCCTTTCCAGCCTTCAAGATGGGAATAACGGTGGCCTCCCGCCATTTTTCTGGGAGTATACTGTCAACCCAAACACGATTATAGACCTCGAGCAGGAATGCCTTACCTTCAGGAGAGAGCTGTTGTAACATTTGTACATGAATACCGTCCGGTCCTGGTGCTGCACATCGCGAAGATTTCAGGGAATGCTCCAGCTCTGCCATGGTGAAAAGGCGATTGTAATCTTCTACGTTTCTAGAACGAAACGAGAAGCCTTGAGATTCCACCTGAGTTTTAATTGGAAGGAACTCAGGGGAGTAGTTTTCCGAGCTAGACACTTGTGCGAAAGCACTGCCAAAGGTATTGGCCACTTCAAATGAATCAACAACAGCTCCTGTGGCTGTTTTTAGTCCCGCTATTGGTATTTGGGTCGTTTTTTTTGCAACACGCCTTAATCTATCCCACACAACCGAGGAAGGTGTGTGTCGGTTAAATGAAGCTACAAATTTGCTCCATGATGACTTTTTGCTATCCTTAATGACTTGTCTGGACCTGGCGCGCATTTTCTTGTATTCGATTAGGTTTTCCAAAGTAGGGTGACGTTGGAAAACCCGAAGTGCACGCCTTCGAGCACGAATGGCATTCCGACATTCTTCCGTCCACCAGGGAACGGGAAATCGACGGGGGTGTGTAGTCGACCGCGGAATCGATTGTTCAGCAGCAGAGAGAATGGTCTCCGTGAGATGCTGCGCCAAATTATTCACTGAGTCGTGCTCGTTGTAGGTAAAGACAGCCAACTGGGTGTAAAGGTTCCGGTTGGCATGGTCCAAACGCCATCTGGGCATACGTGTGGAATATACATGTTGCGTCAAGAGACTAATAAGACATGGGAAGTGGTCACTAGAGTGTAAATCAGAGATGACATTCCATTGCAAGGAGACTGCCAACTGAGGTGAACAAACTGCAAGATCAAGGTGTGAGAAGGTGCTGTGGGAGTCCGAAATGAATGTAGGCTCTCCAGTGTTGAGGAGAGCTAGGTTGTGACTGTCCAAGAAATCGGAAATGAGTTTACCTCTCGCACAAGCGCGACTTGAACCCCAAAGTGGGTGGTGCGCATTGAAGTCTCCCACCAACAGAAACGGTGTTGGCAACTGGGAGACTAGATCTTCTAAATCAATGTGCGAGAGGTCATGGGACGGAGGCAAATATATATTACAGATGGTGAAACGGATGTCTGGCAGTACAATACTTATTGCAACTGATTGGATATCAGACTGTATTGGTACAGATTCCATATAAATGTCATCTCTCACAAGTATCATAGCGCCGCCATGTGCCGGAACACCCTCTTCTGGTGTAACATCACACCGTACTGGGGTGTATCGCCTTAGATGGAAAGCGTCTCGAGGACGCAGCTTAGTCTCTTGCAAACATGCGACCAGAGGTTCGTTTTCTTTGAGCAAGAGCTCAAGTTCTGGCCTTTGAGTTCGAATGCCACGTACGTTCCATTGTAGGATAGTCATATTGCATTGTGTATGGGATAGGTAATTCCAAGGTAACTCTTCATTACTTTGGAGCAGGCGGTTGTCGAACTAATTTAGCCCTTTTCTCTCTTGGGCTGACGTTCTTTTCGGACGCTTTTTCGCGCCTCTTTTCCACTGGGGGTCTCCCAGTGTGGGCAGATTGGTCCAGATCCATGTCCTCTGCCGAGGACGTGCGTCTTCCCATAGCAAACTTGGGTTCGAGTGTCTCGAACCGGTTGCTAATGGGGATCGGCGAAGATGAAAGACGCCGGTCTGAGTCCATCCCTGAAGATTCTCCAGAAGAGGATTTTCGAGATCTTCGAGGAGATGTTCGGGGACTCTTATATCCCTTAGATGTACTGGGATCGGACGTACCATTTTCCTTGAGGAAGTCGTTTCTTGTATAAGTCTTCTTGAACTTGATCGGTGAGGCATCATATCTTACGGGCTTGCTTCTTTCTTGTGTTGATCTTGATGATTTTGATGGTGATGTGACGATGTTTTTTGCACTTACGGACTTTGTAGACGTTGACGCAGATGAGCGTGCCGATGTTGAGGGCTTTGGAATGGAGCTACGGGCAACAAGTGTCTTTTCAGAAATTGTTGCTCCATTGAAATCGCTGGTCTGCGTTGCGATCTCTCTGCTCGCTACCGCTTTCGCTGCAACAGAGCTATAGGTTCCAGATCTGGGAACAGAGGGTTGGCGTAGACGCAAGATCTTCCGGGCTTCTGAGAAGGGCACCTTCTCTTTAACCCGTATCTCTTGTATCGCTCTTTCCTCTACAAAGCGGGGGCAGTCTCGGGAACTAGATGGATGTTCACCTCTGCAGTTAACATCAGGTCCTGGAAGTTTTATCGTCTGTTCCGATTCTTTTAGCGCTCTCCAGGCCCTGCAACAGTTTATCGGCACCTCGGCATTGGTTGTTAAAATCCAGACGTTGATTTCTCAGCTACTGTCTCGCGGATACCAGTTTGTTTTTACGTGGATCCCAGGCCATGTGGGTATTCCGGGCAACGAGGCGGCGGATGCGGCTGCAAAGTGTGCATGTCGCCTTCCGGAGTATTCCACCCGTACGCTCCCCTATATAGATGTGCAGAAATATTTCCGTCGCCATCTATTTGCTCTCTGGCAGGAATCTTGGGAAGCGTTATCTGGCACTCAATTACGGACAATCAAGGACACGGTACAACCCTGGCATACCAGCTGCAGGAATTCCAGGCGGGAAGAAGTGGTTTTAACCCGCCTGATAGGCCATACCCGAGCCACGCATGGACACCTTTTGCGTGGTGATCCGGAGCCTGTCTGTACGACGTGTAACATTCCAATCTCCGTCGCACATGTCCTTCTTGATTGTCCGCGATACGCTCGTGAGCGCCAGTCCGTTGGCCTGGGCCTTACACTGTCGTCAGTTTTAGGCAACGACCCAGTATCTGTAAATACAGTGCTGCGGTTTTGTTCCAGAATTGATTTTATGAAGCAAGTGTAAGGATATTTTATTTCAGAGATTTAAGCCTTTTTAGATGGCCGTATTTTTGGGTTTTTAACGTTTTAGTGTTTTTTTTTTACTTTGTAGCAATTTTAAGTTTCTGTTTTTAGCATTTTAAATGAAACGTTTTAATAGTTGTTTAGAGGTTTTTTATCTATTTTAACCGTAGATTTGTAGTTTTTTAATGGGTGATGTTTTTAACACTTGACAGTATGTAATTTTACTTCTGGACTCGGGGCCCTAATGACCAAGTTGTCGACGGGCCCTTAAACCCGACACACTCACTCACTCACTCTGCAGTTAACACATGAAGGAGCTGTAGTACATGCACCATCGTGGAGTTCATCTCCACATTGAGGGCATGTAGCTAGTCCCTTACAAAGCTCGCTTGTATGTCCAAAGCGCTGGCACTTGAAACACCTTAGTGGGTTCGGAATGAACGGCCTAACTTCGATGGATTCATACCCTGCCTTAATCCTTTGTGGGAGATCTACCCGATCAAAGGTCAGGAACAGGGTACGAGTAGGCTTCAATTCACCGCTTTCTTTGCGATGAACCCGATACACACCGGTAACACCTTGATCTTCTAGGTTTTCCTTAATTTCTTCAACGCTGAGTCCGTCTAAAGCGCGGGTATTAACGACACCGCGTGACGAGTTTAACGTCTTATGCAGGTCAACACGTATTGGATAGCTGGCCAACAGGTTTGCTTTTTGTATTTTAGCTGCCTGTTCTGCTGAATGCGCTTCTACTAGAAGCGTGCCATTGCGCGATCTAGTGCACGACTTCACTGGACCAGCTATCTTATCCAGGCCCTTCTGGATTATAAATGGGCTCACTGAAAGAAACTTTTTCCCTTCCTCAGTTCTAGTTATCACTAAGTAGCGAGGACCACTCAACTCTGCTACTTCCTTTACACAAACTTTATATTTTTTGTTTTGAGTTTTTGGAGAACTCATGGCGCTTTAATCCTCCACCATTGCAAATGTCTCCGATGGCATGCTCACATCCTGGGCGCCACCCCGGCTTAGGTGAGAGTCCTGGCCTGGACCTTGCTCACCCTAGGGTCTCACCTCCCAAAGTATAGACAGAGGGACCCAATCGCCTTCAGGAGTGCATCAGCTCATGCAATGGCCCCTCCCCGGGACTGACCTTTATCAGCGGATACGCACACAGATCCTACATGATAACCAGGGGCTGGGACTTACGCGATTACCCAGTCACCCCTTGCGTCACCCCATCCTCCGACGACCCGCGCGTAGGTTATCCATCAGACTGTGTACAGGGAGGTAACAGGTGGGAGGTCAAACACAAAAGTGGACCAAAGTTGATTGGGCGTTTGGCATATGCCCTCTCACCTCTTGGAGGAACCCAATCGAGAGTATGGCTCGGGGCCCCGGGTACGCCAAACCCGTACCTACCGTAGTAGGAGCCCCTGGGGGAGTTTGATTTCGGAGTCCTCTTCTCCTAGATGAGTCGTCGACCAAGACTAACGAGCCCCATCTACCCGTTTGGAATGTTCTTAGCTTCCCCTCACCTCTTGCCTACCAGTGGTCAAAATGACACTTAGTAGGCCGTCTGGTTCAGGTACTGAGCCCCTCCGCCACGACAAGGCGACACTCCTTCGGAGGGGTCCGCCACCTGACGTTTGGCATTTCACGCACATGGTAGTCTCCCAAGGAAGAGATACCACGTAGCGTGTTTGGGTAACCGTTGCAAAAGCTTGTTGGTCAACTATGGGCCCCGCCTGAATGCAGGGAGGCGCGGAACCTGACGCCTCCCCTTCCCTCTTCTCGCCTGTGTCGTCATCAGTGGTTCTTCTGCCAGTTAGGGGAGGTAAAGAACCATGTCCCTCCCCCGTCCGAGGCTGGGCCAGAAAACCTGAAAGAATCGGGAATAAGAGGACAGGGGTGATTAGCCCGTTGCCCAATACCAAATCAGGTCTTAGTTTCAGACACCAACTCCTAGCAACAGCCCCACCCGTCGCATCATCGGTCGTTGGGCTGAGTTGCAACTCCGGGTGCACAATAGTACGGACCCGCCTGACTATCCGAAACCGCTAGGCTGCCCTCTCGGGCCTGCAGAAGGGCGACTGCAGTCAGACCTTAAGGCATGGAGATTGTCTGGGAACCGCGCCCAAAGAACGGGTTCCTAATTCCGGCTAATATAGGTGGCCGTCACCATGCCTCCTAGAATCTCATTTAACATATCAATTTAAAAACTCATTCTATAAAGGCCACTAAACTAACTTATTACTAAAAACCAAACACTAAAAACTAAAGAAAAACTAAAAAGTGACCTCAAAAAATTAAAAAGGCAGCTAGGAGGCACTAGCCAAATGGATTAAAAAATTATTAAATAAAATATATAATGACGAAAAGTAAAATAGATATTAAAAATCATGCACTCGCCTGGCCGGGATGTTGGCGTATTCTAGGAAGGAGCAATGGATGTTCAAGCTCATCCTCAAGATACCCAGTGCGATATCCTCCATATTTCTGCCACTAAACCCCCACGACCTCAGGAAATCTCTCGTCTCTGGCGGGACACACCCCCTGGAACCGAACACCAAGGGTTGGATTGAGAAAGTATCAACCTCAGGGTGAATGGCCCGAATGGGGGCGTCGAGATGTTGGTATTTCTCGACCTTCTCGAGCTCCGCCTTGGCAAGAGATTCCCCGTCCTCGTACCTGATGGTGACATCGATAACGGTGGCTTCGCTACCTCTGACAACCACCAGGTCGGGCTTGAGGCGCTGTCCGTCCTGTACCAGGAAGGAGTGCTCGTGATACACCGTGGTCGGAGGGGGATCATTCGATTTGATCTTGTTGAAGACCTTTACCACGGTGTCATGCCTCCTGATCCTTGCGGGCTTGGTAGAGACACACAAGCCTAGAATATGACCTGCTGTCTCCACCGCAGCGCCGGCAGTTGACATCGGCGTCAGGGTTATATCTGGACTCAACGACCCGACAAGATTGAGTATTTGTCCGGAGTTTAAGAGCCTCCGTAAACCTTGAAGGTTTAAGCAGCCAAGGTTTAAGGAGCCACTTATTACCTATCGGGTCGGCATAAAAGGAGCCCACCCCTTTCCCCTGAGAGGGACAGGAGGACCAAGCACTCCACTCACTGGTCTTCAGGAACAGCTTGTGGGAGTTGATGTCCCTAAGAGAAGCGGGCCAATGCAAGCCCAATGTCTCAGAAACATGCTGGAGCCTAGATGTTAAATGGCTCTCCTCCAGAACGGCCTGTGCCAGAGTATCGGCTCGATCCAACAGGGTCTTCCCAGCCCGCAAGAAGGCGAGAGGAACCAGATTGGCCAACTTGGGCAAACCCAGCCCCCCGTCCCTCCTACGGCTGTAGAAGAACCCCGTGGCCACCGACTTTGGCAGATGTAAGAAACGCTTGACGACCTGCCGAAGCCTCTCGTCAACGTCGGCCAAGAGAGTTCTGGAGGGTGGCTCAACAGTGGCGAGGTACAAAAACCGAGGTATAATGTACCTCACCAACAGCTCCAGCTTCTGCCACGGCTTGAGAGGAAGGCTCGCTAGGCGCTCAGCAGCGGCTACCAGGTGATCTCTGAAGGCATTGCCTACTTGACCGCCCCATGGATTTATGTCCTTGCCCAGGTACATCAGAAAGTCGGCGGGCTTGGCTACGGGTATCGGATCGCCCTCCAAAAGGAGGCCTGGATCCGTCGTTGCCCAGGTCTTCCTACCCACGACGATGCGAAAACATGAGAAATTTAAAAAAAAATTATTTTGATTCTTTAACGACGCTGTCAGTTGCCAGGATCACATCAGCGTCGCCGGTGTGCCGGAATTTTGTCCCGCAGGAGTTCTTTAACATGCCAGCAAATCTACTGACATGGAGCTGTCGTTTTTAAGCACACTTAAAAACCATCGGTCTGGGCCGGATTTGAACCCGCGACCTTGGGATCCGTAGGCCAGCGTCTAACCAACTGAGCCACCCAGACCGACACGAAAACATGAGGACTTTGGCGGCGACGGGGTAAGGCCAATGGGGCGAAGTCCATGACAGAGCTCGTCTATCATGGATTGCACTTCCTCTGGACTTCCGCCCACCAGAACAATATCGTCCGCAAATGCCAAGATGTTTAAGCGTTTATCTCTAAACGCAATCCCCGTGGGCATGTCGGCTACCCTACGCAGCACCGGGTCTAGGGCAAGGTTGAATAGTAAGGGCGAGAGGGGGTCGCCTTGTTTGACCCCTCTTGTGATGGCTAAGCGTTGACCGGTTTCAAGTTGGGTGTAGATGTCCCGGTGCATGTCCCCAATTAGGCCAACCAGGTGGGGATGGAAACGTTGGACCCTCAAACCGCTGAGGACCGCCCCGTGGCTAACGGTGTCAAAGGCTTTAGCCAAATCCACCGAAGCCAGGGCTATTCCCTCCTTCTTGCCGAGTTTGATCGCCTCGTTAAGAAGGGCAATGTTCCGGAAAGTTCCATTCCCGGGAACAAAGCCCCCCTGTACAGAGGCGATCTCCGCTTTAGCTCGAATGCGGCGGTCAAGAAGCGCGGAGGTCCTACCGAGGAGCAATTAGTATCTCATCTATGGAGTAGTGATCCGTAACTCTATTTCCTAATACCTGAGAGGCCCTAACCATATTGTTCTTTTTAAACAAGTACCTGGCAGCTCTATGCCTAATTTCATAATTTAGGGGATAGACTCCTAATATAACACATAAGGCTAAGGTGGGGGTTGTAGAGAAGGCACCTATCATCCTGAGTAAACATTTCCTCTGAGTAGATCTAAGTAATCTAATTGTGTTTTGCAAGAAGATCCTGTGTCCCCAGGCGCTTGCCCCATAACCTATCACGGAGGCTAACACTATATTATTGTACATCGCACTGCCTCGTATGGGATTCTACCATAGGTTCTTGCTAATCTACAGATTTTATTCATTATATTTATACCTTTGTTTGTAATGTCATTAACGTGTTCTATATAATTCCATTTCTCATCAATAGTTGTTATCCCTAGGTATTTTATGTTGTTTGAGCTTTGAATATTTTCATGGGCTATTTTGAGGATGGGGTTTCTTTGGAGATGACCTTTTAATAACATATATTTAGTTTTTCGACTAGAGATTTTAATTTTAATTCAACCCCGCCAGACGCCTCTCCTTTATTCGCTCTGTTGCGTAAGTTTCTACTCATTATATGTCGCCATGAACGGAGTAGAATAAGAAGATGTAGGGGTCCGTCTTTATCGGAGACCGACATCCCCAGGCATGCCGTCCTCAGAATTTATGCCCCGCCCCACCAATCCCCTCAGAAAAGGATCAAGGAGCCCAAATGGGGCATTGGGTTTTCCCTGCCGTTTTCCCTGCCGTTTCCAGCAGAGAAGTCCCCTTCTCACCCTTAGCCAGCCAGGCTTTCACCCCCCGCGGATGCACGCCCCATCCTTCGCCAGGTACTAGCCCGAGTCGGCGCTCAAGGCAAAGAACCCACACCTTCCCGGAGATGGGCTCGCCTCCCCTGACTTTCCCTGGTCTGGGCCTGTTAACCGGACCCACCCGAGGTCAGCCCCAGGTGGGCTAGCGGACGCCGAAGCGTAGGACCTCCAGACCAGACTGCTGCTGCTGCCGCCTACCGCCGCTAGGGGCGCTGGTGCGGCTGCTGCTGCCTACCGCCGCTAGGGGCGCTGGTGCTGCTCCCTACTGCTCTCTTAAGGTAGCCAAATGCCTCGTCATCTAATGCTCTTCTTGAAATTGGAAAGTGATATTTTGTTTGAACTTTTCTTTTCTGCATCAATCTTGCTCCTCTTGGAATCAATAAGATCAGCCGGTTTTCTCTCAAGTATATATTTTCTCTTCATAGGTGCCTTAATTGTCCTTAGATTCTCATCACTTGCTTACAGATACCTTATACCACATTCATCTCTTGACCTCTCATTGTGGTTTGAGTGTCCTTGAGGGCTTTCATTTCTTTGCTCCTCACCTGGCTCTGATTCTGACCCGCTGAATCCTGTTTCAGCAGATGATTCTAGATCTTCGTTTGTTTGAGGCTGGACAGGATTATATGCTTCTAAATTTGTTTCATTCTTCTTCCTGAATGATCCTTCACCACGTTCAACTGCGATTTTCAATGTAGATACTTCTTCACCTATATCAGAGAGATTATCAATCTGGGTCTTGAGTTCTTTGTTTTCTATGGTCAATTCAACAACCTTAAAAAGCCACATCATTTTTTCTTGATCTGTTAACCCCTCCGAAGGAGTGTCGCCTTGCCGTGGCGACGTTGGACCCTCAAACCGCTGAGGACCATCCCGTGGCTAACGGTGTCAAAGGCTTTAGCGGCACAGACCGTGGAGATTTTGGTGTCTTTCTTTTCTTTGACCCCCGGATGGCAGGCTGACGCCGACGGTTCCGGATGGGGGTCCGATTTCAACATGCATCCGCGCAAACCCTCCCATTTTGACAGTTTTCTAGTTATGACCTTGGCCAGTGAAAGGAAAACGATGAAGGATCTTAGCCCCTTTTACATAAAGAAAGAACTCGACAGGATCTGTGGCCTTGTTAAAAACGCCACCCGAGTACGAGACTGTACGCTTTTGGTAGAAGTGACCACCGCAGACCAGTGCCAGAAATTGTTGAAAGCCACTTTGTTGGGCTCCTACCCCATCCGGGTAGCCCCACATAAATCTCTACACTCATGCAGAGGAGTTGTCGCCACATCCAGTCTGGACGGTCTGTCAAACGAGGAGATTGTTACTTGCCTCTCCGACCAGCGTGTGTGTCAAGCGTACCGTCTGACAAGAAAGCAGGATGGTAAAGTGATTGATTTACGTACGGTTTTCCTCACTTTTAAGGGCACACAGTTGCCAGAATACATCTTCTGCGGGTACGAGCGTGCCGCCGTACGTCAATATATCCCGAACCCTATGCGCTGTTTTCAGTGTCAGAAGTTCGGACATACTAAGACCGCGTGCAACCATCCTGCCGTTTGTGAGCGTTGTGGCCTATCACCCCATGAGGGCACGGCTTGTACCCGTCACCCTCATTGTGTTAACTGTGGAGCCGGTCATCCATCTAGCTCGCGTCAGTGTGCGAAGTTTCTGGATGAAAAATGTATACAGGAGCTACGCGTGAAAGAACATCTTACATTTCCAGAGGCGCGTCGTCGCTTTGAGCAGCTGCAACCTGCGACCACCACAGGTTATGCCTTGGCTGCCCGACGCGCTCCTGTCAACACCGTAGCGATACAGCATGTCCTGTATCAGATGCTTCCACACAGACAGACCTACCAGCGAGTATTGTTCCACTGTCTCGTGCCACACCTGCACCAGCTACAACATCTACAGCCGTGCAGACACCAGCTCACAAGGCGTCCACAAGTCGTAGCCAGCCTGTTGATAGCCATTCCTCTACGCCTGCTGTTCGCGCCAGCAGCCACACGTCATCAATGAAGTCCCGCTCCCGCTCCCTTTCCGCGAGCCGCAGGGGATCTTCAGTCTCCCGTACATCCGAGGAGTCACTAGGGGATGACGAAATTAACCTACCCCGTCCAAAGTCGGTTAAGGTAAAGATGAAAAAGAAAAACATGAAGACGAATCACTAATTCTTCTTTACCATGGAAATAATCCAGTGGAATGTTAATGGGTTCCGGGCACGTGTTCCGGACATACAGCATCTCGTTTCGCAACGCTCTCCATCAATCGTCTGCCTACAAGAAACACATTTGCACCCTAATCACGCATTACATCTTCGTGGTTTTTCGGCATTTAGGCATGACTCTGCAGCTGATCGACGAGCAAGCGGTGGTGTTGCTACTCTGGTGGCGCATACCATCTCTGCCACAAGCATCCCGCTAAACACGCCGCTGCAAGCTGTAGCTGTGCGTGTCCGGTTGCAGGGCCTAAGTCTCTCAATTTGCAATGTCTATCTGCCACCGGTCAGTGTCGTACACGAGAACGACCTTGGAGCTCTTTTGGCTCAGATTCCACCACCCTTTATCTTCCTTGGTGATCTAAATGCCAAACACTCTTCATGGGGCTCCGACACTGACGATGCTCGCGGATGCCTTGTAGCAGACCTTTGCGATATGTCCGGCCTCCTTTTGTTGAACACTGGCGCCCCTACCTTTTTATCCTCTGCCTACGGTACGTACTCCGCCTTAGACGTTAGCTTCTGTAGCCCGTCATTGGTACCACTCATTGATTGGTCGGTGCTCTCCGACCTCTTAGGCAGTGATCATTTTCCCTTTAACATGCACATATCTGGTTTCCATCCTACTCCAACACGATACCCTCACTGGATTATTTCCAAGGCTGACTGGGGGAAATTCCGTTCCCTCATTCACCTTCACAACGATGTCTTCCCCACCATCGATGAACTGGTGGAGTATTTTACTTGTTCTGTCCTGCTCGCAGCGAATTCCAGCATTCCTCGTGGTTCTACTACACCTCGTCACGTTCCTGTGCCTTGGTGGTCCGAGGAATGCAGTTTGGCTATTAAAGCAAGGAAGCGTGCTCTGCGCGTCTTCAGTTCACATCCTACGGAGGAGAACTTGATAGCTTTTAAGCGTTCTCGTGCCAGGGCTCGATTTGTCCTCCGCTGTGCAAAACGCACATCGTGGGAAACTTTTGTCTCTTCTCTGTCCCGTCGCACTACAGAAGATTAACATACAAATAAAATAAAAGGAATTTGGTTTTAGATACTACCCAAAATAGACAACAGATACATACATAATAATATGGAGGAAGATACAGAGTTTGCCATGTTGTTTTTTGTTTTTCATTTACATATAACACATGACAGACAATAATTTCAACTTCCTGATTGGATCTTACAGCATTAATTTGCAACTACAACCAAGAACTAGTTACTTAGTATACATACTTATACTAGAAGTAAAACCTAAAAGGATACACCATGTCTTTCATTTACATTGCATGGTATTCCCTTTCTCAAGAAATCTGGGCAATCTAAGATTGCAGTTTTTATAATCTATATTGTTCGAGTTTACGTTTTGAAAATTCGTCACATATTTGATTCATTTTATTGTACGCACGCTTGTTTCGCAGTATTTGAAATATGTTCCTACCTCGAAAAGCGTAATACGCATTCATTAAGTGTTGTATGTTGAAATGACACAACCAAACGGCGTGTTCAGGGGTTCTTACCTCGCCACATCTGCATAGGTTTGAGTCCACTTGCCCAAACCTGTGTAGATACTCTTCATAGGGTCCATGACCGGTCAGATAGTGTACGAGGCCTCGTGTGGGTTTAAAATATCGCATTTTAAATCTTTCCAGTATATTTGGTAAAAAATCATAGGTTCTTCTACCTGAGGTCGCAGAATCCCATTCAGCCTGGTATTCCTCAGTTAATATCTCATCTGTAGAATAGTAATCCGTTATTCTATTTCCCAATACCTGAGAGGCCCTAACCATATTATTCTTTTTGAACCAGTACCTGGCTGCTCTTCGCCTAATTTCATAATCTAATGGATAAATTCCTAATATTACACATAAGGCTAAGGTGGGGGTTGTGGAGAAAGCACCTATCATCCTAATTAAGCATTTTCTCTGAGTGGACCTAAGTAATTTGATTGTATTTTGTAAGAAGGTTCTGTGTCCCCAGGCGCTTGCCCCATAGCCTATCACAGATGCTAACACTATGTTATTGTACATGCGTACTGCCTCGTAAGGAATTCTACCATAGTTTCTTGCTAGTCTGCAGATTTTATTCATTATGTGTTGACCTTTGTTTGTAATATCATTGACATGTTCTATGTAGTTCCATTTCTCGTCAATAGTTATCCCTAAGTATTTGATATTGTTAGATCTTTGAATGTTTTCTTGGCCTATTTTGAGTATGGGGTTTCTTTGAAGACGACCTTTTAATAACATATATTTGGTTTTTCTGCTGGAGATTTTTAGTTTTAGTTTCTCACATTCTAAGGTTAGTATACGTTAAATATTATTACTTTTTGTCTCAAGTAGTTTCCTAGTGTTTGCACTTGTCAATATCACTATATCGTCCGCGTATACAACTATATCCAAAGTTTCTACCATTTGATTTAGGATTGTTACTATAGGTTCTATACACATATCCCATAAAGTCGGACCCGTTAAGGATCCTTGGGGACAACCTTTTTCTATTTTTTTAGTAAGTCTTACGTCATTTGTAAAAATTACGTACCTATTTCTAAAGTAGTTTAAGAATATATCGTATAGGTTCTGTGGGCAATGTATCGATCTTAATCTATGAAAAATAACTGGCCACCAAAGATTATCAAAAGCGGCTTCTATATCTATAAAAATACCTACTATGTATTTGTTTTCATCATGTTCAACCGTTTCTATAATTTTATTTATTGCGTCCTCCGTCGATTTGCCTTTCCTAAACCCATATTGTTGTTCAGTCATACCTGTCCTTTGTCTTATATCTAGTAACCTATTACATATTAAGTTTTTCGAGAACCTTAGCTATTGAGTTTATTAAACAAATTGGTCTATCTGATCTACATACACCAGGGTTTCTGTCTTGTCCTTTGTATAAAATAACCACGTTCGCTAGTTTCCATACATTTGGTATCTTTCGCTCATACATGCATTTGTTGAATAAATAAGTCAGGGGTCCACCTATTTTGTCTATTATTGCTTGCAGTACCTCAACAACTATCCCATCAGGTCCAGGGGCTTTTCTCTTTTTCAATGTCATTATTGCATTTCTTATTTCTAGTTCTTGAAATGTGATTACCTCTAATTCATCATTGTTATAGTTTAATTCATTACGCAGTTGTCTGTGGAATTCGTGTGTGTCAGGGGTTTCTGAAGGGAACAGTTTGTCTAATAATTCGGTTATGGTTTCTTCAACGGTTAAAGTGTATGTACCATTATCTCTTAGTACGGATTTTATTGTATTTGGGTTGTATTTATTCCGGACTATTTTGTATGGGACTCCCCATATATCACGCGCCAGACAATCGCTGACAAATTTGTTCCAACTTTCTTGTTTGGTTTTTTGAAGTAACTTTTCGTATTCGTATTTCCTTCTACGATATATAAGCAACCTAACCTCTTTTTCCCCAGGTGTCTGTGCGTGCTGATAGGCTTTTCTGGTGTTTCGCATGTTTTTTCTGTAACGTTCTAGTTTTTCATTCCATGGTGTATGTGGTTGTGTGCTCATGGTCTGGGTTTTAGGGATCGATCTACGCATAACCTGGTGGATCGAAGCGGTTAATTGTTTTGCTGCACTGTTTATATTTGTATGTTGCCCAAAATTTGGTGGTGTATATAACTCTCTAAGTTTATGCCAATCGGCTTTCCTATAGTTATACCTATTTGATTGTATTAAGTTTCTTTGCCTAATTGTGGATATTTCTATGGTAATTAAGTTGTGGTCTGAAGTCGTTTGATTTTCCATTACCTGCCATGAGGTTAGATAATTTCTAGCTTGTCCATTGCTTAGGGTTACATCAATGTTGCAAGAAACTCCTACTCTACCTAAGTGGGGGGGGGGGGGTTATTAGGTCTATTTGTTATTTCTAAGTCTAATTCCATAATAATATTCTCCATTTCTTGCCCACGATTGTCATTTGAGATACTATGCCATAATGTGGATTTAGCATTTGCATCCATCGTGAAGACCCCTCCGAAGGAGTGTCGCCTTGTCGTGGCGGAGGGGCTCAGTACCTGAGCCAGACGGCCTACTAAGATTCATTTTGATTACTGGTAGGCGGGAGGTGAGGGGAAGCAAAGAACATTCCAAACGGGTAGATGGGGCTCGTTAGTCTTGGTTGACGACTCACCTAGGAGAAGAGGACTCCGAAATCAAACTCCCCCAGGGGCTCCTACTACGGTAGGTACGGGTTTGGCGTACCCGGGGCCCCGAGCCATACTCTCGATTGGGTTCCTCCAAGAGGTGAGAGGGCACATGCCAAACGCCCAATCAACTTTGGTCCACTTTTGTGTTTGACCTCCCACCTATTACCTCCCTGTACACAGTCTGACGGATAACCTACGCGCGGGTTGGAGGATGGGGTGACGCAAGGGGTGACTGGGTAATCGCGTAAGTCCCAGCCCCTGGTTATCATGTAGGATCTGTGTACGTATCCGCTGATAAAGGTCAGTCCCGGGGAGGGGCCATTGCATGAGCTGATGCACTCCTGAAGGCGATTGGGTCCCTCTATCTATACATTGGGAGGTGAGACCCTAGGGTGAGCAAGGTCCAGGCCAGGACTCTCACCTAAGCCGGGGTGGCGCCCAGGATGTGAGCATGCCATCGGAGACATCTGCAATGGTGGAGGATAACATCGCCATGAGTACGAAAACTCACAACAAAACCAAACAAAGTAAAGTCTGTGTAAAGGAAGTAGCAGAGTCGAGTGGTCCTCGCTACTTAGTCATATCTAGAACTGAGGGAGATAAAAAATTTCTATCGGTGAGCCCATTTACTATTCAAAAGGGTTTGGATAATATTGCTGGTCCAGTAAAATCTTGCACTAGGTCTCGCAATGGAACGCTCCTGGTTGAAGCACATTCAGCTACCCAGGCAGCTAAGATATTGAAAGCGAACATGCTAGCAAGTTATCCAGTACGCGTCGAGATGCACAGAACCTTGAACTCCTCGCGCGGTGTGATAAACACCCGTGCATTGGAAGGATTATCCAATGAGGAGATTCAAGAGAATCTGGCGGAACAAGGCGTCATACACGTTTACCGGGTTCAACGTAAAGAAGGTGGTGAGTTAAAGCCAACTAATACCCTGTTCCTGACCTTTGATCGGGTAGATCTCCCGCAAAGGATTAAGGCAGGGTATGAATCCATCGAAGTTAGGCCTTTCATCCCGAACCCACTCAGGTGTTTTAAGTGCCAGCGCTTTGGACATACCAGCGACCCCCCCAGGGGGACCTACTACGGTAGGTCCGGGTTTGGCGCACCCGGGGCCCCGAGCCAACTGACTCCCTCGGTGTGGGCTCCTCTTCGTGGTGAGGGAGTCAGTCAAATCGCCCACCCACGTGTAGGCCGTGCGTGGAGACCCGTGTCGGTGGAAATGATTATCCTGGTGGTTGAGGGGTGCGTATCTGAGCTCGGGACAGTTTTTTCTGAATCTGGGGAGGGTGCGCATTTCCGATACACTGCTTTGGTTTCTGCTTCACCTAAACGGGAGGCTAGGGACTAACCCACCCCTAGTCAATCGGCCAGGACTAGGTATTGCACCGAACTCCAGGGTGAGTGGGACGGCGAGCCCGCTATATCCCCTGTGTAGCCCTGTCATCCCAGTGGGATGACCCCTTGTTGGGCTCCGTGGTGGGTGGGGAGCACTGGGGGATGAAAATTATAGCCTTTTTTTCTATGGCACACCAAAACATCAAAAGAAAACGACAGGTTAACGATGAAAAAGAGGTATGCGTAGCGTCCACAGCTCGTTACCTAGTAATCAGTAGGACGGAAGAGGGACAGTCTTTTTTGAAGGTGAACCCGTTTGTCATCCAATTAGGTCTAGATAAAATAGCCGGTCCAGTCAAGTCATGTACCCGTATTCGATCAGGATCACTACTTGTCGAAACTTACACGTCCACCCAGTTCGACAAGTTGCTGAAGGCAAAACTACTCCACGGATACCCGATCCGTGTCGAGAAGCACCGGAGCCTTAACTCTTCCAAGGGCGTCATTACCACCCACTTGTTGGACGGTATGCCGGAGGAAGAGATTCAGGGTTACCTGGCTGATCAGGGAGTAACCTCTGTTTCTCGAGTCCGAACAAAGCGTGACGGAGCGCTAGTAGATACCCGTACGCTTTTTCTTACCTTCGACCGACTCGATCTCCCTCCGAAGATAAAGGCTGGCTATGAGGTCATTAACGTTCGACCGTATATCCCCCGCCCTATGCGGTGTTTCCAATGCCAACGATATGGCCATACTCAGACCTCTTGTAAAACCTCTGTTCCTGTTTGTGTCACCTGTGGCAAAGATGCCCACGAAGGAGCGTGTCCATCTGCTCCTAGCTGTGTTAACTGTAGAGGTGCCCATCCGGCGACTTCCCGCGATTGTCCACGTTACCTGGACGAGAAGGCTATTCAAGAGCTGCGGGTCAAAGAGCGCTTATCGTTCTCTGAGGCCCGCAAACGCCACCTTGCTCGGCAGCCGTCGATACTCAAATTTGGTACTTTTAGTTCAGTAGTGTCCACCCCAGTACCAAAGCGGGATGTAGGTACTCAAACCTCCCCTATAGCCAGCACCACCAACACACCTTCTCGTGCACCATCCACAGCTACAGCCTCAACCAGTACCAGCTCCAAGACTATCCCTACTAGCCCTCAAACCCGTAAGTTCCGAATTGAACCTAAACGCAGTGACTTTCTCAAAGACCCAACGACCTCTGCCAGTGGGAAGTGTGCTCTTCCTGCCACTTCCCCCTCTCCTCCCCGGCGCTCATGCTCTCAGGACACCAGAGGGCGTAGTCGGGTGCCACGGGTCTCACCAACTCCCGTTACCGTAGGCAACCGGTACACAGTCCTATCTTCTGCTACTGGTGACACAGAGCCTCTTCCGTCCGAAGAGCCCATGGAGCAAGAACCACCTGCTCCAAAGAGCCCTAGCCCCACGCGCTGCCAGAAGGGCAAATTAAAGCGCCAACCGTCGGTCAAGTGACCCTAGACGACAGCTTATCCCATTTGTCCTAGGATGTCCATTATTCAATGGAATATACGTGGCATACGTGCGCGTAGAGCTGACTTAACATCAATTTGTAATTCGCTGTTCCCTACTATTCTGTGCCTGCAGGAGACCAAGCTTCGCCAGCAAGACTCTTTCACGTTTTCTGGGTTTATTCCGGTGCGTTATGACCTCCCACCGGAACCCGGTACTCCTGCACATGGAGGTGTCATGCTCCTCGTTCGCAACGACGTTTTTTACCAGCCAGTCATGCTCACCACTCCATTGCAAGCTGTTGCTGTTACTCTGAGATTACCTGGCTTTTCTTTTACTCTCTGTTCCCTTTATCTACCGCCTTGCTCCCCCTTCGCTATAGGGGACCTGTCCCATCTAGTGTCCCAGCTCCCAACACCCTATCTTCTCTTGGGAGACTTTAATGCCCACCACCCTCTTTGGGGTTCACCTCGGGCGTGCGCAAGGGGGACCGTCCTAGTCGATTTTTTCACACAGAAATCTCTGTCTCTTCTAAACACTGGTGAACCTACTTTCCTTTCTGATTCTACTGGCACTCTCTCCCACCTGGACCTCTCAATTTGCTCAGCTCAGCTTGCACATCGTTTTGAGTGGAACGTCGTCTCTGACACCTTCTCCAGCGACCATTTCCCATGTAGTATCAGCTTCCTGTCGCACCACGTATCTTCGCCACGTGTACCCTCCTGGCGACTGAACAGAGCGAACTGGCCCCTTTATACTCGTTTGGCTGTTTTTGACGATCGCTTCTTCGCAGACATTGACCAGATGGTGGCCCACCTCACATCCGTCGTTGTTGCCGCGGCCGAGCGTGCCATACCTCGGTCGTCTGGGCACCCGAGACGTTTGCCGGTCCCTTGGTGGACCGACGAATGCCGAGCGGCCGTTCGTGCGCGACGGGCGGCTTTGAGGGTGTTTCGGCGCCACCCTACACTTGAGAATCTGGTCGCTTTTAAGCGATCTCGCGCCAGAGCTCGTCGCATCATCCAGGCGAGTAAGAGGACATCCTGGCTCCGTTTTGTTGAGTCATTTAATCCATCCACGCCCTCGTCTGTCGTTTGGGATAAGCTTCGCCGTGTGGCCGGCAAAGCTTTGTCGGTTACCGTACCTGGCCTACGGATCCAGAACACCACCATTGTTTGCCCTAGAGCTGTCGCCGACACTCTGGGCAACGCCTTTGCTGATGTGTCAGGCTCTTCACACTACCACCCGGATTTTCTACCCATCAAAAATAGCGTGGAATCTCATAACCTTTGCTTTAACTCTACCAACCGGGAGAGTTACAACGCCTTTTTCACCATGCCGGAGTTGGAGCGGGCCTTGGGCTCCTCCAAACCCTCCGCTCCTGGGCCGGATGGTGTCCATCTTTTAATGTTGCAGCACCTGTCATCAGCTGGCAAACTCTTCCTCTTAGATGTGTATAACCGTATCTGGTGTACAGCAGCATTTCCATGTGCTTGGCGCGAAGCCACCATCGTCCCAATTTTAAAACCTGGGAAGGATCGCCATCTACCTTCCAGCTATCGTCCGATCTCCCTCACCAGTGTGATCTGCAAGGTGATGGAGCGCATGATCAACGGACGATTGACGTGGTGGCTTGAATCCCAACATTTGCTGTCCAATGTTCAGGGCGGTTTTCGTCGCTTCCGTTCAACGGTCGACCATTTAGTCTCACTATCCACGCACATCATGGACGGTTTTCTGAGGAAGAGCCAAACGGTTGCTGTATTTTTCGATCTAGAGAAGGCCTATGACACGTGCTGGAGGTATGGCATTCTTCGCACCCTCCATAGATGGGGCATTCGTGGCCGACTGCCCCTTTTTATTCGGGAGTTCATTCGGGATAGAGTCTTTCGCGTACGGGTGGGTTCAGTTTTATCTCGTGTTTTTAATCAAGAGAACGGAGTACCGCAGGGCTCGGTACTCAGCGTCACACTATTTGCTATTGCCATCAATCCCATTGTGGAGTGCGTTCCTGCTGGTGTGTCATCTTCCTTGTTTGTGGATGACTTCGCCATTTACTCTAATTCTCGGCGGACTCATCTTCTTGAGCGGCGCCTCCAACTCTGTCTTGATCGCCTCTTTATTTGGAGTGTGGAAAACGGCTTTAGGTTCTCCGCCGAGAAGACCGTCTGCGTGAACTTCTGGCGCCGGAAGGTCTTTCGCCCGCCTTCTCTTCACCTCGGTCCAGATGTTCTCCCTTTTGCAGACGAGGCGAAATTTTTGGGATTGGTGTTTGACAGGAAGCTTAGCTGGTCCTCTCATATATCATATCTGAAGGCCAGATGTGACCGTTCTCTTAGTGTTTTACGTGTTTTAAGTGGCACATCATGGGGAGCTGATCGGACTGTTCTTTTAAGATTATATCGTTCTTTGGTCCGATCTAAACTTGATTACGGTTGTATTGTGTATTCATCAGCTCGGCCGTCCGTTTTAAAACGTCTTGATCCCATTCACCACCCCCCTCCGAAGGAGTGTCGCCTTGCCGTGGCGGAGGGGCTCAGTACCCGAACCAGACGGCCTGCTACGTGTGTCTTTGTGACCACTGGTAGGCAAGAGGTGAGGGGAAGCTAAGAACATTCCAACGGGTAGATGAGGCTCGTTAGTCTTGGTCGACAACTCATCTAGGAGAAGAGGACTCCGAAATCAAACTCCCCCAGGGGAACCTACCACGGTAGGTCCGGGTTTGGCGCACCCGGGGCCCCGAGCTGCTCACTATCACTTCACCCCCTCCACCTTCATTAACTGTGCCACGTGCAGCATTTTATGTTGCTTTTTATATCACCCTCTTCCTCTTCTAGGTTTATTCCGATTATTAGTTAGTAAGGCCTTAGTTTTATAACTCCTGTCTCACCAGCAGGGATCTTTCCTATCTCCGTGGTCCTGTCCCACGGTTTTCAGCGCGGCCCCCGACTTGTGTGCTCTTCGGAGGTCTCAGGCGCGAAGGTTGTGCGGACCCTTCACACTGCCCCCATGTGTAGCCTTAGGTGCGGAGCCCGTCCACACGTCATGTACACCCACGTAGCTCCTTGAGGGCACGGCCGGTGTTAATCTCCCGACGGCCGCGTGCCGTCGGGTTAGTATCACCGGCCGGACGTGTTACCGCTGACGGAGCCCCGGTGTAATCAACCCGAAGTCCCCTGAATCCACGCTGACTCCGTTGAGGCAGCGTGTGCTAAAGCGGGGAGCCACAGGCGGTTATTCCTGTGGTGGGGGCATAAAACCGGGGTGTCACGTGGTGAACGGTTTACCCATGCGGACAAGCAGTGGAGATCGGAGGGTAGCTCCTCTGAAGTACGCCTTGAGGTCAGTCATGGAGGGGTCTCCATGGCGGCACAGACCGTGGAGATTTTGGTGTCTTTTATCCTTTGACCCCCGGATGGCAGGCTGACGCCGACGGTTCCGGATGGGGGTCCAAATAATCATGTCTCCGCGCAAACCCTCCCTCATTGACAGTTTTTTGGTGCTGACCTTGCAATGTGAAGGAAAGACGATGAAGGACATTAGCCCGTTCTATATTAAAAAGGAAGTCGATAGGATCTGTGGCCCGGTTAAAAACGCAACCAGACTTAGAGATGGCACGTTATTGATCGAGGTGATGAATGGAGATCAGTCGCAGAAGCTGTTGAAGGCGAGTTTGTTGGGCTCCTACCCTATCCGGGTAGCCCCGCATAAGACCCTCAACTCGTGTAGAGGAGTAGTAACCACTTCCAGCCTCGACGATCTCTCCAACGAAGAAATTGTCACCTGCCTCTCTGATCAGCGAGTCTGCCAAGCATACCGATTAACTCGGAAACAGGATGGGAAAGAGTGTGCCTTACGTACAGTATTCCTTACGTTTAAGGGCACTCAGCTGCCAGAATACATCTACTGTGGCTACGAGCGTGCTGCAGTACGACCGTATGTCCCGAATCCCATGCGCTGTTTTCAGTGTCAGAGATTCGGGCATACTAGGACCTCGTGCAACCATCCTGCAGCTTGTGAACGTTGCGGCTTACCGGCACACGAAGACACGGCTTGCACTCGAGACCCATGCTGTGTGAACTGTGGGGGTAACCATCCATCTAGCTCACGTCAGTGTCCTAAGTTCTTGGACGAAAAGAGTATTCAGGAGTTGCGGGTAAAGGAGCGCCTGACATTTATAGAAGCGCGTCGGCGTTTCGAACAACTGAAGCCTGCCACCACCTTAGCTTATTCGTCGGCAGCTCGGCGCCCTCCTGTTGCTACTGTCGGCTTGCAACATGTCACCGTTGCAAATGCCTCGACACAGACTGACCTTCCAGAGAGCACCCCAACAGTTAGTCGAAAAAGTGCAGTGTCTAAAACATCTTCCGCCGTGCAGACCACAGTTTCCAAGCCGTTAGGAAGCGGTAAGGATCCTATCGATGGAAGTCGTTCGCGTCATAAAGTTCGCGCAAGCAGTCTCACGTCCTCTCAGAGATCCCGCTCTCGCTCTGCGAGTCGTAGGGGATCCTCTGCCTCGCACACCTCCGAGGAATCGCCAGAGGACGGCGACTTCCACATCGTTGGACCTAAGTCAGCCAAAGTGAAAAAGAAGAAAAAGATGAAGACTAGCCATTAATCCTTTTTCACTATGGAAATAATCCAGTGGAATGTTAATGGGTTCCGGGCACGTGTTCCGGACATACAGCATCTAATTTCTCAACGCTGTCCATCTATCGTCTGTCTACAGGAAACCCATCTGCAACCTCATCACGCACTCTATCTTCGTGGATTTGTGGCCTTTAGACATGATTCTGCAGCCGATCGACGGGCAAGCGGTGGTGTTGCTATTCTGGTGGCGAATACCATCCCTGCCACCAGCATACCACTAAACACGCCGCTCCAAGCTGTAGCGGTACGTGTACAGCTGCAGAGCCTTTCTTTCTCTATCTGTAATGTCTATCTGCTACCGGTCAGTGTCGTACACGAGAATCAACTTCGGGCTCTCTTGGCACAGATTCCGCCACCGTTTCTTCTTCTAGGCGATCTGAATGCCAAAAACACCTTGTGGGGCTCCGACACTGACGATGCTCGTGGTTGCCTTGTAGCAGATGTTTGTGATATGTTCGGCCTACTTCTATTAAACACTGGCGCCCCTACCTTTTTATCATCTGCCTACGGTACCTACTCCGCTTTAGACGTGAGCTTCTGTAGCCCGTCACTGGTGCCACTCCTTGATTGGTCGGTGCTCAGCGACCTCTTTGGCAGTGATCATTTTCCCATTAGCATTCACAATTCTAGTCTCCATCCTGTGCCAACACGATATCCTCACTGGATTATTTCCAAGGCTGACTGGGGGAAATTTCGTTCCCTCATTCACCTTCACAACGATGTCTTCCCCACCATCGATGAACTGGTGGAATATTTTACTTGTTCTGTCCTGCTCGCAGCGAATTCCAGCATTCCTCGTGGTTCTACTACACCTCGTCACGTTCCTGTGCCTTGGTGGTCCGAGGAATGTAGTTTGGCTATTAAAGCAAGGAAACGTGCTCTGCGTGTCTTCAGTTCACATCCTACGGAGGAGAACTTGATAGCCTTTAAGCGTTCTCGTGCTAGGGCTCGATTTGTCCTCCGCTGTGCAAAACGCACATCGTGGGAAACTTTTGTCTCTTCTCTGTCCCGTCGCACTCCGGCACAGAGGGTGTGGACTGCTGTTCGCCGCATGTATGGCAAGTGTCGCCGGACTATCATTCCCGGCCTTGCCATAAGCGGATCGCATTACACCAGCGAACAGGATATCGCCGACGCCCTTGCTACTTCGTTTGCTGCTACTAGCCAAACGAATAGTTACGACAGAGCTTTTATACCTCTCAAGGAATCTGCCGAGCGGATAGTCCTTCCTTTTAATAGTGACTGTACTGAACCGTACAACGCACCCTTTACCGTAGCGGAGTTAGAGCACTCTTTGTCACTTGCTAAAGATTCCTCTCCTGGTCCAGATGACATCCATCGACAAATGCTGCTTCACCTTCCACCTTCGGCTTCGTCTTTCCTGCTTGGTATTTATAACCGTATCTGGCACGAGCAGGTCTTTCCGTCCTCCTGGCGAGTGGGTATTGTCATCCCTATCCCTCGACCTGGAAAAGACAGGACACTTCCCTCTAGTTACCGCCCTATTTGCCTAACGAGTGTTGTTTGTAAGACCTTCGAACGGATGATTAACACTCGTTTAGTGTGGTGGCTAGAGACGCATAACCTGCTCACCAACATTCAGTGCGGTTTTCGTCGCCATCGCTCTAGCGTCGACCATCTGACACGCTTAGAGGCTTACATCCAGAATGCCTTTCTGCTGAAGCAGCATGTCGTGGGTGTCTTCTTTGATTTAGAGAAGGCCTACGACACCACCTGGCGCTATGGAATCCTTCGTGCTCTGCACGGTTACGGTTTACGCGGTCACTTAGCGCTTTTCATTTTAAACTTTTTACGACTTCGAAAATTTCGTGTGCGCATTGGTAATACCCTGTCACAGGAAAAGATTCAGGAGAATGGTGTGCCTCAGGGGTCCATCCTGAGTGTCACGCTCTTTGCCGCAGCAATCAACGGAATCGCTGATGTTGTTCGTAGCGGAATCCCGATGTCACTGTATGTTGACGACTTTGCAATTTACTATCGCTCCTATAATCTCGAGCACATTGAGCGTCAACTGCAGCTGACCATAACATCAATCGCAGACTGGGCCCTTCGCTCCGGCTTTCAGTTCTCACCTACGAAAACTCAGTGTATCCACTTCCATCGAGTTCGCGGCGTACACCCTCCTCCTGATTTTTATTTGCGTGGCACACGTCTACCGTTTGTCCCGCACCTCAAGTTCCTTGGCCTGCACTTCGACAGTAAGCTGACGTGGGAGTACCATATTCGCCAACTACGTGCTTCCTGCGATCGCTCACTTCGAGTACTCCGCCTTTTATCCGGAGTTTCTTGGGGCGGTGATCGTACAGTTATGTTACGATTGTATCGATCACTGGTGCGGTCAAAAATAGACTACGGTAGTTTTATCTATGGCGCGGCGTCCGCCTCTAAACTCCGTCTTTTAGATACTGTACACCATGCTGGTATCCGTCTTGCTACTGGGGCGTTCCGCACCAGTAGAGTTGAGTGTCTGTATGCTGAGTCTGGAGAACCACCACTGTCGGTCCGTCGTTCGATTTTATTGTGTTCGTATGTCGCAAGGTTGGCAGCCCATCCGGGTCATCCTTCTTTTAAATGTGTCCTGCGTCCCGACCTTGCTCACCGTTATCTGCGCAACACAACTATATCGCGCCCAAGCGGTATTCGGTTCCGCGAACTACTTGACAAACACGATCTCCGCATGCCTGCTGTAGAGCGATTCTCTCTAGGACGCTCTGCTCCTTGGCAACTCCGGCGCGCGCAATTCGACCTGGAGCTCTCTGGCTATGCTAAGCTTTCCACCCCGCAATCGGTGTATCGACAACTGTTCACCGAACTTTTGGGCCGCCACCGGACTTTCACCCCGGTTTTTACCGATGGGTCCCAGGTGGGTGGAGCTACGGGATGTAGTTTCGTGTGTAACGACGAGGCGCACCAGTACCGACTTCCGGACCATAGTTCAGTTTTTACTGCCGAGCTGTTTGCTATATTTTATTGTTTACTTTTTATTTCTAACTCAGCTCCCGGCAATTTTATCATTTGTTCAGACTCTCTGAGTGCCATTCAGTCCTTGGATCAGTTTATCGGCACCTCAGCATTCGTTTTAAAAATACAGGCTCTCATTTCGCAAATGCTCTCGCGCGGATACCAGTTGCTTTTTACCTGGACCCCAGGCCATGTGGGTATACCCGGCAATGAGAAAGCGGATGCGGCTGCTAAAACTGCTTGCCGTTTGCCGGATGTTGCCACACACAGTGTGCCATATGTCGATGTGCAGCGCCATTTCCGTCGACATCTTTTATCGATCTGGCAGCAGTCATGGAACGAATTCTCTGGCTCTCAATTGCGGACCATTAAAGACAGCGTAGATCCCTGGATGACATCCTGCAGGGACTCCAGGCGGGCTGAAGTTATCCTCACCCGCCTGAGGATAGGTCACACACGGGCGACACATGGGTTCCATTTGCGTGGCGACCCTGCGCCTGTCTGCCCTACGTGCAACATCCAACTTTCTGTGGCCCATATCCTTATAGACTGTCCGCAATACGCTCGTGAGCGCCAGTCGGTTGGCCTGGGGTGTACGCTTGCGTCAATTTTGGGTGACGACCCTGTGTCTGCCTGTAAGGCGCTGCGGTTCGTTGCACAAATTGGGTTCGCAAAGCAAGTATAAGGTGTTTTTAGTGTGTGAATTTTTTTTTAGCGTTTTAACATAGGTTTTTGTGTTTTACGTTTTAGTGTTTTAAGTGCTTAGTTTTAATGTGTTTTAGCTTCGATCTTTTACACATTTTAATGAATGGTTTTACCAAGTTTTAACTTAGCGCACTCATGTGCCGTTTGGTGTTTTTATCTGTCTGCGTTTTTAGTTGCCATTTTAAACTTCAGTTTTTAGGCGAGTTTTAGATTTTTTATTTTCTGACCTAGGGCCCAAATGACCTAGTTGTCGACGGGCCCCTAAACTCCATTCATCCATCCATCCATCCCATTCACCACCGTGGTATACGATTGAGTATTGGCGCCTTTCCTACAAGCCCGGTTCTCAGCCTATGTGCGGAAGCTGCTGAACCCCCGCTTTCTTATCGGCGGGATGTTCTTCTCTGCAACTACGCTTGCAGACTTTCTAGTCTGCCAGAACACCCGTCTTTTAGTTCGTTTTTTAATGATACTTTGGACCGCCAATACTCATCGAGCTCCCTGGCCCTGCTCCCTCCTGGCGTTCGATTTCGTTTATTGCTTCGGCTGTTGGACGTAGATTTACCGGCGACATATCCCAAGGGAGAAACCCGATTTCCCCCGTGGCTTCGTCCGGTGACGCACATTGACCTAGGTTTGCTGTCCATGCCGAAGTCGTCGACGCCAGATTCAGTTCTTCGTTCGGCCTTTTTACATGTGCAGGCGCAGTTAGGACCCGGTACTTTTATTTACACTGATGGCTCCAAGGACGATCGGGGAGTAGGATGTGCTTTTATTCATGGACGCGAGAGTTTTAGATTTCGTCTTTTACCGCAGTGCTCGATTTTTACGGCAGAGCTTTTTAGTATTTACCAAGCTCTTTTATATGTTCATCGGCAGGCCTTCCGGCGCTGCATTATTTGTTCTGATTCTTTAAGTGCTCTTGAAAGCCTACGGACGCTGTACAGTTACCATCCCTTGGTGCAGCGTGTCCAGGACTACCTTCATGTCCTCGCCAGTGCTGGCACTGGCGTCTCCTTTGTGTGGGTACCTGGACACGTAGGCTTGCAGGGAAATGAGGCTGCCGATTCTGCGGCAAAGGCAGCAGTTTTAGCACCCAGGATTTTTAGCTCTTCCGTTCCCTCTGACGATTTTGGCGCCCTTTTACGTCAGGCCCTCCTCTCACGGTGGAGTGGTACCTGGCATGATGTTCAGGGGAATAAACTTCGGGAGGTGAAATCGCTCCCTGTTACCTGGAGGACTTCCTCGCGTGCCTCCCGCCGCGAGGAAGTGATTTTAGCTAGATTGCGTATCGGGCACTGCCGTTTTAGCCATGGTCACCTTTTATCCTGTGACGCTGCACCACTCTGTGCTCATTGTCATGAGCCTCTGACGGTGCGGCATGTTTTAATTCAGTGTCAGCATTCAAGCCAGCTCCGTGACTCACTGGGCCTGCCAGCCACCCTGGCTGAGGTGCTGGCAGACAATACAGGTGCTGTGGAGCGTGTGTTACGTTTTATGCGTTTCAGCGGAATGTGCTCTCGTGTATGACTGATACGGATCATTTGTGTTTTTATATTTGGGTGATGATGCGAGATTTTATCAATTAATGTGATCCTGCGCTTCCGTTTTCGCTAAATGTGCAGTTGCTGACACTATTGGTGACCATTTTAATGTTTTTATTGTTTTTAGTTGTAGACGTGATTGTCTAGTTTTTACTTTTTAATGCTTTTAGTGTTGTTTGGGCGCTAATGACCATAGCAGTTGAGCGCCCTAAAGCCATATTCATTCATTCATTCATTTGCAGTTTGTTCACCTCAGTTGGCAGTCTCCTTACAATGGAATGTCATCTCTGATTTACACTCTAGTGACCATTTCCCATGTCTTATTAGTCTCTTGACGCAACATACACACTCCACACGTATGCCCAGATGGCGTTTGGACCATGCCAACTGGAACCTTTACACCCAGTTGGCTGTCTTTACCTACAACGAGCACGACTCAGTGAATAATTTGGCGCAGCATCTCACGGAGACGATTCTCTCTGCTGCTGAACAATCGATTCCGCGGTCGACTACACACCCCCGTCGATTTCCCGTCCCCTGGTGGACGGAAGAATGTCGGAATGCCATTCGTGCTCGAAGGCGTGCACTTAGGGTTTTCCAACGTCACCCTACTTTGGAAAACCTGATTGAATACAAGAAAATGCGCGCCAGGTCCAGACAAGTCATTAAGGATAGCAAAAAGTCATCATGGAGCAAATTTGTAGCTTCATTTAACCGACACACACCTTCCTCGGTTGTGTGGGATAGATTAAGGCGTGTTGCAGCTAAAACGACCCAAATACCAATAGCGGGACTAAAAACAGCCACAGGAGCTGTTGTTGATTCATTTGAAGTGGCCAATACCTTTGGCAGTGCTTTCGCACAAGTGTCTAGCTCGGAAAACTACTCCCCTGAGTTCCTTCCATTTAAAACTCAGGTGGAATCTCAAGGCTTCACGTTTCGTTCTAGAAACGTAGAAGATTACAATCGCCTTTTCACCATGGCGGAGCTGGAGCATTCCCTGAAATCTTCGCGCTGTTCAGCACCAGGACCGGACGGTATTCATGTACAAATGTTACAACAGCTCTCTCCTGAAGGTAAGGCATTCCTGCTCGAGGTCTATAATCGTGTTTGGGTTGACAGTATACTCCCAGAAAATTGGCGGGAGGCCACCGTTATTCCCATCTTGAAGGCTGGGAAGGACCGTCATCTTCCCTCCAGCTATCGTCCTATTTCCCTCACCAGTTGCGTTTGCAAGGTGATGGAACGCATGATCAATGGACGATTGGTATGGTGGTTAGAAAGTCGTAACCTACTGACTAACATCCAGTGTGGTTTTCGACGACGCCGTTCAACTGTTGACCATCTTGTGTCAATATCGACACAGATAATGGACGGCTTTATGAAGAACTGTCAAACCGTTGGCATATTTTTCGATCTTGAGAAGGCTTATGATACGTGCTGGCGAGCAGGGATTCTACGTTCCCTGTATGCCTGGAACATACGTGGACGCCTACCACTTTTCATTCAGGAGTTTATGAAGGACCGCTTTTTCCGAGTAAGGGTCGGCTCGGTTTTTTCTAATTCTTTTGTTCAGGAGGAGGGAGTACCTCAGGGTTCGGTGCTAAGTGTCACGCTCTTTGCTATAGCAATTAACTCCATCTGGAAATGTGTTCCACCTGGAGTTTCGTCATGCCTATTCGTAGACGACTTCGCTGTCTATTGTACTTCTCAGCGCACGGCGTTCTTACAACGGCGCCTGCAGCAATGTTTGGACAACCTTAGAGAATGGAGCATGAAAAACGGCTTCCGTTTCTCAACTGAGAAGTCAATCTGCGTTAATTTCTGGCGCCGTAGGAGACGATTACCACCTTCGCTCCGATTTGGTCCAGATGAACTTCCCTTCGCAGAAGAGACGCGCTTCCTGGGTTTGATCTTGGACAGGAAGCTTAGTTGGTCGTCGCATATTGCACAGCTAAGAGCGAGATGTGACCGTTCCCTAAATATTATGAGAGTACTGAATGGCAAATCGTGGGGAGCGGATCGAACAATTTTGTTGCGAATATATCGCGCATTGGTCCGATCCAAGCTAGACTATGGGTGTATTGTTTATTCGTCAGCACGACCATCTGTGCTGAGAAGATTAGACGTGGTCCATAATAGAGGCATCCGCATTGCAACAGGAGCTTTTCCAACAAGCCCAGTGGTGAGCCTTTACGCCGAGTCCGCAGAAGCTCCTCTGCAATATCGGCGTGAGATTCTCTTGGCAAATTATGGTTGTGCGCTTAGATGTATGCCTAAGCACCCAACGTTCGCTTCTTTTTTCACCACCACGCTAAGAGAACGATATAGAAATAGCACCCTTAATCCAAAGCCTGCGGGGTTCCGTTTCCAAGAGCTCCTAGTGAAGCTTGGAGTGGAACTGCCTGTGATGTTCGCCAAGGGCGAGAGACCTTACCCCCCTTGGCTATCTGGTACGCCCCATGTAGATCTTGGGATGACCATACACCAGAAGTCCACGATGCCTATTTCAAGTATCCGCACGTGTTTCTTAGAATTTTTGTCAGGCTACTCTGACCGTAAATATATTTACACCGATGGATCAAAGAACACCAACGGTGTTGGATGTGCTTATGTTTATGGAACCGAACCATATACATTCGGTTTTCCAAATAGCACTTCCATTTTTACTGCAGAGCTTTATGCAATCTATCGAGCCGTTTTGTATGTTCGCCGTTGTAAATTAGGTGACTGCCTGATTTTGAGCGATTCCCTTAGTGCACTGCAGAGCCTTTGTCAGTTGTACAACCCCCACCCTATTGTACAACGTATCCAGGATGCCGTCCATGTTTTACACGCTTCTGGCGTTGACGTGGTGTGTGCATGGATTCCTGGTCACGTAGGTTTGCCTGGGAATGAAAAGGCAGATTTAGCAGCAAAGACGGCAACTACAGAACCCAGAATTATCATCTCACGTGTTACTTCGGAAGACTTTAGGCTTGAAGTGCGGAGAGCGGTGCTGTCGTCCAGGCACGACGAGTGGTCAGCTCTCCGCGGTAATAAGCTTAGAGAAGTGAAAGAACTTCCGATAAACTGGGTAACTTCCTGTCGCACATCTCGTCGCGAGGAGGTTAGTTTGGCTCGATTAAGAATAGGGCACTGCAATTTTTCGCACGGTTACCTATTTAAAAGGGACCCTGCGCCTCTATGTCCGCTGTGTGACAACGTTTTGTCGGTTCGCCACGTGCTCCTAGAGTGTTACTCTCTAGCGCACCTTCGGGATTCTCTGCAGCTGCCTGCCAGACTTGCAGAGGTCCTAGCGGACGACAAAACAGCGGTTGATAGAGTTTTTAATTTTTTAGCGCAGTGCAATATAAATTTGAGGATTTAAAATTTTTAATTATCTGTTTCTGATTTTGGACATATTTATCACCTTGTTTCATATCTGGCTATTGCCACTGCTTTTTACCTTGTATATTTTGTTGTTTCTAGTATTTTTATTTTTTGAGTGAAATTTATATCTGGCTATTGCCATGAGTCTGTTAAGGGCGCTGATGACCCAGAAGTTGAGCGCCCTTAAACCAAATCCATCCATCCATCCATCGTGAAGATGGCCGGTAGGTGGGACAAGGCTCTAGCTATTGTTTTTAGTTTGTTTAATCCTATTTCTATTTCTATGCTAGGCGGGAAATAAAAATTGGCTATAATGAAGCTCATCCCTTTAAACCTAATTTCGATACAATTTGTATATGGGTCTAGAAATTGGGTTAGTTCAGTTGTTATTATGTTTCTATTTAATATGATTATTGCTGCCCAGGGGTTTAAACCAGTAGCTATGGTTTTGCACATTGTGGGCAGATATGGAATATTACCTTCCTGACTGTAGGGTTCTTGTAAACATAAAATGTCTAAGTCTAACTCTTCCGCTACTTTCCTAATTTCTTGTAAAGCCATCTTAGATCTAGCTAGATTTATTTGCCCTATTTTTAGTTTATTATCGGTGTTCGCCATAGTCAGTTCTTAAAATATACCTATCTAACAACATTTTATACGTTTCACAGTCATTTGTGTTTGGCTTTTTACACTTATTATTCCTGTTATTGCAAGCTACACATATAGCAGGGTCATTTTTCTTGGCGCAATCTTTCTTTAGGTGCCCAGCACCTGCACAGTGTATACAGATTGGTGTTTCTTTTTTGCAATATTTAGCGACATGACCTAGATCCTGACAATTGTAGCATCGTGGGACTGCGAGGTAATCTTTTAGTATTATGGAGAAAAAGTCAATATATACTCTTCCCTTACTCAGAAGGGTCTTAGTCTAGGGGTTACCTGTATAACGTGATGGATCGTCTTGTTGTTTTTATTTGTTCCCGTTAAAAATCTATGAGTAATTTCGTTTTTGTATTCCTCATAACTTATATCCTCTGTCAGATTTTGGTGATACAATAGTTCTATGAACTTCTCTTTTCCTATCCAATCGGGAATGGAATAACCAATCAATCTGGGGGACCACATTTTGGGTTTTTCGACCTTTGTTACTTTTGTTAGTTTCTCGTGATTTAATATTTTCTGCGCATCTTCGGCAGAGTGTGTCACTATCACTACCTTTTCGCCCGCTGGTCTTATATTTCGTATTTTTATTTTTTCTTTAATGGGATCTATTAGCTCGGTAATTGTTTTTATCGTCTCAGTTGGCCCCTGGCCTGATTTAGATGCAACGAACACACTCGTTGTCTTTTGGGTCATGACCTGCTCTATTTTATTCTCCTTTCTTTGTCCTCTTCCAGGACCTACAATATTCGCATAAGTAGGTGTTGCTGGGGTTGCGTTTCGCTTTTTTAGATCCTCATTTTCTTTTCTCAATCTTTCATTTTCTTTTTCTAATTCGGCTATTCTACCTTGGGAATACACTATTTTAGTTGCCATTTTTATAAATTCATTCCTGACCTTAAGTACTTTTGCTTTAGTTGTTCTATCGCCTGCTGTGAGTTCATCTACCCTGTTTATATATTTTATCAATTCTGGCATTATTTCTTCTGTATCATCCTCCTCTGGGTTACTTCGGGAGAGATCCTCCGAAGTTTCCCCTTTGTCCTTATTCTGCGACATTTATACCATACTACTACTACACTAGAGGAAACACAAATTACAAACAGTAACAAGGAACAGAACAAATGCAATGAATAACACCAAAAAGGTAGCCCTAAAAAGGACTATTTCCCTTCCGGGATACCCCGGAGGGTCGAAGAAAATTTTTTGAAGACAACACGAACCAAACAATTTTGGGAACAGAATGTAACAAATTTCCGCCCTGAAAAGGGCTAAAGAAACCTATAACCTCTGTCCCTTCTCCTATGCCTCTCTCTGCCAGCCGAAGCTGTTGCCCGGGGTGAACGGCAAGGACGTGGAGGCACCGCGTGAGCTTTGATGAGTTAGCTAAGAATAACACTCAGAAAAAGACGCCTGGCACAATATATAGCTCATCAATAATCTCACGGGTCTCACCCCAGTAGATAGGGACAAAAAAAAAAAAAAAAAAAAAAAAAAAAAAAAAATAAATAAATAAAAAAAAATATATATATATATATAAAATAAAAAATAAAAATATTTTCTGCATTCTTATGTCCTGACGCCTTATTTTTTAAAGTCAGGACGGCTTGTTCCTTTATTTCAGTTTTCTTTTTCACAGGATTGTTTTACATGCTCATTTTTGCAGTTTCTTACTTACTAAGTTACATGAGTTCTTAATTGCTAAGTTTACATGCTAGATTAACATTATATTACTGGTCTTACTATTTACTTAAATTAATGTTACAATTCACTTGTCTTTAACTTATGTTTGTGTCCTTTACAAGTTTGTATTTACAATAGTCATATTTGGGTTGGTTCCATCTTTGTGGTGTTACTTCCCGTCTGAGGTTTACAATATAGTTCCTGCGCCTGTTGAGTGTCGGTTGTAGGTATGGGATGTCCATTCTCGGAGGTGCGTATGCTATTGCTGGAGGTTGTTGCAGTCTGGCTGATTGTCTTCTAGGTGGGTGGACCGGTGGGTCTTCTCTTCTTTGTGGTCCCCTTTCCTTGTAATTCTGTAGTGCCTTCTTGGAGATGGCGTTTGTGAGTGTTTCTAGGATTGGTGTATAATCTGGATTCCAGATTATTTCCTCGGTTGTTTTTGACTTAAGTTCTTCTCTGTAGGGAATGGCTTCCGGGTCATATTTAGGGCAGATGAAAGTTGCATGTTCCGGGGTATCTAATGTATGGCATGTTGGGCAGTCTGGTGTATTTGTTTTGCCTATTCTGTTTAGACATTGGTTATATGGTCCATGACCTGTGATGAAGTGGATCATACCCATTGTTGGGTTGAGGTGTTTTGTTTTCAGTCTGTGTTTGATATTAGGTATTAGTTGGTGTACTCTTCTTCCTTCGGTTGAGCTGTCCCAGTCATGTTGCCATTCTTGCAGCAGGGTCTGTTTAATTTCTGACTTTTTGGTACACTGCCTTCCTGCTATGGCTTGGACTCTAGTGGCATCTCCTTTTCTGAGCCAGTACGTGGCTCCGTGAAGTCGGATCAGCAGGTCAATAGGCCACGTGCCTGTTAATACTACCCCTCCGAAGGAGTGTCGCCTTGCCGTGGCGGAGGGGCTCAGTACCCGAACCAGACGGCCTGCTACGTGTGTCTTTGTGACCACTGGTAGGCAAGAGGTGAGGGGAAGCTAAGAACATTCCAACGGGTAGATGAGGCTCGTTAGTCTTGGTCGACGACTCATCTAGGAGAAGAGGACTCCGAAATCAAACTCCCCCAGGGGAACCTACCACGGTAGGTCCGGGTTTGGCGCACCCGGGGCCCCGAGCTGCTCACTATCACTTCACCCCCTCCACCTTCATTAACTGTGCCACGTGCAGCATTTTATGTTGCTTTTTACATCACCCTCTCCCTCTTCTAGGTTTATTCCGATTATTAGTTAGTAAGGCCTTAGTTTTATAACTCCTGTCTCACCAGCAGGGATCTTTCCTATCTCCGTGGTCCTGTCCCACGGTTTTCAGCGCGGCCCCCGACTTGTGTGCTCTTCGGAGGTCTCAGGCGCGAAGGTTGTGCGGACCCTTCACACTGCCCCCATGTGTAGCCTTAGGTGCGGAGCCCGTCCACACGTCATGTACACCCACGTAACTCCTTGAGGGCACGGCCGGTGTTAATCTCCCGACGGCCGCGTGCCGTCGGGTTAGTATCACCGGCCGGACGTGTTACCGCTGACGGAGCCCCGGTGTAATCAACCCGAAGTCCCCTGAATCCACGCTGACTCCGTTGAGGCAGCGTGTGCTAAAGCGGGGAGCCACAGGCGGTTATTCCTGTGGTGGGGGCATAAAACCGGGGTGTCACGTGGTGAACGGTTTACCCATGCGGACAAGCAGTGGAGATCGGAGGGTAGCTCCTCTGAAGTACGCCTTGAGGTCAGTCATGGAGGGGTCTCCATGGCGGCACAGACCGTGGAGATTTTGGTGTCTTTTATCCTTTGACCCCCGGATGGCAGGCTGACGCCGACAGTTCCGGATGGGGGTCCAAATAATCATGTCTCCGCGCAACCCCTCTTCCTTTGACCCTTTCTTGGTTTTGACTTTGGCATGTGACGGGAAAACGATAAAGGACCTTAGCCCATTTTATATAAAACGAGAAGTCGACAGAATATGTGGCCCGGTTAAGAACGCGACCAGAGTTCGAGACGGTACGCTGTTGATCGAAACCAACACGGCAGACCAGACCCAGAAACTTTTAAAGGCGAGTTTGTTGGGCTCCTACCCAATTCGGGTAGCCCCACACAAATCGCTCAACACATGTAGGGGAGTTGTCACCACCTCCAGTCTGGACAATCTGTCGAACGATATTACCACCTGTCTCTCCGACCAGCGTGTGTGTCAGGCTTACCGTCTTACCCGAAAGCAGGATGGCAAGGATGTACCTTTGCGTACGGTGTTTCTGACGTTCAGAGGAACTAAATTGCCCGAGTATATCTTTTGTGGCTACGAACGTGCCGCCGTGCGCCAGTATGTGCCGAACCCCATGCGTTGTTTTAGGTGCCAACGGTTCGGCCATACAAAGACCCTGTGCAATAATCCTGCTATATGTGAGCGCTGTGGTTTAGCAGCCCATGAGGACCCGACATGTACACGGGATCCCCTCTGTGTAAACTGTGAAGGGAAGCATCCATCCAGCTCGCGTCAGTGTGCGAAGTTCCTGGATGAGAAGTGTATACAAGAATTGCGCGTGAAAGAACATCTCACGTTTCCAGAAGCGCGTCGTCGCTTTGAGCAGCTGAAACCTGCTACCACCACAGGTTATGCCTTGGCTGCCCGACGCGCTCCTGCCAGCAGCGTAGCGATCCAGCACGTTCCTGTGTCAGATGCTTCTACACAGACTGAACTACCTGCGAATACCCCTTCACTGTCTCGTGCCACAGCTGCACCTGCTACTACATCTATAGCCGTGCAGACACCAGCTCACAAGACAACTAGCCGCAGCCAGCCTGTTGACAGCCATTATTCTAGGCCTCCTGGTCGCGCCAGCAGTCGCACATCGTCCATGAAGTCCCGCTCCCGCTCTCGTTCAGCGAGCCGCCGGGGATCTTCAGACTCCCGGACGTCGGCGGAGTCACCAGACGATGGCGAATTTAACCTACCCCGTCCGAAGTCGGTTAAGGTAAAGATGAAAAAGAAAAAGATGAGGACGAATCCCTAATTCTTCTTTACCATGGAAATAATCCAGTGGAATGTTAATGGGTTCCGGGCACGTGTTCCGGACGTACAGCATCTCGTTTCGCAACGGTCTCCATCAATCGTCTGTCTACAAGAAACGCATTTGCACCCTAACCACGCATTACAACTTCGTGGTTTTTCGGCATTTAGACATGACTCTGCAGCTGATAGGCGAGCCAGCGGGGGTGTTGCTATCCTGGTGGCGCATGATATCTCTGCCACCAGTGTGCCACTCAACACGCCGCTACAAGCTGTAGCGGTGCGTGTGCAGCTGCAGAGCCTCTGTTTCTCCCTTTGCAATGTCTATTTGCCACCGGTCAGTGTCGTACACACGAACGATCTTCGGGCTCTCTTGGCACAGATTCCGCCACCGCTCATCTTTCTCGGCGATCTGAATGCCAAGCACTCTTATTGGGGCTCCGACATTGACGATGCCCGTGGGTGCCTTGTAGCAGACGTTTTCCATATGTCCGGCCTAGTCATTTTAAACACTGGCGTGCCTACTTACTTATCATCTGCCTATGGTACACACTCCGCACTTGACGTTTCTTTTAGCAGCCCGTCACTGGTACCTCTACTCGACTGGTCGGTACTTTCCGACTTATTTGGCAGTGATCATTACCCCATTAGCATTCACCTATGGGGCCACAGTTCTGTGCCAACACGCTTTCCTCACTGGATTATTTCCAAGGCTGACTGGGGGAAGTTTCGTTCCCTCATTCACCTAACCGACGATGGTTTTACCACCATTGACGACATGGTGGAGTATTTTACTTACTCTATCCTTCGTGCAGCGGATTCCAGCATTCCTCGTGGTTCCACTACACCTCGTCACGTTCCTGTGCCTTGGTGGTCCGAGGAATGCCGTTTGGCTACTAAAGCACGCAAGCGTGCATTGCGTATCTTTACATTACATCCTACGCTGGCGAACTTTGTCGCTTTTAAGCGTGCTCGTGCTAGGGCAAGATTTATACTTCGAGACGCAAAACGCAAATCGTGGGAAAAGTATGTATCTTCTCTTTCCCGTCGAAGTTCGGCGCAAAAGGTGTGGACTGCTGTTCGGCGAATGTACGGCAAGTGTCGCCGGACGACCATCCCTGGCCTTGCCGTACAGGGCTCCCGTTACACCACCGAGCAGGACATCGCCGACGCCCTTGCCGAGTGTTTTGCCTGTACTAGCCAAACCCAAAGCTATGATAGAGCGTTTTTAGCTATCAAGGAATCTGCGGAGCAGATAGGCCTTAGTTTTAACAGTGCCCAAAGTGAACCGTACAATGCACCATTTACCGAGGCGGAGCTAGCGCATTCCTTGTCCCTAGCAAAGAATTCTTCTCCCGGTCCTGATGACATCCACCGCCAAATGCTGCTTCATCTTCCACCTGCAGCTCTTTCCTTCATGTTGAGCATGTATAACCGCATCTGGCATCAGCAGGTTTTTCCGTCTTCCTGGCGAGAGGGCATTGTCATCCCTATCCCTCGACCAGGAAAAGACCCGACACTTCCCTCTAGCTACCGCCCTATTTGCCTGACGAGTGTCGTCTGCAAGACCTTGGAACGGATGATTAACACTCGCTTGGTGTGGTGGCTAGAGACGAATAACCTGCTGAGCAATGTTCAGTGCGGATTTCGTCGCTATCGCTCCAGTGTCGACAACCTGACGCGCATGGAGGCATACATACAGAATGCGTTTCTCCTGAAGCAGCATGTCGTGGGTGTTTTCTTTGATCTGGAGAAGGCCTACGATACTACTTGGCGCTATGGCATTCTCCGTACTCTACACGGTTATGGTTTGCGCGGTCACTTAGCCGTTTTCCTTTTTAACTTTTTACTCATTCGCCGTTTTCGTGTCCGTATAGGCAACACGCTGTCTCAAGAGAAGATCCAGGAGAATGGTGTACCCCAGGGATCCATCCTCAGTGTCACACTTTTCGCAGTTGCCATTAATGGCATCACTAGTGTTGTTCGTAGCGGTATCCCGATGTCGCTGTATGTTGACGACTTTGCGATCTACTATCGCTCTTATAGTTTGGAGCACATCGAGCGTCAACTACAGCTGACCATAACCTCCATCGCCGAGTGGGCATTACGCACGGGCTTTCGGCTGTCCCCTACGAAAACACAGTGTCTACACTTTCACCGACTGCGAGGAGTACACCCTCCTCCTGATCTTCATCTCCGCGACACACGTCTTCCTTTTGTACCGCACCTTAAGTTCTTGGGCTTACACCTCGACAGTAAACTCACATGGGAGCACCATATCCGCTATCTTCGTGCTTCCTGCGATCGTTCGCTTCGGGTACTCAAGGTCTTATCTGGGGCATCTTGGGGCGGCGATCGCACCGTCATGTTGAGGTTATATGGCTCTCTGGTCCGGTCCAAATTAGACTACGGCTGTTTTATTTATGGCGCGGCGTCTGCGTCTAAACTCCGGCTTTTAGACACAGTACATCACACTGGTATCCGTCTCGCTACTGGGGCTTTCCGCACCAGCAGAATCGATTGTCTGTATGCTGATTCTGGCGAACCTCCACTGTCTGTTCGACGCTCTTTATTACTTTGTTCTTACGTGGCAAGGCTGGCCGCCCATCCAGGTCACCCTTCGTTTCCACCCGTGTTGCGTCCAGACCTCGCGCACCGTTATATGCGAAATACAACCATCTCCCGTCCAAGTGGTATCCGGTTTCGTGAACTGCTTGCTGCACACGCCCTTCGACTGCCAGCCGTAGAGCGGCATTCACGTGGCCGATGTCCTCCCTGGCAACTCCAGCGCGCACGCTTTGACCTGGAGCTGTCGGGCTGTGTTAAGATAGCTACCCCTCATTCCGTGTTTCGCCAACTATTCACGGAACTACTGGGGCGATACCGGACTTCCTGTCCGGTATTTACCGATGGGTCCCAGATGGGTAGTTCGACGGGTTGCGCCTTTATATACAACGGTGACGCTCATACGTACCGCCTACCGGACGCCAGTTCAGTATTTACCGCCGAGTTGTTTGCCATATTTTATTTCCTCCTTTTTATCTCCAGTTCAGGTCCTGGAAGTTTTATCGTTTGTTCCGATTCTTTTAGCGCTCTCCAGGCCCTGCAACAGTTTATCGGCACCTCGGCATTGGTTGTTAAAATCCAGACGTTGATTTCTCAGCTACTGTCTCGCGGATACCAGTTTGTTTTTACGTGGATCCCAGGCCATGTGGGTATTCCGGGTAACGAGGCGGCGGATGCGGCTGCAAAGTCTGCATGTCGCCTTCCGGAGTATTCCACCCGTACGCTCCCCTATATAGATGTGCAGAAATATTTCCGTCGCCATCTATTTGCTCTCTGGCAGGAATCTTGGGAAGCGTTATCTGGCACTCAATTACGGACAATCAAGGACACGGTACAACCCTGGCATACCAGCTGCAGGAATTCCAGGCGGGAAGAAGTGGTTTTAACCCGCCTGAGGATAGGCCATACCCGAGCCACGCATGGACACCTTTTGCGTGGTGATCCGGAGCCTGTCTGTACGACGTGTAAAATTCCAATCTCCGTCGCACATGTCCTTCTTGATTGTCCGCGATACGCTCGTGAGCGCCAGTCCGTTGGCCTGGGCCTTACACTGTCGTCAGTTTTAGGCAACGACCCAGTATCTGTAAATACAGTGCTGCGGTTTTGTTCCAGAATTGATTTTATGAAGGAAGTGTAAGGATATTTTATTTCAGAGATTTTAGCCTTTTAGATGGCCGTATTTTTGGGTTTTTTAACGTTTTAGTGTTTTTTACTTTGTAGCAATTTTAAGTTTCGGTTTTTAGCATTTTAAATGAAACTTTTAATAGTTGTTTAGAGGTTTTTTATCTATTTTAACCGTAGATTTTTAGTTTTTTAATGGGTGATGTTTTAACACTTGACGGTATGTAATTTTACTTCTGGACTCGGGGCCCTAATGACCAAGTTGTCGACGGGCCCTTAAACAAAACACACTCACTCACTCACTCCTTTTTCTTGGTCATCGTCATATTTTTCTCTTTCAGCATCCAGACGTTGAGCATACTTAGTATGTCGGCAAACGTACTGGGTTGGTCGCTGTCGTTTTGGTCGGCGTCGTCTGGAGTATCGGTGGACTGCTTGGGTTCAATTTCGGCTCCAGCTCGTGGGATTTGTTCTGTTGCGGTGGGTTCTGTTCTGTCTGATTTCGTCATTTCTCGGTTTTCATTCCACGTAGTGCTGTTCGTGTCGACGCGAGTGGTGCGATGGGTGTCCTGAATTGTTTCGTGCACTTTCGATGTGTCGCCGAGCTGACGTGCGTTGGAGGTCGCCCTGTTGACCTCCTTGGCGCACGAGGTCGCCTGGTTGACCTCTTGGATGGTGGCTGAGGTCGCCTGGTTGACCTCTTGTGTGGTGGCTGAGGTCGCCTGGTTGACCTCTTTTGGGCAGGTGGTCGCCTGATTGTTGCCCGATGTGTTCTTTTGGGTCATCTTATCGTTGTCTTCTTTGTGTTCTGGGTTGGTTTTTGTCGTCACTCTGTTTGTTTCAGTTCTTTTGCTGAGGGTCGCCTGGTTGACCACTGCAGCTTTCACCGTCTGCGCCTTCCGTGCCTGGTTGACCTCCTTGGTGGCTGAGGTCGCCTGGTTGACCTCTTTTGACATGCGGGTCGTCTGATTGTTGCTTGACGTGTTCTTTTGGTTTAGCGTGGTTGCTTCGTTGTGTTCTGGTTTGGTTTTTGTGGTGGTCATTTTGTTTGGTTCGGTTATTTTGCTGGGGGTCGCCTGGTTGACCACTCCCCTCCGAAGGAGTGTCGCCTTGCCGTGGCGGAGGGGCTCAGTACCCGAACCAGACGGCCTGCTACGTGTGTCTTTGTGACCACTGGTAGGCAAGAGGTGAGGGGAAGCTAAGAACATTCCAACGGGTAGATGAGGCTCGTTAGTCTTGGCCGACGACTCATCTAGGAGAAGAGGACTCCGAAATCAAACTCCCCCAGGGGAACCTACCACGGTAGGTCCGGGTTTGGCGCACCCGGGGCCCCGAGCTGCTCACTATCACTTCACCCCCTCCACCTTCATTAACTGTGCCACGTACAGCTTTTTATGTTCCTTTTTTATATCACCCTCTTCCTCTTCTAGGCTTATTCTGCTTATTAGTTTGTAAGTTCCTAGATTTATAACTCCTGTCTCACCAGCAGGGATCTTTCCTATCTCCGTGGTCCTGTCCCACGGTTTTCAGCGCGGCCCCCGACTTGTGTGCTCTTCGGAGGTCTCAGGCGCGAAGGTTGTGCGGACCCTTCACACTGCCCCCATGTGTAGCCTTAGGTGCGGAGCCCGTCCACACGTCAAGTACACCCACGTAGCTCCTGGAGGGCACGGCCGGTGTTAATCTCCCGACGGCCGCGTGCCGTCGGGTTAGTATCACCGGCCGGACGTGTTACCGCTGACGGAGCCCCGGTGTAATCAACCCGAAGTCCCCTGAATCCACGCTGACTCCGTTGAGGCAGCGTGTGCTAAAGCGGGGAGCCACAGGCGGTTATTCCTGTGGTGGGGGCATAAAACCGGGGTGTCACGTGGTGAACGGTTTACCCATGCGGACAAGCAGTGGAGATCGGAGGGTAGCTCCTCTGAAGTACGCCTTGAGGTCAGTCATGGAGGGGTCTCCATGGCGGCACAGACCGTGGAGATTTTGGTCTTTTATCCTTTGACCCCCGGATGGCAGGCTGACGCCGACGGTTCCGGATGGGGGTCCAAATAATCATGTCTCCGCGCAAACCCTCCCTCATTGACAGTTTTTTGGTGCTGACCTTGCAATGTGAAGGAAAGACGATGAAGGACATTAGCCCGTTCTATATTAAAAAGGAAGTCGATAGGATCTGTGGCCCGGTTAAAAACGCAACCAGACTTAGAGATGGCACGTTATTGATCGAGGTGATGAATGGAGATCAGTCGCAGAAGCTGTTGAAGGCGAGTTTGTTGGGCTCCTACCCTATCCGGGTAGCCCCACATAAGACCCTCAACTCGTGTAGAGGAGTAGTAACCACTTCCAGCCTCGACGGTCTCTCCAACGAAGAAATTGTCACCTGCCTCTCTGATCAGCGAGTCTGCCAAGCATACCGATTAACTCGGAAACAGGATGGGAAAGAGTGTGCCTTACGTACAGTATTCCTTACGTTTAAGGGCACTCAGCTGCCAGAGTACATCTACTGTGGCTACGAGCGTGCTGCAGTACGACCGTATGTCCCGAATCCTATGCGCTGTTTTCAGTGTCAGAGATTCGGGCATACTAGGACCTCGTGTAACCATCCTGCAGCTTGTGAACGTTGCGGCTTACCGGCACACGAAGACACGGCTTGCACTCGAGACCCATGCTGTGTGAACTGTGGGGGTAACCATCCATCTAGCTCTCGTCAGTGTCCTAAGTTCTTGGACGAAAAGAGTATTCAGGAG
This sequence comes from Tenodera sinensis, assembly GCA_030765045.1. Taxonomy (NCBI): domain Eukaryota; kingdom Metazoa; phylum Arthropoda; class Insecta; order Mantodea; family Mantidae; genus Tenodera; species Tenodera sinensis. The sequence goes on along the minus strand of JAUKNM010000063.1, from coordinate 346,215 downwards.
TTGCGGGTAAAGGAGCGCCTGACATTTATAGAAGCGCGTCGGCGTTTCGAACAACTGAAGCCTGCCACCACCTTAGCTTATTCGTCGGCAGCTCGGCGCCCTCCTGTTGCTACTGTCGGCTTGCAACATGTCACCGTTGCAAATGCCTCGACACAGACTGACCTTCCAGAGAGCACCCCAACAGTTAGTCGAAAAAGTGCAGTGTCTAAAACATCTTCCGCCGTGCAGACCACAGTTTCCAAGCCGTTAGGAAGCGGTAAGGATCCTATCGATGGAAGTCGTTCGCGACATAAAGTTCGCGCAAGTAGTCTCACGTCCTCTCAGAGATCCCGCTCTCGCTCTGCGAGTCGTAGGGGATCCTCTGCCTCGCACACCTCCGAGGAATCGCCAGAGGACGGCGACTTCCACATAGTTGGACCTAAGTCAGCCAAGGTGAAAAAGAAGAAAAAGATGAAGACTAGCCATTAATCCTTTTTCACTATGGAAATAATCCAGTGGAATGTTAATGGGTTCCGGGCACGTGTTCCGGACATACAGCATCTAATTTCTCAACGCTGTCCATCTATCGTCTGTCTACAGGAAACCCATCTGCAACCTCATCACGCACTCTATCTTCGTGGATTTGTGGCCTTTAGACATGATTCTGCAGCTGATCGACGGGCAAGCGGTGGTGTTGCTATTCTGGTGGCCAATACCATCCCTGCCACCAGCATACCACTAAACACGCCGCTCCAAGCTGTAGCGGTACGTGTACAGCTGCAGAGCCTTTCTTTCTCTATCTGTAATGTCTATCTGCCACCGGTCAGTGTCGTACACGAGAACGAACTTCGGGCTCTCTTGGCACAGATTCCGCCACCGTTTCTTCTTCTAGGCGATCTGAATGCCAAAAACACCTTGTGGGGCTCCGACACTGACGATGCTCGTGGTTGCCTTGTAGCAGACGTTTGTGACATGTCCGGCCTACTTCTATTAAACACTGGTGCCCCTACCTTTTTATCATCTGCCTACGGTACCTACTCCGCTTTAGACGTGAGCTTCTGTAGCTCGTCACTGGTGCCACTCCTTGATTGGTCGGTGCTCAGCGACCTCTTTGGCAGTGATCACTTTCCCATTAGCATTCACATATCTATTCTCCATCCTGTGCCAACACGATATCCTCACTGGATTATTTCCAAGGCTGACTGGGGGAAATTTCGTTCCCTCATTCACCTTCACAACGATGTCTTCCCCACCATCGATGAACTGGTGGAATATTTTACTTGTTCTGTCCTGCTCGCAGCGAATTCCAGCATTCCTCGTGGTTCTACTACACCTCGTCACGTTCCTGTGCCTTGGTGGTCCGAGGAATGCAGTTTGGCTATTAAAGCAAGGAAGCGTGCTCTGCGTGTCTTCAGTTCACATCCTACGGAGGAGAACTTGATAGCCTTTAAGCGTTCCCGTGCCAGGGCTCGATTTGTCCTCCGCTGTGCAAAACGCACATCGTGGGAAACTTTTGTCTCTTCTCTGTCCCGTCGCATTCCGGTACAGAGGGTGTGGACTGCTGTTCGCCGCATGTATGGCAAGTGTCGCCGGACTATCATTCCCGGCCTTGCCATAAGCGGATCGCATTACACCAGCGAACAGGATATCGCCGACGCCCTTGCTACTCCGTTTGCTGCTACTAGCCAAACGAATAGTTACGACAGAGCTTTTATACCTCTCAAGGAATCTGCCGAGCGGATAGTTCTTCCTTTTAATAGTGACTGTACTGAACCGTACAACGCACCCTTTACCGTAGCGGAGTTAGAGCACTCTTTGTCACTTGCTAAAGATTCCTCTCCTGGTCCAGATGACATCCATCGACAAATGCTGCTTCACCTTCCACCTTCGGCTTCGTCTTTCCTGCTTGGTATTTATAATCGTATCTGGCACGAGCAGGTCTTTCCGTCCTCCTGGCGAGTGGGTATTGTCATCCCTATCCCTCGACCTGGAAAAGACAGGACACTTCCCTCTAGTTACCGCCCTATTTGCCTAACGAGTGTTGTTTGTAAGACCTTCGAACGGATGATTAACACTCGTTTAGTGTGGTGGCTAGAAACGCATAACCTGCTCACCAACATTCAGTGCGGTTTTCGTCGCCATCGCTCTAGTGTCGACCATCTGACACGCTTAGAGGCTTACATCCAGAATGCCTTTCTGTTGAAGCAGCATGTCGTGGGTGTCTTTGATTTAGAGAAGGCCTACGACACCACCTGGCGCTATGGAATCCTTCGTGCTCTGCACGGTTACGGTTTACGCGGTCACTTAGCGCTGTTCATTTTAAACTTTTTACGACTTCGAAAATTTCGTGTCCGCATTGGTAATACCCTGTCACAGGAAAAGATTCAGGAGAATGGTGTGCCTCAGGGGTCCATCCTGAGTGTCACGCTCTTCGCCGTAGCAATCAACGGAATCGCTGATGTTGTTCGTAGCGGAATCCCAATGTCACTGTATGTTGACGACTTTGCAATTTACTATCGCTCTTATAATCTCGAGCACATTGAGCGTCAACTGCAGCTGACCATAACATCAATCGCAGACTGGGCCCTTCGCTTCGGCTTTCAGTTGTCACCTACGAAAACTCAGTGTATCCACTTCCATCGAGTTCGCGGCGTACACCCTCCTCCTGATTTTTATTTGCGTGGCACACGTCTACCGTTTGTCCCGCACCTCAAGTTCCTTGGCCTGCACTTCGACAGTAAGCTGACGTGGGAGTACCATATTCGGCAACTACGTGCTTCCTGCGATCGCTCACTTCGAGTACTCCGCCTTTTATCCGGAGTTTCTTGGGGCGGTGATCGTACAGTTATGTTACGATTGTATCGATCACTGGTGCGGTCAAAAATAGACTACGGTAGTTTTATCTATGGCGCGGCGTCCGCCTCTAAACTCCGTCTTTTAGATACTGTACACCATGCTGGTATCCGTCTTGCTACTGGGGCGTTTCGCACCAGTAGAGTTGAGTGTCTGTATGCTGAGTCTGGAGAACCACCACTGTCGGTCCGTCGTTCGATTTTATTGTGTTCGTATGTGGCAAGGTTGGCAGCCCATCCGGGTCATCCTTCTTTTAAATGTGTCCTGCGTCCCGACCTTGCTCACCGTTATCTGCGCAACACAACTATATCGCGCCCAAGCGGTATTCGGTTCCGCGAACTACTTGACAAACACGATCTCCGCATGCCTGCTGTAGAGCGATTCTCTCTAGGACGCTCTGCTCCTTGGCAACTCCGGCGCGCGCAATTCGACCTGGAGCTCTCAGGCTATGCTAAGCTTTCCACCCCGCAATCGGTGTATCGACATCTGTTCACCGAACTTTTGGGCCGCCACCGGACTTTCACCCCGGTTTTTACCGATGGGTCCCAGGTGGGTGGAGCTACGGGATGTAGTTTCGTGTGTAACGACGAGGCGCACCAGTACCGACTTCCGGACCATAGTTCGGTTTTTACTGCCGAGCTGTTTGCTATATTTTATTGTTTACTTTTTATTTCTAACTCAGCTCCCGGCAATTTTATCATTTGTTCAGACTCTCTGAGTGCCATTCAGTCCTTGGACCAGTTTATCGGCACCTCAGCATTCGTTTTAAAAATACAGGCTCTCATTTCGCAAATGCTCTCGCGCGGATACCAGTTGCTTTTTACCTGGACCCCAGGCCATGTGGGTATACCCGGCAATGAGAAAGCGGATGCGGCTGCTAAAACTGCTTGCCGTTTGCCGGATGTTGCCACACACAGTGTGCCATATGTCGATGTGCAGCGCCATTTCCGTCGACATCTTTTATCGATCTGGCAGCAATCATGGAAGGAATTCTCTGGCTCTCAATTGCGGACAATTAAAGACAGCGTAGATCCCTGGATGACATCCTGCAGGGACTCCAGGCGGGCTGAAGTTATCCTCACCCGCCTGAGGATAGGTCACACACGGGCGACACATGGGTTCCATTTGCGTGGCGACCCTGCGCCTGTCTGCCCTACGTGCAACATCCAACTCTCTGTGGCCCATATCCTTATAGACTGTCCGCAATACGCTCGTGAGCGCCAGTCGGTTGGCCTGGGGTGTACGCTTGCCTCAATTTTGGGTGACGACCCTGTGTCTGCCTGTAAGGCGCTGCGGTTCGTTGCACAAATTGGGTTCGCAAAGCAAGTATAACGTGTTTTTAGTGTGTGGATTTTTTTTAGGCTTTTAACATATGTTTTGTGTTTTACGTTTTAGTGTTTTAAGTGCTTAGTTTTAATGTGTTTTAGCTTTGATCTTTTACACATTTTAATGAATGGTTTTACCAAGTTTTAACTTAGCGCACTCATGTGCCGTTTGGTGTTTTTATCTGTCTGCGTTTTTAGTTGCCATTTTAAACTTCAGTTTTTAGGCGAGTTTTAGATTTTTTATTTTCTGACCTAGGGCCCAAATGACCTAGTTGTCGACGGGCCCCTAAACTCCATTCATCCATCCATCCATCCATGGTTGACCACTGCAGCTTTTCTGTTGGTCATTTTGTTTGGTTCGGTTATTTTGCTGGGGGTCGCCTGGTTGACCACTGCAGCTTTTGTGTTGGTCATTTTGTTTGGTTCGGTTATTTTGCTGGGGGTCGCCTGGTTGACCACTGCAGCTTTTGTGTTGGTCATTTTGTTTGGTTCGGTTATTTTGCTGGGGGTCGCCTGGTTGACCACTGCAGCTTTTGTGTTGGTCATTTTGTTTGGTTCGGTTATTTTGCTGGGGGTCGACTGGTTGACCACTGCAGCCTTGACCTGGGCCTTTCGTTGCTCTCTGGTTCTGCTGTCTTTTGGGACAGGCTTGGTTGTCGCCGTCTTTGGATTGGGGGTTGAACCCATTACATCTTTGGGGATCGGAGTCGCCATGTCGAGATCTTTATCGATTTGTAACAAGATTCCGTGTCCGATATGTTTAGCTGCTCTCCGCCAACAGGTACTGAAACCTGTTGCCCAGGGCCGGGGGACGAGGACCCGGCAGCAAGTTTGGCAGTATTTGAGGGCCGCGTACACACGCAAGTCGCCCTGTTCACTTGTGTACTTCTCTTTGCTCTCGGGCAGGGGGTTACTGCCAAACTTCCGGCCCCAGTAGATAGGGACAAATAAATAAATAAAAAAATTAATAAACTCTGCCATACGTAGTTCTGACTTCTTAGTTTTATGTCAGAACGACGTGTTTTGGCTTTATTGTTTAAATGAGTACATATTTTGAAACACATAGATAGTAGCAGAAACTTAAAAACTATGAAATTAACAATGAACAAAATTGACAAATATTAAAGTCTTGGTGTTGTTTTTTTAAAGAAAGGACGTAATATCTTCTTCTGTTTATAGTTTCACTCTCATAAATTATATCTGGAGTTGGAGGTGTTGAAACTCCTCTTGAGGTGACATTACTAATTCTTGATGATTTTCTTAATGGTGTTGAGTTTGAAACCGGAATTACAGCAGATGTAGAATGTTGGATCAGTTCGAAACATTTCTTGGATATCCAATTGGTTAAATTTTGTAAGGCATTGATAAGATTTGAATCACCAAATATATGATGAATATCATTTCCACGTAGAGGCTGACGCAGTAATTCAACAGCCTGACCAAATCTAGTGCACTCAAACGTAGTATGTTCAGGAGTATCATCAACCTGACAAATATCACATTCAGAAATGGATGATCTTTTTATTCTATATAAATAGGTATTATATGGGCCATGACCTGTAATAAAATGTAGAAGGCCATCTGTGGGATTAATGCGTTGTTTTAGTCTGGTACGTATATTAGGAAATAATTCATAAGTTCTTCTTCCAGTATTGGAATTGTCCAATTCCATCTGCCACTCGTTTAATAAGGAGTTACGTATCATTAATTCGTTCTCACAATTTCTGCCTATGATACTTTCAACTTTGACGAGATTATTTCTTTTCAACCAATAATGGGCTCCCCGTTGTCTAATTTTAAAGTCAATTGGCCATGTTCTTGTAGCCACCAAAAGAGCAAGAGTGGAGGTAGTAGTGGTAGCACCAGTCATCCGAATTAAAATCTTCCTCTGAGTACTCCGTAAAAGTTGTTTTACACGCACCACTCTAGCCTTATGTGCCCATACACTGGCGCCATATGCCATAATTGCTACAAATATAGAATTATGATAAACACGTGTATGTGTAAGTGGAAGTCGAAATTTGTTTTGCCCAATGTTGCATAGTTTCATCATAAATTTTTCAGATTTTAATCTAACATGATGTATATGCTTTATGAAATTCAATCTCTCGTCTAATTGCAGACCTAGATATTTCATATCATGAAATCGGAGAATATTAGAATTTCCCAATTTAATTATTGGATTTCTCTTCAGTTTTCCTTTAAATATTACGTAAGTTGTCTTCTTTGGAGCCAACTGTAATTTATAATCATTACACCAGTTGTTAATTTTCAGCATGATGTTAGTGCCTTTATTTTCTAATTCTAATCTTGAATTGCCCTCAAAAAGTATCAGAATGTCACTGCATAAGCCGTAACTTTTAAAACATCTATATCGTTATGCAGCAGTTCTAAAAGAGGTTCAATGGTAATATTCCAAAAAGTAGGTCCCAAAACCGAACCTTGAGGGCAACCTTTTGAAATCTGTTTAGTTATTATGTGATTTAATCCTTGTATGGTTATGCGTCGCTCTGTGCAGTAACTCTTTAAACTCTCATAAAGACATCTAGGTACATCAAGGTCGCGAAAGCGTTTGAATAAGGCAGGCCACCATAGATTGTCAAATGCACCTTGTATGTCTAAGAAAATGGCCAATATATACTTTGGATTACTTCTGTTGTGTATTGAATGTAAAGCTGAATGGATTGCATCTTCAGTAGACTTGCCCTTACAAAAGCCAAATTGAGCTTCATTTATTCCTTTAAGAGCTCTATGATCATTCAACCTTGAACAAAGTAATTTTTCTTGCAATTTGCCAAGGATATTCAAAAGACAAATTGGTCTATACGATTTAGGCAAAGTGACATCTTTATCAGCAGATTTCTTCAAAATTATCATGTTGGCACACTTCCAAATGTATGGTATCTTGCCCTGAATAAGACATTCGTTAAGGTCAGTAAGATAAGGTGTAATGATAGGCTGAATGAACTGTAAAACCTCAGCCGGTATGCCATCAGGTCCAGGTGCCTTTTTTAATTTTAGCTGTGCAATAGCATACATTATTTCATCACGACTGAATGGAATTACAATTCCAGTGCTTGGTTTTCAATCTTTGAATTGATATCTCAAATCACGTTGACTAACAGTGTCCAATTTCTCATCGTCAGATGGCAGAAGAACATCCACTAATGTGTTCATTGTGTCAAGCCAACATGTTGTAAAAGTACCATCATGCTTTAATAGAGTTGATATAGTATCTGGCAGTTTAATTTTTTCAGCAGCAAGTTTGTATGGCATACCCCATACATCACACTTTAAATTAGTATCAACAAAACTCTCCCAAGATTTCTGCTTGGTCTCTAGTAAGAGAAGATGAAATTTATCTTTAAGCTCTCTATAAACTTGTAAATGGAATTGCCGTTCAGCATGTATAACAGAATGTTGATAAAGTCTTCTGGCCTTCCTCATTTTCGATCGTAATTTTTGAAGTTTATCACTCCATACCATATCTATTGTTTTCGAAGGTCTAAAGTATGGTATGCTGACATCCATAGCAGCTTGAATGGCTTCTGTAAGTTCCTTGGCTTTACGATTTATGTTATCATTAAAAGAAATTCGTTCAGGTAACCTAAATGACTCTTGAAATTTATCCCAATTAGCCTTTTTCAAGTTATATCTTTTAGAAGGACTGAGTGCACTAATGGAATGCTTAAAATTACAATTTATATTCATATAGATTAGATTATGGTCACTGGAAGTCATGTCCTGACCTACCATCCAATTGTGTACTAAATTTGCAGCTTTTGAGTTGGAAAGTGTGATGTCAATATTACTCACAACTCCAGCACGTCCACTATATGTCGGTGGGTTATTTGGGCGATTCATTATTTGAAGATTCAACTCACTCAATTCTTCCAGTTTTTCACCTTTAGCATCTCTTGTAGAACTATTCCACCACGGTGATTTAGCATTAGCATCTGCCAAGATTAAAACAGGGGAGTTACGGTACGTCAAGCAAATATTTTGTATTGTTGCAAGATAATTATCAATGGAATCACTAAATTGGCAGTAAATATTTGCTATTATTATGCTACCCTTGGAGCATGAGATTTCGACACAATTTATGTGATCATCCCCAAACTGAGACACCTGAACAACCTGCAGATTATTAGTAAAAATTACTATAGCTGCCTTAGGGTTTTCACCTGTCGCCATAGTCCTAGAACCTACAGGAAGATAAGGTATTTTCCCATTGCGACTGTAAGGTTCTTGTATAGCCAAAATATCCAGACGTAAATCCTCTGCCACTTTCCGAAGTTCAGCCATGACAAGTTTACTTCCTTGAGCATTAATCTGTCCAATTTTAAGTATATCTTGATTAGTATTATAGATATTAATATTTCTATTCAAATTAATCATATTCAGTTCTTGAGATTAAACGACTCATTAATAATTGATAAGTTGGACACTCTTTTCTTCCAAGACATCGTTTACCTCTTTTAGAACATGGAATACAGATAGAAGGAAGTTTACGTTTACTACAATTATCAATTTTATGGTCAAGTTCACCACAATGTTGACATGGGGGATTTTTATTTAAACAATGTTTGGCCACATGTCCCAGGTCATAGCAATTTAAACATCTTCCCACAACGATATAGTCCTTAACAGAGACAGACTGAAATCCAATATATAATCTTCCTTGTTGTAATAACATTTTTCTAATATATGAGGATGCTTCAATAACATAATGGACAGTAGTTCTATTCCTAGGTCCCGTTTTAAAACGAATTTTTACATTTTCATTGAATTCTTCAATAGGAATTTTGCCATCCAAGTTCTGTAAATAAATGTTATTTTTAAGATCATCTTCTTGTGTTCCAACAAGGACATCATATAAAATTAGAAGAGGTTTTCTTTTCTTGGGTAACTGGAATTCAAAATTATGTTGTTTTAATTGATCATTATTTTTAATCCTTTCAATATCCTCAGCAGAGTCAGTATCAACAACCACAAAATTAGGCGTGGATCTAATAGATCTGATTTTAATTCCACTTTTACCCGGGTCCAAGGACTTAGTGAAGATTTCTTGTACTTTACGAGTGTCTTGAACTGTTGTAGATTTTACGAAAACTGTATTTTTAGGTTGTTGTTCAGTTTTGTTAATCAATACACTTTTATATAATTCAGGTTTCTTAATCACATCCGCAAAACATTTTGAAGTATTAGGTGATGTAGACAAGAATTTAGAACTTATTGAAGCATTGATTTGCACATTTATTTCCTTCAAAGTTTTGCTTTAAGTGCTGCCGTTTCAAGAAGTTTCTCTTGGTAAAGGTTAGTACACTTATTTAATAAATTCAGAAGATCGATTTTCTTTCCCGTAAGAAGTTTCTGCTTAGCTATGACTGTTTGTATTTCTAAAATGTAAGTATTAAATTCATCATTACAATGTTGAATTATGTTTGGACTAGCGTTTTTATTATTTTCATTAGAATCCTAATCATCCTCTGAAGTAACAGCAAGATCGTCATGATTGTCAATCGGATGAGCTATGTTTGATTCCAAAGCATTATTCTTTGTACATTGTACATTTGAACCGGAACTCGATGATCTCACTTCAACATTTTCTCTATTTTCAATGATTGTTTGACTATTTGGTTTATTTGATGATTCCTCAGCATTCATTTCCATTCCTAGTTGTTGAAAAGATTTTCAAATAGCTGTATAAACAGCCAATAATTATAAACAACACTTGTTATGTTTAAGTTCAGAAGTGTTAAAAGTTTGAAGTGCTGTACTCTGGTCAGACTTAACCGCACTTTTCACTGAAGCACTAGGCCTACTTAGCCTATTTCAGATGTTTCAACTTGACCGTATTTCACACTGAAAACTAAATTATACTTTTTGTATAACTTAGTATATGAAATCCTGGTACAATTAACTGCAGAAAATGCTATAGTTTCAAATAACACCCTAAACTCATAGAAAAACACCAGAATATTTGAAATTAAGCAAAATTTAAGTTCAGTTTGTACGAAGCATCCGTACTCTGGTTAGACATAACCCAACATTTACCAACAATTTACTAGCAAATGTTTCATCTATCACCGTATTTCGCACTAAAAGATGATTTGCACACTTGATACAATTCCAGTACAAGAGAATCTGGTATACATCGGTGCAGAAAACTCCAAAGATTCAAATAACACTTAGTTTGTATTAAACACTGGGAAAAACAGAATAAACACGAAATTTGAAGTCAATGTGTTGAGCACTTGGACATATGATGTCACAATTTTAGAAATGTTGATTATAATGTATTCCTCTTGAATCCAGTCCTACTAACATTCATGTAGCTGTCATAACACATAAGAAAGTTAAATAAAAGTTGAAATATAGTTGAACTATCATAGATCCGAAGATAATTGTATTTTCGAGTAGAGCTTTGTACAGCTAGTTCTAACGCAAACTAGGCCTACTCAGTCCAGTCAGTAGATAGGGACAAATAAATAAATAAATAAATAAATAAATAAATAAATAAATAAATAAATAAAATCTGAAAATTTCCATCCCGGTTCCTAACTACTTATACCGGGACGTAATTTCCAAATTCCATAAATTTATTTCAACTAAATATATACAAAAAACTACAATAATTCAGATAATTTTAAAATAAAATAAAAATAAAAACAAAATATACAAAATATAAAAGCTACCAATTTACAATACAACATACTGGTATCCAGTATAAAAAATTAACTGGTATCCAGTTAATTACAATTTACAATAATACAACAAAATACCGGTAACCGGTATCAATGAATACTGGTATCCCGCATTCAACTATTTAAACAATAATACATATAAATTTATAATTTAAACATCCAAAAACAATATACAAATCAATTATTTATACATATTTCAAAATACTCAAAACAAATTACAATTTAACATAACATTCAATACATCTTTAAAAATATAAATCTTTACCAAAAATCAAACAATTTAAATAACTTACTAATTTAAAATTTTACATAAAACATTTACTCAACATAAAATTTACTAACAACTTTTTAAAATTTTCAAAATTCAAAACTACTAATTTTTAAAAATTTATAAATTTTAAATCCAAAACTATAATTCACACCAAAATTCCAATCAATACCAAAATAACAATTCAAATTAAACTTTTAAACACCTAATAAATTTTAAATATACCAAACCAAACTACTTAAAAAATACCAAAATTTAAAACAAAAATATTCAAATACATAATACATAACCTACTATAAATAAAATATAACATCTATTTTATATTATTTAAAAACAATAATTCATATATCTTACCAAATAAAATCAAACTTTCCATATTAAAATACGAAAAATTTAAAATTATATATAACAAAACAATAAATACAACTACAAACAATCCAACTTTCTTTCTTATTTAAAATATTATTTACATATAATATCAAATACACAATACCAATTTCAATTTCAATCTTCTTAAATACATTTTCAATAAATCATCCATTCAATAATTCACATATCATCCAAACAAAATAAACTCTATTTATCAAAATAAAATAAAAATCTACATTTCTTTAAACTTAAAACTTTTACAAAAAACAACAAAACTTCTATTCCAAAATAATAAAATTTATTAATTCATCTAAATTTATTTTCAAACTAAATAATTCAAAATATTATACCAAATTCCAAATACCTCTACTTAAATAACAAAATATAACAATTAAAAACAATTTCAATACACCTATAATATTATAAATCATTTTTCAAAAACCAACTACTTAAATTATATTATTAACAAACACAACCAATAATTTTAAAAATTTTAAATTTCCAAAACAATTTCTAAAATAAATAATGAATTTTCAAAAACCAACTACTTAAAATATTTTATTAACAAACACAACCAATAATTTTAAAAATTTATAAGATTCCAAAACAATTTCCAAAACTAAAAAATCAATTACACATACAATAAATTACACCAATTACCAAAATCAATTAAACTTTCATTATTACAATAACAAAATTTAATATCAATAAATAACAAACATATACAAATTACAAATTACAATTAACATATAATATAAAAACAATTCAAAATTCAAATATTCAACATATTTACAAAAACATTCCATAATAACAATCCATTTAAAACTTTCACCACCAAAACAAAAACATTCTTAAACTCCAACCTACTTTTACACAACCTCACACCTACAAAACAACTCTATACTCCCACTAACACAAAAAACTAATGGAAAGGGTAAAATTTACCCTTTCCCTCAAAAATCAAAATACTAGGAGGAATAATCCTCCTAATAACCATCACAACTCACTCACCATAAAATCAATTCACCAAAACACCAACACAATCATCATATCAAATAAATTCTCCATACGGGGAGGGGTTATACCCCTCCCCATCACTCCTTCAAACCCTAAAAATCACTAAAAACACTCTATATACGGGGAGGGGCATAGCCCCTCCCCAATTAAAAATTCACTTAAAAGACTTTTTAAAAAAAATTTTTTAAGCACTCGGGGGGTACATATAATCTTGAGCACCTCGAGCGTCAACTGCAGCTGAACATAACCTCCATCGCTGACTGGGCCCTTCGCACCGGGTTTCAGTTCTCCGCTACGAAAACGCAATGTATCCACTTCCATCGACTCCGTGGTGTACACCCTCCACCTGATCTTTATTTGCATGGTACACGTCTGCCGTTTGTTCCGCACGTTAAGTTTCTGAGCGTTCACCTCGACAGCAAGCTAACTTGGGAGTTCCATATTCGTCAGCTTCGGGCTTCCTGCGATCGTTCACTTCGGGTACTCAGGGTCTTATCTGGGACCTCTTGGGGTGGCGATCGCACTGTTATGTTGAGGCTTTATCGCTCGCTGGTGCGGTCCAAACTGGACTACGGCAGTTTTATCTATGGCGCGGCGTCCGCCACTAAACTCCGCCTTTTAGACACTGTCCACCATTCTGGTATCCGTCTAGCTACTGGAGCCTTCCGTACTAGTCGTGTTGAGTGTCTGTATGTTGATTCCGGGGAACCTCCACTGTCTATTCGGCGCTCGATTTTATTAACTTCCTACGTGGCCAGGTTGGCAGCTCACCCTGGTCACCCTTCCTTTAGATCTGTATTGCGCCCCGAACTCGCCCACCGTTATCTTCGGAATGCGACTATATCCCGTCCAAGCGGCATTCGATTTCGCGAACTACTCGCCACTCATGAGCTCCGAATGCCTGCTGTAGAGCGTTTTTCCTTCTCCCGCTCTCCGCCTTGGCAACTTCATCGAGCCCGGTTTGACCTTGCGCTTTCAGGCTGCGCTAAGGTGGCCACCCCCCAGTCGGTGTTTCGTCAACTTTTCACCGAACTACTGGGACATTACCGGACTTACACTCCGGTATTCACCGATGGTTCCCAGTTGGGTGGTGCTACGGGATGTAGTTTTGTCTATAACGGTGAGCCACATCAATACCGCCTCCCGGACTACAGTTCTGTTTATACGGCCGAACTGCGTGCTATATTTTACTGCTTACTTTTTATTTCCAACTTAGTCCCTGGAGGTTTTATAATTTGCTCCGACTCTCTGAGTGCAGTGGAGACCCTGCAGCAGTTCCTCGGTACGTCTACACTCGTTTTTAAAATTCAGACACTCATATCTCAATTGCTCTCACGCGGATACCAGTTAGTGTTTACATGGATCCCAGGCCATACGGGCATTCCGGGTAATGAAGCTGCGGATGCGGCAGCTAAGTCTGCATGCCGTCTGCCGCAGTCTTCTACCGACACTATACCCTATAGGGATGCTCAGCGGTACTTCCGTCGCCAGCTTCTATCGGTTTGGCAGCAGTCTTGGGAAGCGTTGACTGGCACACAGCTGCGGATAATTAAAGACAGCGTGGAGCCCTGGCTGACCTCCTACAGGGATTCCAGGCGGGCTGAAGTTATCCTTACCCGCCTGAGGATAGGTCACACACGAGCCACTCACTGCCATCTTCTGCGTGGTGACCCGGCACCTGTCTGTCCGACATGCGATGTTCGCCTCACCGTCCCACACGTGCTCTTGGATTGTCCAAGACACGCTCGTGCGCGCCAGTCAGTTGGTCTGGGATCTACAGTAGCTTCAATTTTGGGTGACAACCCAGTGTCTGTGGCCAAAACTCTGCGGTTCATTACCCAGATTGGATTTGCTACGCAAGTGTAACACTTTTTTAATTCCTTTTTGAGGTTTTAACCCTGTTTTTAACTGGGATACATTTTACCTTTCAATGTTTTAACAATTTTGTATTTTAGTTTTTTTTTAGCTTTCAACTTCACCTCTTTTTAGTACGTTGCCCTTCAGGGTTTTATTTTATCGTGTTACTTTGTAGGCTGAGGTTTTTAGGTGTTCACAGTTTTTAGTTATTTTAAGGTTCAACTTTTAGCCAGAAAAGCTAATGAGTGTTTTTAAATTTTAAACTTTGACCTAGGGCCCAAATGACCTAGCTGTCGACGGGCCCTTAAACCCCACTCACTCACTCACTCACTCTTTAATGGGATCTATTAGCTCGGTAATTGTTTTTATCGTCTCAGTTGGCCCCTGGCCTGATTTAGATGCAACGAACACACTCGTTGTCTTTTGGGTCATAACCTGCTCTATTTTATTCTCCTTTCTTTATCCTCTTCCAGGACCTACAATATTCGCATAAGTAGGTGTTGCTGGGGTTGCGTTTCGCTTTTTTAGATCCTCATTTTCTTTTCTCAATCTTTCATTTTCTTTTTCTAATTTGGCTATTCTACCTTGGGAATACACTATTTTAGTTGCCATTTTTATAAATTAATTCCTGACCTTAAGTACTTTTGCTTTAGTTGTTCTATCGCCTGCTGTGAGTTCTTCATCTACCCTGTTTATATATTTTATCAATTCTGGCATTATTTCTTCTGTATCATCCTCCTCTGGGTTACTTCGGGAGAGATCCTCCGAAGTTTCCCCTTCTTTGTCCTTATTCTGCGACATTTATACCAAACTACTACTACACTAGAGGAAACACAAATTACAAACAGTAACAAGGAACAGAACAAATACAATGAATAACACGAAAAACGTAGCCCTAAAAAGGACTATTTCCCTTCCGGGATACCCCGGAGGGTCGAAGAAAATTTTTTGAAGACAACACGAACCAAACAATTTTGGGAACAGAATGTAACAAATTTCCGCCCTGAAAAGGGCTAAAGAAACCTATAACCTCTGTCCCTTCTCCTATGCCTCTCTCTGCCAGCCGAAGCTGTTGCCCGGGATGAACGGCAAGGACGTGGAGGCACCTAGTGAGCTTTGATGAGTTAGCTAAGAATAACACTCAGAAAAAGACGCCTGGCACAATATATAGCTCATCAATAATCTCACGGGTCTCACCCCAGTAGATAGGGACCAAAAAAAAAAAAAAAAAAAAAAAAAATATATATATATATATATATATATATATATATATATATATAAAAAATAAAAAATAAAAATATTTTCTGCATTCTTATGTCCTGACGCCTTATTTTTTAAAGTCAGGACGGCTTGTTCCTTTATTTCAGTTTTCTTTTTCACAGGATTGTTTTACATGCTCATTTTTGCAGTTTCTTACTTACTAAGTTACATGAGTTCTTAATTGCTAAGTTTACATGCTAGATTTACATTATATTACTGGTCTTACTATTTACTTAAATTAATGTTACAATTCACTTGTCTTTAACTAATGTTTGTGTCCTTTACAAGTTTGTATTTACAATAGTCATATTTGGGTTGGTTCCATCTTTGTGGTGTTACTCCCGTCTGAGGTTTACAATATAGTTCCTGCGCCTGTTGAGTGTCGGTTGTAGGTATGGGATGTCCATTCTCGGAGGTGCGTATGCTATTGCTGGAGGTTGTTGCAGTCTGGCTGATTGTCTTCTAGGTGGGTGGACCGGTGGGTCTTCTCTTCTTTGTGGTCCCCTTTCCTTGTAATTCTGGAGTGCCTTCTTGGAGATGGCGTTTGTGAGTGTTTCTAGGATTGGTGTATAATCTGGATTCCAGATTATTTCCTCGGTTGTTTTTGACTTAAGTTCTTCTCTGTAGGGAATGGCTTCCGGGTCATATTTAGGGCAGATGAAAGTTGCATGTTCCGGGGTATCTAATGTATGGCATGTTGGGCAGTCTAGTGTATTTGTTTTGCCTATTCTGTTTAGACATTGGTTATATGGTCCATGACCTGTGATGAAGTGGATCATACCCATTGTTGGGTTTAGGTGTTTTGTTTTCAGTCTGTGTTTGATATTAGGTATTAGTTGGTGTACTCTTCTTCCTTCGGTTGAGCTGTCCCAGTAATGTTGCCATTCTTGCAGCAGGGTCTGTTTAATTTCTGACTTTTTGGTACACTGCCTTCCTGGTATGGCTTGGACTCTAGTGGCATCTCCTTTTCTGAGCCAGTACGTGGCTCCGCGAAGTCGGATCAGCAGGTCAATAGGCCACGTGCCTGTTATTACTAACAGGGCGATGGTTGGTGTGGTGTTGGTGGCTCCAGTAAAACGTAACAGTATTTTCCGTTGAGATCGGCGAAGTATTCGTTTTGTGTTAACTTCTCTTGCTTTTTCGGCCCATACACTTGCTCCGTAACTCATAATGGCACTGAAGATGCTGTTGTGGTAGGTGCGGATGTGGGGGAGTGGCAGTTTAAAGTGGTTTTGGCCTATGTTTGCTATTTTCATCATTATAGGTTCTGCTTTGGTTCGAATGTGTTTTAGGTGGGTTTTGAAGTTACGTTTCTCATCTACTTGAATGCCCAGGTATCTTGTGTTCTGGGTTCGTTTGATTGTAAGCCCGTTTAGTTTTATGAGGGGATCTCTTTTTAGGGTGCCTTTGACCATCATGTAGGTGGTCTTGTGTGGGGCCATTTTCAATTTGTTAGCCTTGCACCATCTGTCCATGTCTTCCAGGATTCTTGAGCATTTGCTTTCCAGGTCGTTCCGCGTGTTTCCTGGGATTATCAACATTACATCATCTGCATAAGCTGTTGTTCTGTGGATTGCTGGTTCTTGTTCTAATTGCTCAAGAAGGGGCTCGAGGGCGATGTTCCAGAAAGTGGGACCCAGTACAGAGCCTTGGGGGCATCCCTTGGTGATCTCCCTTGTCACGATTTGTGTGGCACCTTTGAAGTGTACTTGCCGGTTGCGGCAGTAGTCTTTTAGGGAGTTGTACAGACAGCGCGGTATTTCAAGCTGGTGGAGTCTCTTGAAGAGTGCCGGCCACCACAGGTTGTCGAAGGTCCCTTGGATATCTATGAAGACGGCGATGGCGTATTTCTGTTCTATTGTTTGAATTGTCCCTAGGGTGTCATTGATGGCGTCTTCGGTCGATCTTCCCGGGCAAAAGCCGTATTGTGCCCTTTGGGTGCCCTTTAGTGCTCGGTGCTCGTTCAGTCTCTTGCACAGGAGTTTTTCTTGCACCTTTCCTATTATGTTTAGGAGGCAGATAGGTCTATATGATTTTGGGGCTGTCGGGTCTTTGTCTGGTGATTTTTTTCAGAATTACTGCATTCGCATTTTTCCATATGTGTGGTATCCTTCCTTGCAGTAAGCATTCGTTCATTAGCGTAGTTAGGAATGGCGTTATCTGTGGTTCTATCTCTTTCAGAACTTCCGCCGGGGTGCCATCTGGTCCGGGGGCTTTTCTTGGTTTTAATGTGTTGATGGCCTGTCGGATCTCTTCTTCGGCGAAAGGAAGGGTGATACCAGAACTGGGAGACCATGTAGCGCAATGTTCTCGGAGTTCCCGATGTTGCGGGGTATCGTCCGCTTCTTCGTCCGGGGGAAGGAGAGATTTGGCTAAGGTGTTAACCGTATCCAGCCAGGATTGTGTTTGTTGTCCATTATGTTTGGTGATGGTAGATGTTATTTCTGGGGGACGTATCTTCTCGGCTGCTAGTTTGTATGGGAGACCCCATACATCCCGTGTTAGATGTTGCTCCACATAATCTTGCCATGAGCACCGCCTTGTCTTATATAGTTGAGATTGGAAGTTTCTTGGCTTCTTGGTAGGCCCATAGATGTCTTTGGCGTTCTTCGTGCACTCTTGCTTTTTGGTAGAAACATCTGGCCTGTCTCATTTTACTTCTCATTTTGGAAAGATTTTCGTTCCATATGGTGGCTGCGTTTTTCCCAGATTTTACTTTTGGGATATTGTTGTTCATGGTACTGTGTATTGCTTTCTGCAGGTCCATAGCAGCTTTATCAACGTTACCGCCGATAGGGACAGGTTCAGGTGGCTCCAGTTCTTCTTTGAGTTTTTCCCAGTTGGCCCTTTTCAGTGCGTACCTCCAAGCTGGTTTGATCCATTGTTGTTGTGGTGCCTGTTGGAATTGCATGTAAATCATATTGTGGTCGCTGGTTGTCAGACCTTGACCCACCTTCCAGTTATGAATGGTGTTAGCTGCATTCCGGTTGGCGAGGGTGATGTCGATATTTGAGGTTGCGCCTCCTCTATTTGCGTAGGTTGGTGGGTTTCCTGGTTCGTTTATGACTTGCAGTTGAAGTTCTGCTATTAGCTCTTCTAGCATTTCCCCTTTCGCATCCGAGGTGTCCGCGTGCCACCATGGGGATTTGGCGTTAGCGTCTGCTGTGAAGAGTACTGGTTTATCCCTGAAGGTGTTGAAGACTTTTCATTTTGTCGAGGTATGGTTTGATGTCGTCGCTGTATTGGCAGTACGTGTTGGCTATGATGCATTTTCCTGCCTTGCTAGTGATCTCTACACATACGTTGTGGGTGTCACAGAATTGGGAGATCCTGACCACCTGGACCTCTTTATTAAGAATTATTATGGCTGCTTTTGGGTTTTGACCTTCCGCGATTATTCGTGCGTTGGCAGGCATATGTGGTATTTTGCCCCTGTTGGTGCTGTAGGGTTCCTGGACTGTTATTAAGTCCAGGTTCATCTCCTCTGCCAGCTTCCTTAGCTCCAGTAGAACGGTTCGACTGCCCTGCGTATTTATTTGGGCTATGTTCATTGTGTTGGATTTCTTTTGCTGTTGTTGATTTCCCGTTGGTATTCTGCTGTCATTCATAGTCTGTTCTTGCTATGAGTCGATTGAGGAGGAGTCCGTATGTGGGGCAGTCTTTTCTAGATCGGCATCTTATTCCTCTTCTAGCGCAGGGGATGCACGCTGGCGGGTGCCGCCGCTTGTCGCATTCCCGACTATTGTGGTCTAGCTCCCCGCAGTGCGAGCAGATTTTGTCGACGTCCCTCTTGTGGCAGGCCTTTACTACATGTCCCAGGTCGAAGCACTTCATGCATCGCGCCACCACTAGGAAGTCCTTTATGGTGACGGATTGGAAGCCTAAGTAGATCCGGCGTTGTTGGATAAGGATGTTCCTGATGTGGCCTGGGGCCTCTATGACGTGATGTACTGTTGCTCGTCCTCTTGGTCCGGTGCGGAAGCGGAAGTTCACTTCCCTGTCGAATTCTTCCCTGTCTATTTTGCCCTGCAGGTTCTGTCTGTAGAGAGCTTCCTTGAGTTCTTCTTGGCGCCCTACCAGGACGTCGTACAGGATGAGGAGCGGCTTCCTTTTTCTGGGGAGTTCAAACTCCACTTCCTGTTGTTTGAGCGCTGGATTGTTTATAATTCGTCCTGTCCTCCTGGCTGTCTGTGTCCACAATGAGGTATTTATCCGTGGTTCTCAGTCCTCGAATTCTGATTTCCTCTTTTGCTGGATCTATGGTGCTCGTGATTATGACCTGGAGTTTCTTTGTGCTTTCATCTTTTCTTGATTTGATGAAGATCGTGTGTTTCTTGTTTTCTGTTGTGTGTTGGACCTTCTGGCTGCGTGGGTCCCCACTGGCTTTAGCTGATTGGACTGCTGCTGCCGACGCGTATGTTGACTTGGAGGTGGCGCGGGTGTCCTGGACTGAATCTTGCTGTTGTTGATCTGGTTGCTTTGGCCTGGATATGTGGACCTCTCGGAGAGTCTTGACCTCGGCTCTTAGCGCTGCCGTCTCCAGGATCTTTTCTTGGTGTATCGCAATGCATTTCCCCAGTGAGTCGAAAATTTTCTGCTTCTTGGCTGCAATCATTTTATCTTTGGTGATGATGGTCTGGACGTATTGTATAAGGCTAACAAAGGTCTTAGCTTCCACAACAGAGTCGGTTGTTGGTGGCTGTAGGTCTTGAAGATCTTCACTTGCGGTGACGTCAGATGCGTCGTCTGGCAGGTCGTCCGTCGGTGCTACTGTTGTGGTAGGCTTCGTTCTCTGTTGCTTCGCTGTGATGTCTGGCTGGGATGAAGTTGTGGTGTGTCGATGCTCCAGCTTTGACGCTCCTGGATGTTGTGGACCTTTTTGGGAGTCAGTCTCCGTTGTCCCTGGTTCTCTTGTGATGCATTTAGCTTCATGAACCTCCTTCGTGGGATTGATGAGTTGGGTCGCCTGGTTGACCCCCGCAGCTTCTGTGAGATCTTGGGTGGTCGCCTGGTTGACCTTGGTCTTCGAAGTGACAGTGTGTGAAGCGGTTTGAGAGGCCTCCTTCTTACTAGGGTGTGAGGTCGCCTGGTTGACATCCACTATACTTTGGTGTTCAGGGGGTTCGCCTGGTTGACCCCCTCTATTTTAGTGACGTGGTTCATGGGCGGAGTCTGCTGTCTTAACTTTGAGGTCGCCTGGTTGACCTCTTTGTTGTTTGAGTTGTGGGGAGTTGCCTGGTTAACCCCCGCTTTCTTGGCATCTGATGTCGTTTGCTGGGTCGCCTGGTTGACCCCTCCGAAGTAGTGTCGCCTTGTCGTGGCGGAGGGGCTCAGTACCTGAACCAGACGGCCTACTGTCATTTTGACTACTGGTAGGCAAGAGGTGAGGGGAAGCTAAGAACACTCCAAACGGGTAGATGAGGCTCGGTAGTCTTGGTCGACGACTCATCTAGGAGAAGAGGACTCCGAAATCAAGCTCCCCCAGGGGCTCCTACTATGGTAGGTACGGGTTTGGCGTACCCGGGGCCCCAAGCCATACTCTCGATTGGGTTCCTTCAAGAGGTGAGAGGGCACATGCCAAACGCCCAATCAACTTTGGTCCACTTTTGTGTTTGACCTCCCACCTATTACCTCCCTGTACACAGTCTGACGGATAACCTACGCGCGGGTTGGAGGATGGGGTGACGCAAGGGGTGACTGGGTAATCGCGTAAGTCCCAGCCCCTGGTTATCATGTAGGATCTGTGTGCGTATCCGCTGATAAAGGTCAGTCCCGGGGAGGGGCCATTGCATGAGCTGATGCACTCCTGAAGGCGATTGGGTCCCTCTGTCTATACATTGGGAGGTGAGACCCTAGGGTGAGCAAGGTCCAGGCCAGGACTCTCACCTAAGCCGGGGTGGCGCCCAGGAAGTGAGCATGCCATCGGAGACATTTGCAATGGTGGAGGATATCATCGCCATGGGACATCCCAAACAAAATACAAAAAACCAGAAAACGATTGGAAAGGAAGTAGCAGAGTTGAGTGGTCCTCGCTACTTAATATTTACTAGAACTGAGGAAGGAAGGAAATTTACATCGGTGAACCCATTTGTTATCCAAAAGGGTCTTGACAAAATAGCTGGCCCAGTGAACTGCAAAAGATCTCGCAACGGCACGCTCCTGGTTGAAGCTAATTCAGCATCCCAGGCGGCTACTTTACTTAAGGCGAATATGTTAGCTAGCTATCCGGTACGCGTAGAACTGCATAGGACTTTGAACTCCGCCCGTGGAGTTGTGAACACCCGGGCATTGGACGGCATGTCTAATGAGGAGATTCAGGAGAACCTCGAAGATCAAGGTGTAACAGCAGTATACCGGGTTCAGAGAAAAGATGGAGGCGAATATCTGCCTACCCGTACCCTTTTCCTTACGTTTAATCGGGTAGATCTCCCACAAAGCATAAAGCCTGGGTACGAGGCCATTGAAGTAAGACCATATATTCCGAACCCGATTAGATGTTACAAATGCCAGCGCTTTGGTCATACAAGTGACACATGCAGTGGTAGAGCTACCTGCGTGAACTGTGGAGGCATCGCCCATGACGATGACTGTACATCACCTCCCAGTTGTATTAACTGCAGGGGAGAACATCCAGCAAACTCCCGAGAATGTCCCCGTTATGTGGAGGAAAGAGCTATCCAGGAGATCCGGGTTAGAGAGAAGGTGTCCTCAGAAGCCCGAAAGCTCTTACGTTTGCGACAGCCCACTATCCCGAACTCCGGTACCTATAGCTCGGTTGTAGCTAAACCAGTACCGTGTGGGGAAATCGCAACTCAAACTAGCGATGAATGCGGGGTAACAATTTCAGATAAGATTCTCGTAGCTAGGTCACCTCCAAAGCCTCAGACATCACCTAAGTCCGCCAGAGCATCTACAAGCACCGCAGTTCAATCCAGTAGATCAGGAAGGTCGCCAACAAAGAAGCCGAGCTCTAAAAGTAGACCGATTGTATACGATGTGTCACCGATGAAGTTTAAGACCCAGTATCAAAGATCTGATTTCCTCAAAGAAAATAAGATATCTCCCAAGGCACCAAAGGGAAAGAAAAGCCCAAAGACATCTCCCAGGAGATCCTCTTCGGAGGAATCCTTTGGGATGGCTACAGACCGGCGAATGTCATCTTCGCCGGTCTCCGTGTCCAATCGGTTCGAGTCTCTCGAACCAAAATTCAGTATCGGAACACGGACGTCCTCGGCAGAGGACATGGAGTTGGAATCTGCCCACACTGGGAGACCCCCAGTAGAAAAGAGGCGCGAAAAAGCGCCAGACAAGAATGCCAGCCCCAGAGAAAAAAAAAAGGGCTAAGTTAGTTCGACAACCGCCTACTCTAAAGTAATGAAGAGTTACCTTGGAGTTACCTATCCCATACACAATGCAATATGGCTATCCTACAATGGAACGTACGTGGAATTCGGACTCAAAGGCCAGAACTTGAGCTTTTGCTCAAAGAAAATGAACCTCTGGTCGCATGTTTGCAAGAGACTAAGCTACGTCCTCATGACGCTTTCCATCTAAGGCGATACACCCCAATACGGTGTGATGTTGCACCAGAAGAGGGTGTACCGGCACATGGCGGCGCTATGATGCTTGTTAGAGATGACGTGTATATGCAAACTCTACCATTGCACTCTGATATACAATCAGTTGCTGTATGGATTAAACTGCCAAACATACATTTCACCATCTGTAATATATTGTCACCGCGCCCGCCGCATCTAATTGCCGACAACCGTAGTGTCACGCATCGCATTATTGTCGGCGCTACCGCAAAGGAGCCGAAGGAAAGAGACAGAGCATGGCCGCATTGTTGGGGCGCTTGCCGAAAGAGAGAAAAGGATAGAGGCTACTGGAATCTTCTACTTTGTACCCCAGCGCAATAAGTGAACGTTCTTGAAGCTTCCAGAAGTGTGCCGGGGAGATATAAATAGCGGTAAAGTGTGAGAAGGGACAGTCCAGAGAGTCAGACGTATGTGAAGCGTTGAGTAGTGCCGACGGAGAACAGTCAGTCAGTATGTGAAGGTTGAGTAGTCGTGCCGACGGAGACGGACAGACGATGTGGAGAGTTGTGCCGACGGAGAAGAGTTAGTTCTTTGTGTTACGAATTCGGAGTCGTGCTGTTGGAGAATCGGTAAAGACTTTCTTGCTGTTGCAACGAGTGTACAAGTTACTGTTTACGGAAATAAAAGTGTTTCTTTATCTCGACTACATCTGTCTTCTTTACTTCACAACCAAACCAAAAAGTTACACTGGTGTCAGAAGTGGGATTCGTCGAATTACTTCTAGTTTCGTTACATCGTCGTTAGAAGTTGCAACGTTAGAACCAAGATGGAGGGAGATTCGGAAACCAGGATGATGGCAATGATGAAAGAATTATTTGCCAAAATGGAAACGTCATACGACAACCTCGCTGCCAAAATGGAAACGAGGAACGACAACCTCGTTGCCGAGCTGAAAGAAGAAATGAAGACGGCAACCGACAACCTCGCTGCTGAACTGAAAGACATGAAGACGACAAACGACAACCTCGCTACAGAAATGAAGGCGGCAAACGACAACCTCGCTACAGAAATAAAGACGAGAAACAACCTCGCTGCCGAGCTGAAAGAGATGAAGACGGAGCTATCGGCGAAAATTGACGGCGAACTGATTGGCGTGACGGAAGGCGTGGAAGAACTCGGCGAAAAGGTGGAAGACCTCTGCCAGCACGTGGACGTCGTGGAGGACGACGGGGAACGTCTTGGCGCCCTGGTAGTAAGAGTTGACGAGAGCGTCAAAGTACTGGATGCCAGGGGCAGACGGAATAGCGCGGAGCCGGGGAGGGAGCACCTAGTGGCCGAGGCGACAGTTGCGCCCGTTTCGGATGATATGAGGGAAGACGTGGAACAACTCGGCGAACTGATTGGCGCGAGGGAAGACGTGGAACAACTCGGCGAACGGATTGGCGTGACGGAAGACGTGGAACAACTCGGCGAACGGATTGGCGTGACGAAAGACGTGGAACAACTCGGCGAACTGATTGGCATGACGGAAGGCGTGGAAGAACTCGGCGAAAAGGTGGAAGACCTCTGCCAGCATGTGGACGTCGTGGAGGACGACGGGGAACGTCTTGGCGCCCTGGTAGTAAGAGTTGACGAGAGCGTCAAAGTACTGGATGCCGGAATAGCACAGACCCGGGGAGGGAGCACCTAGTGGCCGAGGCGACAGTTGTGCCCGTTTCAGATAACGAAAGTGTCCGTCTCGGGGAAGACAAAGGGGCAGTTCAGGGACGTCGTCGAGGATCCCCTGGAGGAGTGTATCGGGTACGTAACCAACCAGGATATGACGTGGAGGACGATCAGCAGGGAAGCGCACAAGCAGGCGAGCAACACGCGAGAACCGACTTGGCGTGTGACATGGGAGGACCGTCGGAGCCATCCAAGCACCTGACGTATAGTGCCGTGAACGAAAGAATGGTGGACATCATCTTGGACGGCAGGATACAGGAGAGGCCGTGCCGAGCACGAGTGAACACGAGTGCAGTGGTGGACGCGACTCGCGCGGATGTGGCGGGGCTTGTTGCCGGACCCATCGGAAGCAAGGTGGCTGCGAAGGTGCGCCAGAGAGGTCGGCGGACATGGTACCCAGTGAGCCGTTTCCAAGTGCGCAGGATGGCCCGTCAACACACCAGGAAGAAGGGCAACTGGACGAGGGACCGTCAAGACCGGCGGTACTGTTGCAGAATTTCAAAGCAGGATGGCATACATCGTCCTACCCAGACCAAGGGACACTATCCAACAGCGATACCTAGGATCGTGCCTCCTGGAGAAGAGGTTCGATGGGTTAGTCCACCAGGACGCAAGGGAGATGCCGCAGTGATAGTGCTGGTCGGGACGACCAGCTCTGAGGAGGGAGCAGTGTCACCGCGCCCGCCGCATCTAATTGCCGACAACCGTAGTGTCACGCATCGCATTATTGTCGGCGCTACCGCAAAGGAGCCGAAGGAAAGAGACAGAGCATGGCCGCATTGTTGGGGCGCTTGCCGAAAGAGAGAAAAGGATAGAGGCTACTGGAATCTTCTACTTTGTACCCCAGCGCAATAAGTGAACGTTCTTGAAGCTTCCAGAAGTGTGCCGGGGAGATATAAATAGCGGTAAAGTGTGAGAAGGGACAGTCCAGAGAGTCAGACGTATGTGAAGCGTTGAGTAGTGCCGACGGAGAACAGTCAGTCAGTATGTGAAGGTTGAGTAGTCGTGCCGACGGAGACGGACAGACGATGTGGAGAGTTGTGCCGACGGAGAAGAGTTAGTTCTTTGTGTTACGAATTCGGAGTCGTGCTGTTGGAGAATCGGTAAAGACTTTCTTGCTGTTGCAACGAGTGTACAAGTTACTGTTTACGGAAATAAAAGTGTTTCTTTATCTCGACTACATCTGTCTTCTTTACTTCACAACCAAACCAAAAAGTTACAATATATTTGCCTCCGTCCCATGACTTCTCGCACATTGATTTAGAAGATCTAGTTTCCCAGTTGCCAACACCGTTTCTGTTGGTGGGAGACTTCCATGCGCACCACCCACTTTGGGGTTCAAGTCGCGCTTGTGCGAGAGGTACACTCATTTCCGATTTTTTGGACAGCCACAACCTAGCTCTCCTCAACACTGGAGACCCTACATTCATTTCGGACTCTCACAATAGTTTCTCGCATCTTGACCTTGCAGTTTGTTCACCTCAGTTGGCAGTCTCCTTACAATGGAATGTCATCTCTGATTTACACTCTAGTGACCACTTCCCATGTCTTATTAGTCTCTTGACACAACATACATTTTCCACTCGTATGCCCAGATGGCGTTTGGACCATGCCAACTGGAACCTTTACACCCAGCTGGCTGTCTTTACCTACAACGAGCATGACTCAGTGAATAATTTGGCGCAGCATCCCACGGAGACGATTCCCTCTGCTGCTGAACAATCGATTCCGCGGTCGACTACACACCCCCGTCGATTTCCCGTCCCCTGGTGGACGGAAGAATGTCGGAATGCCATTCGTGCTCGAAGGCGTGCACTTAGGGTTTTCCAACGTCACCCTACTTTGGAAAACCTAATCGAATACAAGAAAATGCGCGCCAGGTCCAGACAAGTCATTAAGGATAGCAAAAAGTCATCATGGAGCAAATTTGTAGCTTCATTTAACCGACACACACCTTCCTCGGTTGTGTGGGATAGATTAAGGCGTGTTGCAGCTAAAACGACCCAAATACCAATAGCGGGACTAAAAACAGCCACAGGAGCTGTTGTTGATTCATTTGAAGTGGCCAATTCCTTTGGCAGTGCTTTCGCACAAGTGTCTAGCTCGGAAAACTACTCCCCTGAGTTCCTTCCAATTAAAACTCAGGTGGAATCTCAAGGCTTCTCGTTTCGTTCTAGAAACGTAGAAGATTACAATCGCCTTTTCACCATGGCAGAGCTGGAGCATTCCCTGAAATCTTCGCGATGTTCAGCACCAGGACCGGACGGTATTCATGTACAAATGTTACAACGGCTCTCTCCTGAAGGTAAGGCATTCCTGCTCGAGGTCTATAATCGTGTTTGGGTTGACAGTATACTCCCAGAAATTGGCGGGAGGCCACCTTTATTCCCATCTTGAAGGCTGGAAAGGACCGTCATCTTCCCGCCAGCTATCGTCCTATTTCCCTCACCAGTTGCGTTTGCAAGGTGATGGAACGCATGATCAATGGACTATTGGTATGGTGGTTAGAAAGTCGTAACCTACTGACTAACATCCAGTGTGGTTTTCGACGACGCCGTTCAACTGTTGACCATCTTGTGTCAATATCGACACAGATAATGGACGGCTTTATGAAGAACTGTCAAACCGTTGGCATATTTTTCGATCTTGAGAAGGCTTATGATACGTGCTGGCGAGCAGGGATTCTACGTTCCCTGTATGCCTGGAACATACGTGGACGCCTACCACTTTTCATTCAGGAGTTTATGAAGGACCGCTTTTTCCGAGTAAGGGTCGGCTCGGTTTTTTCTAATTCTTTTGTTCAGGAGGAGGGAGTACCTCAGGGTTCGGTGCTAAGTGTCACGCATTCGGTGCTAAGTGTCACGCTCTTTGCTATAGCAATTAACTCCATCTGGAAATGTGTTCCACCTGGAGTTTCCTCATGCCTATTCGTAGACGACTTCGCTGTCTATTGCACTTCTCAGCGCACGGCGTTTTTACAACGGCGCCTGCAGCAATGTTTGGACAACCTCAGAGAATGGAGCATGAAAAACGGCTTCCGTTTCTCAACTGAGAAGACAATCTGCGTTAATTTCTGGCGCCGTAGGAGACGATTACCACCTTCGCTCCGATTTGGTCCAGATGAACTTCCCTTCGCAGAAGAGACGCGCTTCCTGGGCTTGATCTTGGACAGGAAGCTTAGTTGGTCGTCGCATATTGCACAGCTAAGAGCGAGATGTGACCGTTCCCTAAATATTATGCGAGTACTGAATGGCAAATCGTGGGGAGCGGATCGGACAATTTTGTTGCGAATATATCGCGCATTGGTCCGATCCAAGCTAGACTATGGGTGTATTGTTTATGCGTCAGCACGACCATCTGTACTGAGAAGATTAGACGTGGTCCATAATAGGGGCATCCGCATTGCAACAGGAGCTTTTCCAACAAGCCCAGTGGTGAGCCTTTACGCCGAGTCCGCAGAACCTCCTCTGCAATATCGGCGTGAGATTCTCTTGGCAAATTATGGTTGTGCGCTTAGATGTATGCCTAAGCACCCAACGTTTGCTTCTTTTTTCAACACCACGCTAAGAGAACGATATAGAAATAGCTCCCTTAATCCAAAGCCTGCGGGGTTCCGTTTCCAAGAGCTCCTAGTGAAGCTTGGAGTGGAACTGCCTGTGATGTTCGCCAAGGGCGAGAGACTTTACCCCCCTTGGCTATCTGGTACGCCCCATGTAGATCTTGGGATGACAATACACCAGAAGTCCACGATGCCTATTTCAAGTATCCGCACGTGTTTCTTAGAATTTTTGTCAGGTTACTCTGACCGTAGTTATATTTACACCGATGGATCAAAGAACACCAACGGTGTTGGATGTGCTTATGTTTATGGAACCGAACCATATACATTCGGTTTTCCAAATAGCACTTCCATTTTTACTGCAGAGCTTTATGCAATTTATCGAGCCGTTTTGTATGTTCGCCGTCGTAAATTAGGTGACTGCCTGATTTTGAGCGATTCCCTTAGTGCACTGCAGAGCCTTTGTCAGTTGTACAACCCCCACCCTATTGTACAACGTATCCAGGATGCCCTCCATGTTTTACACGCTTCTGGTGTTGACGTGGTGTGTGCATGGATTGCTGGTCACGTAGGTTTGCCTGGGAATGAAATGGCAGATTTAGCAGCAAAGACGGCAACTACAGAACCCAGAATTATCATCTCACGTGTTACTTCGGAAGACTTTAGGCTTGAAGTGCGGAGAGTGGTGCTGTCGTCCTGGCACGACAAGTGGTCAGCTCTCCGCGGTAATAAGCTTAGAGAAGTGAAAGAACTTCCGATAAACTGGGTAACTTCCTGTCGCAGATCTCGTCGCGAGGAGGTTAGTTTGGCTCGATTAAGAATAGGGCACTGCAATTTTTCGCATGGTTACCTATTTAAAAGGGACCCTGCGCCTCTATGTCCGCTGTGTGACAACGTTTTGTCGGTTCGCCACGTGCTGCTGGAGTGTTGCTCTCTAGCGCACCTTCGGGATTCTCTGCAGCTGCCTGCCAGACTTGCGGAGGTCCTGGCGGACGACAGAACAGCGGTTGATAGAGTTTTTAATTTTTTAGCGCAGTGTAATATGAATTTGAGGATTTAAATTTTTTAATTATCTGTTTCTGCTTTTGGACAAATTTATCACCTTGTTTCATATCTGGCTATTGCCACTGCCTTTTACCTTTGTATATTTTGTTGTCTCTAGTATTTTTATTTTTTGAGTGAAATTTATATCTGGCTATTGCCATGAATCTTTTAAGGGCGCTGATGACCTTGAAGTTGAGCGCCCTTAAACCAAATCCAATCCAATCAAAACGCTCTTTGCTATAGCAATTAACTCCATCTGAAAATGTGTTCCACCTGGAGTTTCGTCATGCCTATTCGTAGACGACTTCGCTGTCTATTGCACTTCTCAGCGCACGGCGTTCTTACAACGGCGCCTGCAGCAATGCTTGGACAACCTTAGAGAATGGAGCGTGAGAAACGGCTTCCGTTTCTCAACTGAGAAGACAATCTTCGTTAATTTCTGGCGCCGTAGGAGACGATTACCACCTTCGCTCCGATTTGGTCCAGATTCACTTCCCTTCGCAGAAGAGACGCGCTTCCTGGGTTTGATCTTGGACAGGAAGCTTAGTTGGTCGTCGCATATTGCACAGCTAAGAGCGAGATGTGACCGTTCCCTAAATATTATGCGAGTACTGAATGGCAAATCGTGGGGAGCGGATGGAATAATTTTGTTGCGAATATATCGCGCATTGGTCCGATCCAAGCTAGACTATGGGTGTATTGTTTATTCGTCAGCACGACCATCTGTGCTGAGAAGATTAGACGTGGTCCATAATAGGGGCATCCGCATTGCAACAGGAGCTTTTCCAACAAGCCCAGTGGTGAGCCTTTACGCCGAGTCCGCAGAACCTCCTCTGCAATATCGGCGTGTTCTCTTGGCAAATTATGGTTGTGCGCTTAGATGTATGCCTAAGCGCCCAACGTTCGCTTCTTTTTTCACCAGCACGGTAAGAGAACGATATAGAAATGGCTCCCTTAATCCTAAGCCTGCGGGGTTCCGCTTCCAAGAGCTCCTAGTGAAGCTTGGAGTGGAACTGCCTGTGATGTTCGCCAAGAGCGAGAGACTATACCCCCCTTGGCTATCTGGTACGCCCCATGTAGATCTTGGGATGACCATACACCAGAAATCCACGATGCCTATTTCAAGTATCCGCACGTGTTTCTTAGAATTTTTGTCAGGCTACTCTGACCCTCGATATATTTACACCGATGGATCAAAGAACACCAACGGTGTTGGATGTGCTTATGTTTATGGAACCGAACCATATACATTCGGTTTTCCAAATAGCACTTCCATTTTTACTGCAGAGCTTTATGCAATTTATCGAGCCGTTTTGTATGTTCGCCGTCGTAAATTAGGTGACTGCCTGATTTTGAGCGATTCCCTTAGTGCACTGCAGAGCCTTTGTCAGTTGTACAACCCCCACCCTATTGTACAACGTATCCAGGATGCCCTCCATGTTTTACACGCTTCTGGTGTTGACGTGGTGTGTGCATGGATTCCTGGTCACGTAGGTTTGCCTGGGAATGAAATGGCAGATTTAGCAGCAAAGACGGCAACTACAGAACCTAGTATTGCCATCTCACGTGTTACTTCGGAAGACTTCAGGGTTGAAGTGCGGAGAGCGGTGCTGTCGTCCTGGCACGACGAGTGGTCAGCTCTCCGCGGTAATAAGCTTAGAGAACTTCCGATAAACTGGGTAACTTCCTGTCGCACATCTCGTCGCGAGGAGGTTAGTTTGGCTCGATTAAGAATAGGGCACTGCAATTTTTCGCACGGTTACCTATTTAAAAGGAACCTTGCGCCTCTATGTCCGCTGTGTGACGTTTTGTCGGTTCGCCACGTGCTGCTAGAGTGTTGCTCTCTAGCGCACCTTCGGGATTC
Source organism: Tenodera sinensis (assembly GCA_030765045.1). Lineage (NCBI taxonomy): Eukaryota > Metazoa > Arthropoda > Insecta > Mantodea > Mantidae > Tenodera > Tenodera sinensis. The sequence goes on along the minus strand of JAUKNM010000063.1, from coordinate 314,850 downwards.
TCTGCAGCTGCCTGCCAGACTTGCAGAAGTTCTAGCGGACGACAAAACAGCGGTTGATAGAGTTTTTAATTTTTTAGCGCAGTGTAATATAAATTTGAGGATATAAATTTTTTTAATTATCTGTTTCTGCTTTTGGACATATTTATCACCTTGTTTCATATCTGGCTATTGCCACTGATTTTTACCTTTGTAAATTTTCCTTGTTGCTAGTATTTTTATTTTTTGAGTGAAATTTATACCTGGCTATTGCCATGGATCTTTTAAGGGCGCTGATGACCTAGAAGTTGAGCGCCCTTAAACCAAACCAAACCAAACCAAACCAAAGCCTGGTTGACACTGGCTTTCTGGGTGGTGGAATCAGAGGCAGTTTGGGAGGCCTCTTTCTTGGTGGCTTTTGAGGTCGCCCGGTTGACCTCTGCCGTCTTTGCAGTGTTCTGCGGGATCGCCTGGTTGACCCCCGCTTTTCTGGTGGTGTGGTGCATGGGCGCAGTTAACTGGTTGCCCATGACCTTTTCATTTCCAGTTTCCATTGGTAGTGAGGTCGCCTGGTTGACCTCATTGTTGGTAGTGGTGTGGGGAGTCGCCTGGTTGACTCCCACTTTAAGGTCCGATTTGGTGTTATTCTGAGGGGTCGCCTGGTTGACCATGCTCGTTTTCGATTTGTTTTTGGGTTTAGGGATCGCCAGGTTGACCACCATAACCCTTGGATTAGAGGTCGCCTGGTTGACCTTCATATCTGTTATCGATTTATTCATTGTCCTCTATCTACGTTGTACGAAGTCTGATTGGTGCGCTCCACTTAGCCGCCACTGAGTTGAACAGTGACGTTGCCCGGGGCGGACGGCGTGGACGTGGGAGCACCCTGAGAGCCTTTGGGTATCTTGACAGTGCACCACTGTGCCAAGATCCCTGGAATGTTTAGATTCCTGGAATGTTCCACAGACTAACGTTTTATCGCTCTCGGGGTCCCGCCCCAGTAGATTAAGATGTAAAATTAGTGTACATAAAATGTTAAAAGAATTAAAATACCCAGTAAATTATTAGCAATATCACTCAGCTATCCACGGTAAAATTCCTTAAGATTAAATTTGGAAAAGGTATCGGTTATGGTGTTGAGTACACCCCAAAGTCTCTTATTCCGTAGTATCTCGTTAATAGATTTGCGTTGTAGGCGTCTTTGATATACCATTCTAATGTTCAAGGTATGCGGACATTCAAATACTACATGCTCGGGGGTTCCTATATTATTGCATTCGCATATGTCAGGTTCTATTTGACCAAATCTACTTAAGTATGCAGGATACGGACCATGGCCGGAGAGGTAGTGCACGAGGCCTTGTGAAGGTTTTAAGTATTTCATTTTAGCTCGTTCTATCACATTGGGAAAAAATGAAAAGGTTCTTCTCCCCGTTTCGCTAGCATACCATTCGTCCTGCCAAATATCCCACATTTTTTCATTAAGTTCCGTTTCATCTTCTATCCTAAATCCAGCAAGTTGAGATGCTCTCGTGCTGTTACCTCTCCGGAGGCAGTAACGGGAAGCTCTCTTTCTGATTTCTAGGTCAATCGGTAATATGCCTAAAATAACGTATAAAGCGTCAGTTTGTGTGGTGGAGAATGCGCCGATAATTCTGATTAAAACCTTCCTTTGCATTGATCTTAGTTTCTTACGGGCCACATCTAAAAATACCCTCTCAGACCAGCAACTTGCTCCATACGCAACGATACCAGTTAAAATTGCACTGTTATACAGTTTGAGAACATGATAGGGTATCCTACCACTATTAAAAGTTACTCTGATCACCTTGTTCATTATTTTAAACGCCTTAGCAATAATTTCATCGACGTGTATTTTAAAATTTACCTTTTCATTGAAGTGAACCCCTAAAAACTTAACACTATTATTTCTTGAAATCGGGTTATTATTAATTTTTAATATGGGTGATCTCTGGAGCGTGCCCTTTAGTAGGACAAATTTAGTTTTCGCAACGGAAATTTTTAATTTGATCCTAGAGAGACTTATAAATACTTTGTTCAGAACGTTATTAGATTTGTGTTCAAGTTCTCTTCTTGAATCGGCATTTATTATTAAGAATACGTCATCAGCATAGGCCACCACACCATGTACATCATTTAAATTACTAAAATCCATCACACATTGATTGAAACCAATATTCCAAAACAAGGGTCCACACACCGAGCCCTGGGGACAGCCCTTACTTAAAACTTTACTAAAATTAAAATTACCAGTGTTAAAATTGACATGTCTCTGTTTAAAATAATTTACTATTGTATTATACAATTGTTCAGCTCATTCTAGTTCTATTAATATCTTAAACAAAGAAGGCCACCAAAGGTTATCAAATGCACCATCTATATCTAGGGAAATTCCTAAAACATATTTCTTATTCGTGGTGTCAATAAGTTCGGCGAGATAATTTAAAGCGTCATCCGCGGATTTTTTCGGCATAAAGCCGTATTGGTGCTGATATATGTAGTGACCTGACAAATCCATTAATCTACTACACATAACTTTTTCATGGATTTTTGCGACAGTGTTTAAAAGACAGATTGGGCGATAAGATTTAACTAACTTAGGATCCTTATCCGAAGATTTCTTTAGTATCACTAGCTTGGATTGCTTCCAAATACTTGGAATCTTCCTTTGATGGAAACACTCATTAAATAGACTGGCAAGGAATTCACTGATTTTAACATTGACCGCCTGAAGAACTTCCACTGTGATGTTATCGGGCCCTGGAGCTTTCCTGCATTTCATGGATGAGATGATTCTGTGTACTTCTACTGTGGTCACGGGTGTTGTTTCTATTGTGGTGAAGTCCGGGTTTGTGATGATATTACGTATGTGTTGTTGATGTTGGTGCTCAGTTGCTGGGTCGTCCGAGGGTATCAAGCGGTCGAGAAGATATGTAAGTTTCTGTAGTGCCATCGGTATGCGTGTCGTCGTCCTTTAGTATTGTGGACATTGTAAATGGAGTAAGTTTCTCACTAACAATCTTATAGGGAATTCCCCAGGCATCCTTTTGTAAGCAATCCGAAGTAAATTTGTTCCAGCTTTTATTTTTATGTTGCAATAGTGCTGCATGATACTTTTCTTTATTCCTCCTGTATATAGTGAGTCTAATTACTCTTTCATTCGGATTTATAGCCCTCTGATATAAACTCCTAGTTTTCCTACAAACTCTCCTTAGTCGCTGCAACACCGCAGACCAGGGGGCATTGGTAGGTCTATTCTTGACTTTAGTCAAGGGGATGCTATCTTTCATTGCCAGTTTAAGTTTGTTTCTAAGTTCAATAGCCGCCTGGTCAATATCCTGTCCCTCTACTAGTGGTGGGGGGCTGAATATCTCTCGCAATTTGTTCCAGTTAGCCAGTCTATAGTTAAACTTTAGTTCGATTAATTCAGGGGTGCTAGTGCTAATTGTGAAGGTAATTAAATTATGGTCGCTTGTCGTTAAATTTTGAGTTACAGTCCAGTCAGTTAGTAATCTTGATGCCCTAATATTACACAAGGTTACATCTATGTTGGCCTTGACACCTACTCGGCCAATGTAAGTGGGTGGGTTACCCGGCTTATTGGCTACTTCAAGATTTAGTTCCATGATTAATTCCTCAACTTTGTCACCTGTCATCTACCCTCCCACTAAACCATAGATGCGATTTAGCATTGATGTCTGAGGCTATGATTATAGGTCTGTCCCCATATGTTCTGATTATTTGTTTAAGTAGGTGTAATGCTTCTTCTATTTCTTTGCTAGGTTGACAATATAGATTGACTAGTATCAGATTATGCCTATTTGTATAGATTTCTATACAATTACAGTACTCATTGCAAAATATTTCATTTTTTATTATTTTAACATATTTATTCAATACCACGATACTAGCCATGGGATTACAATTGTGCATAATAATGTTACTACATATCGGCATGTGTGGTATACACCCACCCCTGGAATATGGCTCCTGGAGACATAGGATGTCCAACGACATGTCATCCACCAGCTTTCGAATCGCACACATAACAAGTTTTGATCTGGCACATTTTAGTTGTCCTATTTTAAAATTTAAAAACTTATCCATCCCAGAAGTAAAACAAACTAAAAATCATACAAATCGTATAATAAAAACCTTTAAAATTATCATTACGTAAAATCCAGAAACTAGATAAACAATTCTGTAAAACATCATTAAAAACTAAAAAAGTGGAGATTAAAAAGCTAGTGACATAAAAACCCTTTATAATAAAAACGCTACTTGTATCAAAGATAAAGAGTGTTAAAACGTTAAGAATATTAAAACTATGGTTAATTTTAAAACATATGTAGATATTAACAACATAAAAAATATAAAACACCCAAAAGACCAACTCTAAAACTGAAAAACCAATCAAGAAATAAAACTGTGTATATAAATAAAAACATGCAACGTTATTTAAATAAAATATAAAAGGTATAAAAGATATAAAAAGTATAAAGACAACAACAACCACCCAATAAAATAAATACATAGTCACATCTAAAACAGTATAAAATTGTGTACCAAGACATGCCGTGGGACGCCCACAATCCATATAGCAATGTGTGCAGGAATTAAAAATAGTGTATAAAACCATACATACTAAAATAAGCTTATTACTTACAATATTCTCGTTACTGGCCATAGTCCGTCCTCTGTATCTGTCTTTGCAACAATGTTTTATACGTTTCACAGTCTGTAGAGTTTGGTAGTAGATAGGGACAAAAAAAAAAAAAAAATAAAATAAAATAAAAAAAAAATAAAAAAAAATAAAAAAAAATGATAAAAAAAATATTATCTGCTTCCTTTTGTCCTGATGTCTGATTTCTTATATTAGGACGCGTTTGCTTTATTTGTTCTTTTGATTGGTTACAGTAGTTGTTACAATTGTTTGTTGCAGAAACGACTACATCTAACTTAAGTCTATACATGTTATTGCCATTTAGTATTGTCCATTAGTATTTTAAGGTTATATTTGTGCTATAGTTCTACATTAGTTACTAACATTAATAGTACCTATTACTAATGTATACATGGTTTTAGTATTTAGTGCTTATTCTAACTATTTACATGTCATATTTGGTTATCAGTTTACAAACATAATTTGTGTGCATGTGTTCATTCATCTTCTGTTTCTCCAGAGGGCTCTGCCGTTTGATACTATGTAGTTTCTCCTTCGGTTGATGGGTTGATCGTCAAGGGGTATGTCCTCGCGCGTCCCTCTGGGTGCTGCTGTTCTGGCTGGTTGACGGAGTCTTTGGGATCGTCTTAGTGGTGGTTGCGTTTGTCGTATTTCCTCTGCCTGTGGAATTGGATTCTCCCTGCGTTGGGTGAGCGCAATTTTGGAGATGAGGGAGGTAAGGGTTTGTAGGCTTCGAGTGTGGTCTGCGTTGTTGAGGATTGTGTTTACTCTTTTCCCTTGCAGTTTACTTCTTTCTTCGTCAGCCTGTGGCGAGTATTTTGGGCATTCGAAGGTGGCGTGTTCTGGTGTGTCCGTTATGTTACAGACTTCACATTGTGGTGATTGTTTTTTGTTGATTTTGTGTAGGTATGTGTTGTATGGCCCGTGGCCTGTTATGAAGTGTACTAGCCCTTCTGTAGGGTTCAGATGTTTGGCACGGAGTCGTTTTCGTATATTTGGAAGGAGCGTATAGCAACGTCTGCCTTCGGTGATTGTGGTCCATTCCTCCTGCCATTCGGCAAGGAGTGCCTTGTGTATTTCAGGTTTAGTGCGACACGGTGTGCCGATTATTTCATTCACCTTTTCAGGGTTGCCTTTCTTGAGCCAGAATGTGGCTCCTCGTTTTCGGATTTGTAGGTCTAGGGGCCAAATTCCTGTTGCTACTAGCAGAGCTATTGTTGGTGTTGTTCGTGTGGCACCTGTTAGTCTGAGCAGAATCTTTCTCTGGGTCCTTCGTAGTAGTCTTTTGATATTTTGTTCTGTCGCTCTGTGCGCCCAGACTCCAGCGGCGTAACTGGTTATCGCCGTCATGATAGAGTTGTGGTAGGTACGTATGTGTGTCAGGGGTAGATGGAAACGTCGCTGTCCTATGTTTGCTATCTTCTGCATTATGGCCTCGGATTTGGTGCGAATGTATTCTGCGTGCTCTTTGTAATTTTGTCGTTCATCTATTTGGATTCCAAGGTAGCGGGTCTGGCGTGATCTCTGTATGGCCTTGTTGATTCGTATGATTGGGTCCCGTTTTAGTTTCCCTTTGAGGAGCATGTAGGTAGATTTTTCGGGTGCAATCTTTAGTTTCACTGTTTCGCACCACTCCTGGATGGCTCCTGCCACGGAGGTTCCTTTTCTTTCTAGGTCTTCTCTGGTGTTTCCTGCTACTAGTACCATCAGGTCGTCGGCATATGCTGCGATATCCTTTACTTGTGGGTGATTGCTAAGCTGTTGGAGTAGGGGTTCAAGGCAGATATTCCAGAAGGTTGGCCCTAGTATTGATCCTTGAGGGCATCCTTTTGTTAGTTCTCGCGTTATTTTATTCCTGATTCCCATAACATATGCTGTTCTGTTGATGCAATAGTCTTTTAGACTCTGATACAGGCATCTCCCTACTTGTAACTCTTTTAGTTGCGCGAAGAGAGCTGGCCACCAAAGGTTGTCGAAGGCTCCTTGTATGTCGAAGAAGATTCCTAAGACGTACTTCTCTTCGGAAAGGTTGGCGGTGTTTGTGGCGTGGAGTATAGCGTCTTCCGTCGACCTGCCTGGGCGAAAACCATATTGTTTGTCGCTGACTCCTTTGAGTGCCCTTTGTTCTTCCAATCTCTTGCAGAGGAGTTTTTCTTGCAGCTTCCCCAGTGTATTTAACAGGCATATTGGTCTGTAGGACTTCGTTTTCATGGGATCTTTGTCTTTTCCCTTTTTAATTATCACTACGGAGGATTGTTTCCAGCAGTGCGGAATTCGTCCTTGTATTAGGCATTCGTTGTATAGGGCTGTGAGAATTGGGGATAATTGTGGCTCTATTTGTTTGAGTACTTCCGCGGGGATGTTGTCTGGGCCAGGTGATTTTCGATCTTTTTGTCTCAGGATAGTCTCCCTTACTTCCTCAATTGCAAAGGGGCATACTATTCCGGTTGTTGGTGCGTAGTTCTCAAAGTCGCATCTTGTTTGTGTATGTAGGGCGTCATCATCGGATGCGTCATCTGCTGGGAGTAGTGTGTTAAGAAGGGTGTGTATTGTTTCTGTCCAAGTTTTGGTGTTAGTGCCGTCGGGTTTTGTCAGTGTGTTTAGGACTTCTGGTGATTTTATCTTCTCTGACGCTATTTTGTACGGGGTTCCCCATACGTCTTTGGTTAGCTGTGTATCTATGAAGGCTTCCCATGATTTTTTCTTCGTTTCCTCGAGTTTTGTTTGGAATTTACGCTTGGCCTGCTGGTATGCCGCTAAGGTACGGTCCCTGTCTGCTTGTTCTATTGATTGGTGGTAGATCTTCCTGGTTTTTCTCATTTTTCTTCGCAGTTTCTGCAACTGCTCGTTCCAAATGCCGAAGGGTGCTTGGAGTTTCCTTGTTTTGGGGATGGCTTTGTCCATGGCTTCCTGAATGGCCCGGGTGATTTGTGTTGCTTGTTTGTCAATGTCTGAGGATGCTTGCTCGCTTGGGAGGGTGAGGTTCTGTCGCAATTTGTCCCAATCTGCTTTCCTTATGTTGTATTTTTGGTTTGCGGGTAGCCATGTTCTGTGTTGTTGAGTTTCGAAGGTGATGGTCATGTATATTAGGTTGTGGTCGCTGGTGGTCATATCTTGTCCGACCTTCCATTCTTTGATGAATAAATAAATAATAAACTCTGCCATACGTAGTTCTGACTTCTTAGTTTTATGTCAGAACGACGTGTTTTGGCTTTGTTTAAATGAGTACATATTTTGAAACACATAAATAGTAGCAGAAACTTAAAAACTACGAAATTAACAATGAACAAAATTGACAAATATTAAAGTCTTGGTGTTGTTTTTCTTAAAGAAAGGACGTAATATCTTCTTCTGTTTATAGTTTCACTCTCATAAATTATATCTGGAGTTGGAGGTGTTGAAACTCCTCTTGAGGTGACATTACTAATTCTTGATGATTTTCTTAATGGTGTTGAGTTTGAAACCGGAATTACAGCAGATGTAGAATGTTGGATCAGTTCGAAACATTTCTTGGATATCCAATTGGTTAAATTTTGTAAGGCATTGATAAGATTTGAATCACCAAATATATGATGAATATCATTTCCACGTAGAGGCTGACGCAGTAATTCAACAGCCTGACCAAATCTAGTGCACTCAAACGTAGTATGTTCAGGAGTATCATCAACCTGACAAACATCACATTCAGAAATGGATGATCTTTTTATTCTATATAAATAGGTATTATATGGGCCATGACCTGTAATAAAATGTAGAAGGCCATCTGTGGGATTAATGCGTTGTTTTAGTCTGGTACGTATATTAGGAAATAATTCATAAGTTCTTCTTCCAGTATTGGAATTGTCCAATTCCATCTGCCACTCGTTTAATGAGTTACGTATCATTAATTTGTTCTCACAATTTCTGCCTGTGATACTTTCAACTTTGACGAGATTATTTCTTTTCAACCAATAATGAGCTCCCCGTTGTCTAATTTTAAAGTCAATTGGCCATGTTCTTGTAGCCACCAAAAGAGCAAGAGTGGAGGTAGTAGTGGTAGCACCAGTCATCCGAATTAAAATCTTCCTCTGAGTACTCCGTAAAAGTTGTTTTACACGCACCACTCTAGCCTTATGTGCCCATACACTGGCGCCATATGCCATAATTGCTACAAATATAGAATTATGATAAACACGTGTATGTGTAAGTGGAAGTCGAAATTTGTTTTGCCCAATGTTGCATAGTTTCATCATAAATTTTTCAGATTTTAATCTAACATGATGTATATGCTTTATGAAATTCAATCTCTCGTCTAATTGCAGACCTAGATATTTCATATCATGAAATCGGAGAATATTAGAATTTCCCAATTTAATTATTGGATTTCTCTTCAGTTTTCCTTTAAATATTACGTAAGTTGTCTTCTTTGGAGCCAACTGTAATTTATAATCATTACACCAGTTGTTAATTTTCAGCATGATGTTAGTGCCTTTATTTTCTAATTCTAATCTTGAATTGCCCTCAAAAAGTATCAGAATGTCATCTGCATAAGCCGTAACTTTTAAAACATCTATATCGTTATGCAGCAGTTCTAAAAGAGGTTCAATGGTAATATTCCAAAAAGTAGGTCCCAAAACCGAACCTTGAGGGCAACCTTTTGAAATCTGTTTAGTTATTATGTGATTTAATCCTTGTATGGTTATGCGTCGTTCTGTGCAGTAACTCTTTAAACTCTCATAAAGACATCTAGGTACATCAAGGTCGCGAAAGCGTTTGAATAAGGCAGGCCACCATAGATTGTCAAATGCACCTTGTATGTCTAAGAAAATGGCCAATATATACTTTGGATTACTTCTGTTGTGTATTGAATGTAATACTGAATGGATTGCATCTTCAGTAGACTTGCCCTTACAAAAGCCAAATTGAGCTTCATTTATTCCTTTAAGAGCTCTATGATCATTCAACCTTGAACAAAGTAATTTTTCTTGCAATTTGCCAAGGATATTCAAAAGACAAATTGGTCTATACGATTTAGGCAAAGTGACATCTTTATCAGCAGATTTCTTCAAAATTATCATGTTGGCACACTTCCAAATGTATGGTATCTTGCCCTGAATAAGACATTCGTTAAGAAGGTCAGTAAGATAAGGTGTAATGATAGGCTGAATGAACTGTAAAACCTCAGCCGGTATGCCATCAGGTCCAGGTGCCTTTTTTAATTTTAGCTGTGCAATAGCATACATTATTTCATCACGACTGAATGCAATTACAATTCCAGTGCTTGGTTTTCAATCTTTGAATTGATATCTCAAATCACGTTGACTAACAGTGTCGCAATTTCTCATCGTCAGATGGCAGAAGAACATCCACTAATGTGTTCATTGTGTCAAGCCAACATGTTGTAAAAGTACCATCATGCTTTAATAGAGTTGATATAGTATCTGGCAGTTTAATTTTTTCAGCAGCAAGTTTGTATGGCATACCCCATACATCACACTTTAAATTAGTATCAACAAAACTCTCCCAAGATTTCTGCTTGGTCTCTAGTAAGAGAAGATGAAATTTATCTTTAAGCTCTCTATAAACTTGTAAATGGAATTGCCGTTCAGCATGTATAACAGAATGTTGATAAAGTCTTCTGGCCTTCCTCAATTTCGATCGTAATTTTTGAAGTTTATCACTCCATACAATATCTATTGTTTTCGAAGGTACAAAGTATGGTATGCTGACATCCATAGCAGCTTGAATGGCTTCTGTAAGTTCCTTGGCTTTACGATTTATGTTATCATTAAAAGAAATTCGTTCAGGTAACCTAAATGACTCTTGAAATTTATCCCAATTAGCCTTTTTCAAGTTATATCTTTTAGAAGGACTGAGTGCACTAATGGAATGCTTAAAATTACAATTTATATTCATATAGATTAGATTATGGTCACTGGAAGTCATGTCCTGACCTACCATCCAATTGTGTACTAAATTTGCAGCTTTTGAGTTGGAAAGTGTGATGTCAATATTACTCACAACTCCAGCACGTCCACTATATGTCGGTGGGTTATTTGGGCGATTCATTATTTGAAGATTCAACTCACTCACTCAATTCTTCCAGTTTTTCACCTTTAGCATCTCTTGTAGAACTATTCCACCACGGTGATTTAGCATTAGCATCTGCCAAGATTAAAACAGGGGAGTTACGGTACGTCAAGCAAATATTTTGTATTGTTGCAAGATAATTATCAATGGAATCACTAAATTGGCAGTAAATATTTGCTATTATTATGCTACCCTTGGAGCATGAGATTTCGACACAATTTATGTGATCATCCCCAAACTGAGACACCTGAACAACCTGCAGATTATTAGTAAAAATTACTATAGCTGCCTTAGGGTTTTCACCTGTCGCCATAGTCCTAGAACCTACAGGAAGATAAGGTATTTTCCCATTGCGACTGTAAGGTTCTTGTATAGCCAAAATATCCAGACGTAAATCCTCTGCCACTTTCCGAAGTTCAGCCATGACAAGTTTACTTCCTTGAGCATTAATCTGTCCAATTTTAAGTATATCTTGATTAGTATTATAGATATTAATATTTCTATTCAAATTAATCATATTCAGTTCTTGAGATTAAACGACTCATTAATAATTGATAAGTTGGACACTCTTTTCTTCCAAGACATCGTTTACCTCTTTTAGAACATGGAATACAGATAGAAGGAAGTTTACGTTTACTACAATTATCAATTTTATGGTCAAGTTCACCACAATGTTGACATGGGGGATTTTTATTTAAACAATGTATGGCCACATGTCCCAGGTCATAGCAATTTAAACATCTTCCCACAACGATATAGTCCTTAACAGAGACAGACTGAAATCCGATATATAATCTTCCTTTTTGTAATAACATTTTTCTAATATATGAGGATACTTCAATAACATAATGGACAGTAGTTCTATTCCTAGGTCCCGTTTTAAAACGAATTTTTACATTTTCATTGAATTCTTCAATAGGAATTTTGCCATCCAAGTTCTGTAAATAAATGTTATTTTTAAGATCATCTTCTTGTGTTCCAACAAGGACATCATATAAAATTAGAAGAGGTTTTCTTTTCTTGGGTAACTGGAATTCAAAATTATGTTGTTTTAATTTATCATTATTTTTAATCCTTTCAATATCCTCAGCAGAGTCAGTATCAACAACCACAAAATTAGGCGTGGATCTAATAGATCTGATTTTAATTCCACTTTTACCCGGGTCCAAGGACTTAGTGAAGATTTCTTGTACTTTACGAGTGTCTTGAACTGTTGTAGATTTTACGAAAACTGTATTTTTAGGTTGTTGTTCAGTTTTGTTAATCAATACACTTTTATATAATTCAGGTTTCTTAATCACATCCGCAAAACATTTTGAAGTATTAGGTGATGTAGACAAGAATTTAGAACTTATTGAAGCATTGATTTGCACATTTATTTCCTTCAAAGTTTTAACCTCTGCTTTAAGTGCTGGCGTTTCAAGAAGTTTCTCTTGGTAAAGGTTAGTACACTTATTTAATAAATTCGGAAGATCAATTTTCTTTCCCGTAAGAAGTTTCTGCTTAGCTATGACTGTATTTCTAAAATGTATTAAATTCATCATTACAATGTTGAATTATGTTTGGACTAGCGTTTTTATTATTTTCATTAGAATCCTCATCATCCTCTGAAGTAACAGCAAGATCGTCATGATTGTCAATCGGATGAGCTATGTTTGATTCCAAAGCATTATTCTTTGTACATTGTACATTTGAACCGGAACTCGATGATCTCACACGAAGATAGAGTGCGTGATGAGGTTGCAGATGGGTTTCCTGTAGACAGACGATAGATGGACAGCGTTGAGAAATTAGATGCTGTATGTCCGGAACACGTGCCCGGAACCCATTAACATTCCACTGGATTATTTCCATAGTGAAAAAGGATTAATGGCTAGTCTTCATCTTTTTCTTCTTTTTCACTTTGGCTGACTTAGGTCCAACGATGTGGAAGTCGCCGTCCTCTGGCGATTCCTCGGAGGTGTGCGAGGCAGAGGATCCCCTACGACTCGCAGAGCGAGAGCGGGATCTCTGAGAGGACGTGAGACTGCTTGCGCGAACTTTATGACGCGAACGACTTCCATCGATAGGATCCTTACCGCTTCCTAACGGCTTGGAAACTGTGGTCTGCACGGCGGAAGATGTTTTAGACACTGCACTTTTTCGACTAACTGTTGGGGTGCTCTCTGGAAGGTCAGTCTGTGTCGAGGCATTTGCAACGGTGACATGTTGCAAGCCGACAGTAGCAACAGGAGGGCGCCGAGCTGCCGACGAATAAGCTAAGGTGGTGGCAGGCTTCAGTTGTTCGAAACGCCGACGCGCTTCTATAAATGTCAGGCGCTCCTTTACCCGCAACTCCTGAATACTCTTTTCGTCCAAGAACTTAGGACACTGACGTGAGCTAGATGGATGGTTACCCCCACAGTTCACACAGCATGGGTCTCGAGTGCAAGCCGTGTCTTCGCGTGCCGGTAAGCCGCAACGTTCACAAGCTGCAGGATGCTTGCACGAGGTCCTAGTATGCCCGAATCTCTGACACTGAAAACAGCGCATGGGATTCGGGACATACGGTCGTACTGCAGCACGCTCGTAGCCACAGTAGATGTATTCTGGCAGCTGAGTGCCCTTAAACGTAAGGAATACTGTACGTAAGGCACACTCTTTCCCATCCTGTTTCCGAGTTAATCGGTATGCTTGGCAGACTCGCTGATCAGAGAGGCAGGTGACAATTTCTTCGTTGGAGAGATCGTCGAGGCTGGAAGTGGTTACTACTCCTCTACACGAGTTGAGGGTCTTATGTGGGGCTACCCGGATAGGGTAGGAGCCCAACAAACTCGCCTTCAACAGCTTCTGCGACTGATCTCCATTCATCACCTCGATCAATAACGTGCCATCTCTAAGTCTGGTTGCGTTTTTAACCGGGCCACAGATCCTATCGACTTCCTTTTTAATATAGAACGGGCTAATGTCCTTCATCGTCTTTCCTTCACATTGCAAGGTCAGCACCAAAAAACTGTCAATGAGGGAGGGTTTGCGCGGAGACATGATTATTTGGACCCCCATCCGGAACCGTCGGCGTCAGCCTGCCATCCGGGGGTCAAAGGATAAAAGACACCAAAATCTCCACGGTCTGTGCCGCCATGGAGACCCCTCCATGACTGACCTCAAGGCGTACTTCAGAGGAGCTACCCTCCGATCTCCACTGCTTGTCCGCATGGGTAAACCGTTCACCACGTGACACCCCGGTTTTATGCCCCCACCACAGGAATAACCGCCTGTGGCTCCCCGCTTTAGCACACGCTGCCTCAACGGAGTCAGCGTGGATTCAGGGGACTTCGGGTTGATTACACCGGGGCTCCGTCAGCGGTAACACGTCCGGCCGGTGATACTAACCCGACGGCACGCGGCCGTCGGGAGATTAACACCGGCCGTGCCCTCAAGGAGCTACGTGGGTGTACATGACGTGTGGACGGGCTCCGCACCTAAGGCTACACATGGGGGCAGTGTGAAGGGTCCGCACAACCTTCGCGCCTGAGACCTCCGAAGAGCACACAAGTCGGGGGCCGCGCTGAAAACCGTGGGACAGGACCACGGAGATAGGAAAGATCCCTGCTGGTGAGACAGGAGTTATAAATCTAGGAACTTACAAACTAATAATCAGAATAAGCCTAGAAGAGGAAGAGGGTGATATAAAAAGCAACATAAAACGTCGCACGTGGCACAGTTAATGAAGGTGGAGGGGGTGAAATGATTGTGCGCAGCTCGGGGCCGCGGGTGCGCCAAACCCGGACCTACCGTGGTAGGTTCCCCTGGGGGAGTTTGATTTCGGAGTCCTCTTCTCCTAGATGAGTTGTCGACCAAGACTACCGAGCCTCATCTACCCGTTTGGAATGTTCTTAGCTTCCCCTCACCTCTTGCCTACCAGTGGTCACAAAGACACACGTGGCAGGCCGTCTGGTTCGGGTACTGAGCCCCTCCGCCACGGCAAGGCGACACTCCTTCGGAGGGGCCTGATTTAGATGCAACGAACACACTCGTTGTCTTTTGGGTCATAACCTGTTCTATTTTGTTCTCCTTTCTTTGTCCTCTTCCAGGACCTACAATATTCGCATAAGTGGGTGTTGCTGGAGTTGCGTTACGCTTTTTTAGATCCTCATTTTCTTTTCTCAATCTTCATTTTCTTTTTCTAATTCGGTTATTCTACCTTGGGAATACACTATTTTGGTTGCCATTTTTATAAATTCATTCCTGACCTTAAGTACTTTTGCTTTCGTTGTTCTGTCGCCTGCTGTGAGTTCTTCGTCTACCCTGTTTATGTATTTTATCAATTCTGGCATTATATCTTCTGTATCCTCCTCCTCTGGGTTACTTCGGGAGAGATCCTCCGAAGTTTCCCCTTCTTTGTCTTTATTTTGCGACATTTGTACCAAACTACTACTACACTAGAAACACAAATTACAAACAGTAACAAGGAACAAAACAAGTACAATGAATAACAGAAAACGTAGCCCTAAGAAGGACTATATCCCTTCCGGGATACCCCGGAGGGGCGAAGAAAATTTCAAGAAGACAATACGAACCAAACAATTTTGGGAACAGAATGTAGAATGGCTAGTTTTCTGAAGACAAATAAATAAATATATGTGTCTTTACTTCCGGATCGATAGGTGTCCGTCACCTGGCTTTCTAAATTTGGAAAAGTATAGGTTTTATTATTAAGAAAGCTCTTAAATTATAATAAATAAACAAATTAACTAAAATAATTAATTAAATTAAATTAAACTACCGAATTAATATGAACAAGAACATAATGAAATAAAACAGAAAATAAATAACATATTGATAAGAAAATAATGAAATTAAACAGAAAAACAATAACATTGAAAGAACAAAAACAAAAATAAATAATCAATAGATAATGAACGCAAACAATGTATTAAAAATAATAACAATAAACGAAATAATTAATAACAATTAAATATAAATTATAATCCAACCGGAATATTAGCATGTTCTAGAAAAGAGCTGTGGATGTTGAGGCTCATGTTTAATATAGATATTGCCATGTCCTCCATCTGCCATCTTTTAAACCCCCAAGTTTTAAGGGCATCTCTTGTTTCAGGCGGAACTGATCCTCGAGATCCAAAAACCAGAGGTTGAACCTGGAATGATTCAACCTCCGGATATAAGGATTTTAATGATATTTCAAGATGTTTATATTTCTCGATCTTTTCCAGTTCCGCTTTTGACAGAGACTCCCCATCCTCATACCTGATTGTGACATCAATAACGGTGGATTCGCTACCACTGATCACAACCAGGTCGGGCTTTAATTTATTCTCTGCTTCATCCAGGAAAGTATGTTCATGATATATGGTAGGTGGAGGAATTAACTTTTCAATTTGTGATTTAACCTCCTTAACCACCATATCATGTCTTTTGATTCTAGCGGCCTTAGTAGCTATGCATTGCCCAAGGATATGACCAGGCGTTTCTATGGCACTAGCGCATCTACGACAGTTAATGTCAACATTAGGGTTGTATCGGGACTCCACAAGCATACACGACTGGCAGTTGGCTCGAAGCTTTAATGCTTCAGTAAACCGAGGTTTTAATATAGATGGTTGTAATAGCCATTTGTTGCCAATCGGGTCTTGGAAGAAAGATCCAACCCCTTTTCCTTGAGAACCACAGGAGGCCCATGAATCAAATTCTCCTGATTTGAGGACTAATTTATGAGTATTAATATCCTTGAGTGTACAAGGCCATCTTAACCCTATAGAAGAAGCAACACGCTGAAGTTTAGAAGTTAATCTACCTGCCTCCAAGACATCTCTAACGAGCAAATCTTTTGAATTTAGCAATGTAGCTCCAGCACGCAGAAAGGATAGGGGAATTAGATTGGCCAATTTAGGCAAACCCATCCCACCATCCCTCCTACGTGTATAGAAAAATCCAGTACTAATGGATTTTGGCAGATGGAAAATGGATTTTATACTCTGTCTAAGCTCATTGTCAATATTACACAGAAAGGCCTTAGAGGGAGGTTCCAATACCGAAATATATAAATATTTAGGTATTATATACATCGTTAATAAATGTAATTTTTGCCATGGTTTTAGTAAAAGCTTGGATACTCTATTAGCAGTGGCTAACAAACTATCCCTAAATATACCATCAAGTTGACCACCCCATGGATTTATATTTTTGCCAAGGTAACGAAAGACACCTTCAGGTTCAACAGAAGGGATATTAATTCCATTAATTTTTAAATCTGGGTCCGTAAGAACCCATGTTTTTCTACCATGTTGTATCTGGAATGATGAGGATTTCAGTGGATTAATAGATAAACCAAGAGTCTTCAAATCATTATAAAGTTGATCAATCATAAGTTGTACTTCTTCTGTGTCACGACCAATCAGGATAATATCATCAGCAAAGGCTATGATGTTAAGCCTTTGCGTCCCAAATTTAATTCCAACCGGCAGGCTAGCCAGCTTTCTCAAGACCGGATCAAGCGATAAATTGAACAAAAGAGGTGATAGTGCATCGCCCTGTTTAACACCTCTCTGAATGGCCAAACGCTCACCAGAATTAAGTTGAGCATGTGTATCCCTATACATGTCTGTGATAAAATTAATAAGATAAGGGTGAATCTTTTGCATCCTCAGTCCCTTAATGGCATCATGACTAACAGTATCAAAGGCCTTTGCCACATCAACTGAAGCCAAAACCATATCTCCATTTCTCTTTGCGTAGTTGACCACCTCGTTTAGAAGGCTAACGTTCCTAAAAGTTGAACCTCCAGGAACAAAGCCCCCCTGAATTGAGGCAGTCTGTGTATTAGATCTTATGCGTCGTTCAAGAAGAGACCCGAAGATGCGTCCAAGAAGAGAACCAATAATTAAAGGTCTCCAATTCTTGGGATCCTTCACATCCTTATCCGATTTTGGTATAAATATCATTCTATTCGTTTTCCAGACATCAGGATAGATTCCTGTAAGAAGGATAACATTAAAAAGTTTGGCCATAAATTGAGGGACACCACGTCTTTTAAGGTGCCCCCGCACAAAGCCATCCAAACCAGGAGCAGTAGATACCCGAACTTTATCAAAGTTTATCAACTTTATTGAGGTTCATCCTCCGCACTATCATTTTCCATAATTGCATTGTAATCAACAGAGATGCGTGTTTGCTTACCCACAACTTTATGCACGTCCTTTTTTCTGTTAAAAACTAACTTTGGCGCCGGTATGATTTCTTCTTTATAATTAACATTTTGCAGATTTACTGCATCCAATTTAATATTATTATTTTGTTTTTTCTTCATTTTAATGGGTAGTGGTGGTTTATGGCATGTGGAATAAACTTCTGCACAAGTACTATTAGTTGCATCAGTTTTCTTGGTCTGCTCTTTACACGTTTCTGTGGAATTGTTTTGTAATTTAAGTTTGTGTGCAATAACTCTTTTTAGGTTCCTTCTTATTCTACTCGGAGTGTTTCTTTTGGGTTTCTTTTTCGACTTATAAAACGGAATAAAACTACTGTCCATTATTCAAAATCGGTTCGATTTATAGTTCTATCCCAGAAGATTTTATAAGTAGGACACTCCTTTTTCCCATCGCAGCGTTTCTTCCTTATGCTGCATGGAACACAAGTTGCTGGTTGTTTCGCTTTCGAGCAATCCTTCTTGTCATGGCCAGATTCGCCACAATGCGAACAAACTTTAGGTTTAGTGCATTTTTTTGCTACGTGGCCAAAATCCTGACAATTGGCACACTTTGCCACAGAAATAAAGTCTTTAATGTTTACAGACTGAAAGCCGATACAGATTCTAGCCTTTGCCAGTAACATTTTTCTGATTTTCGGGGTCACTTCAGCTACGTGATGAACCGTAGCCTTATCTCGTTTGCCTGTTTTAAATCTAAGTTCAAAGCCTTTGTTGAATTCCTCCTCCTCTATCATATCTTCAAAATTTTGTCTATATATTTCTGATTTTATTTCATTACTTTTGTTAACCAGTACATCATACAATATAATGCGTGGGTTCCATTTTTTCGGTTTCTCCATTTTGACATCTGTGCTTTTTAGCTTTTCATTCGCCATTATTTTATTTATATCTTCACTTTCAGTTTCAACTAGTAGATAGGGATAAAAAAAAAAAAAAAAAAAAAGCCCCCTAGCCCGCGCAACCGCGGACTAGGGGGCTCCCCATTTTTAAATGACTCGGTATCTAACATTTTGACCGAGTCCAATACACGTTTTTATAAATTGACATTTAATACAATATAAAAGATTACAGATAATTATGGGAGTTTAATATTATAAGTACATAGATCAAAAAATACATTAAGGGGAGTTAATAAACAACACATTAAAACCTTATTAAAACCACATTAAAAACCAACATGCTGACAACCATTAAAAAGCAGAATAAGAGACATACAGGATGTGTACGTATATGAGGTAAAACTAATTATAAAATAAACTTAGTCATGCATAAGTATAAAATGTTAAGTAAATAAAAGATAATAATATTAATAAAAATTGATTAAAAATTGATTAAAAAACATCCAACTACTTAAAAAATTTACATAAAACTACATAAATAAAATAAATAGTTAAAAAGTTTAGTTACTACGATCAATGAAAAACAATAAAATGAGAGTTAGGACCGCTAAAATATACACAATTAAAACAATACACCCAAATACACATAAAATTATATACGCATAAAAAGCTACTGTCTACGATAAAATTCCTCAAACTTCAATTTAGAATACTTGTTCGCCATAATGTTTAACACCCTCCAAAGTCTCTTATTCCTTAGAATGTTAAAAATGTTATTGCCTTGAAGTCGTGTTTGGTGCGTTTGTCTTAAGTCTGCGGTGTGTGGGCATTCAAACAATGCATGCTCAGGGGTACCTATGTTATTGCAGAGACATCTATTTGTTTCTTTTAGGCCAAACCTATACAAATACTCAGGATAAGGCCCATGCCCGGAAAGGTAATGTACAAGGCCTTGTGATGGCTTCAGATATGTAGTTTTTATACGTTCAATTACGTTAGGAAAGAATTGAAAAGTTCTACGACCAGTAGAGCTAGCATGCCATTCATCTTGCCAAATATCAAGTATTTTTTCTTTTAACTCTGTTTCGTCATCTACCATAAAACCTGCCATTTGTGAGGCTCTTGCATTATTACCCTTCCGGAGCCAGTAACGGGCAGCCCTTTTCCGAATGTCTAAGTCTATGGGTAAAATACCTAATATAACGTATAGTGCATCGGTTGGAGTGGTGGAGAATGCTCCTGTCATACGTATTAAAATTTTTCTTTGCATACTTTTAATTTATTCTTTGCACCTTCGAGGAACACACGCTCACCCCAGCAACTTGCCCCGTAGGCTACAATGCCAGTTAATATGGCGCTATTGTACAATTTTACAGCGTTATAGGGGATTTTACCGTTGTTAAAAGTAAGTCTCACGACTTTACTTAAAATTTTAAACGCTTTGGTCGCGATGTTATCTACATGACTTTTAAAATTTAGTTTTTCATTAAAATATACCCCTAAAAATTTTATGCTACTTACTCTAGAGATTGTTACATTATTAATTTTTAAAATGGGAGATCTTTGTAGCGAGTCTTTTAGCAACACATATTTTGTTTTAGAAACAGAAATGTTTAATTTGTTTGCGGAGAAACTGTCTAAAATCGTGTTCAATATGTTATTGGCACTAGATTCGAGTTCTCTACGTGTATTCGCTTGGATTATTAAAAGTATGTCATCAGCGTACGCCACCACTCCGTGTACATTATTTAGCCTATTTAAAAACTTTAAACATTCGTTAAAACCAATATTCCATAGGGTGGGTCCGCACACAGATCCCTGCGGACAGCCTTTGGTTAAAATTTTGTTAAAATTATAGTTGTTAACCCTAAAATTTACATGCCTATTTTCACAATAATTAATTAAAATATTATACAGATTTTGGGAACAGTCGTACTTAAGTGTATTAAATAGGGAAGGCCACCATAGATTGTCGAATGCTCCATCAATGTCTATTGATATACCTATCACATATTTCCTATCTGTTGTATCTACCAAAGAAACAGCGTAATTCAGGGCGTCATCTGCTGATTTGCCCTGCCTAAACCCGTACTGATGCGTATATAATTTATCCTCTATGAGGTCTGTTAATCTGGAGCATATAACCTTCTCAAAAGCTTTGGCGATTGTATTTAATAGGCAGATTGGTCTATATGATTTCAAGAGCTTGGGGTCTTTATCCGGAGCTTTTTTAAGGACAATCAGGTTTGACTTCTTCCATATGTCCGGCACTTTACATTGTCGTAAGCATTCGTTGAAGAGGCTAACTAGTGATTCGACTATTTCCTCGGTTATTGCTTGGAGTATCTCTATTGTAATATTGTCGGGTCCGGGTGCTTTCCTGCGTTTCATTAGTGTAATTATCCTAACTATTTCTGTAGCTGTGGTTGGTGTCACAGGTGTTTGTCTGAGAGGTGGGTGAATAATGTTGTTCCTTATATCTGTATGCTGTTGTGTTTCTATTGTGTGATCATCGTCCGGAAGTAGATTGTGTAGAAGATAACTATAGGTGTCCAAGGCATTATTGGTATATGTGCCGTCTTCTTTCAAAATAGTGGACATTGTATTATGGGCGAATTTTTCTCTTATAATCTTGTATGGAATACCCCACGCATCCTTTTCCAAACAATCCGTAGTGAACTTGTTCCATGTGTTTGTTCTGTGTCTTAATAATGCTGTTTCATACTTTTGTTTGTTTCTACGGTAAATTATAAGTCTAATATCTCGCTCTATCGGGTTTAATGATTTTTGGTATAGTCTCCTGGTTTTCCTACATACTCGTCTGAGACGTTGGAGAACGTCGCTCCATGGGTTTATGTTTCTATCTGATTTTGGGGATACATTCTTGCATGGCAGAAATGATACTTTTGCTTAAGTTGGATGCGGCAAGTTAATATTCTGACCTTCCTGTATGGGTGGCGGTGCATGATAAGTGTCTCAGTTTGTTCCAGTTTGCTTTCTTGTAGTTAAATTTTGTAACTATTTCCACGGGGATATCTGTACTTATTTTGAAGGTGATGAGGTTGTGGTCGCTGTTGGTCATATTTTGTGTGACAAGCCATTCGTTAACCAGCTCTTGTGCTCTATTGTTACTGGCGGTGATATCAATATTGGCATTTGCGCCTACGCGCCCTATGTATGTGGGAGGGTTTCCAGGTTGGTTGTGCACTACAAGATCTTGTTCCATTATAAGTTCCTCAACCTTCTCACCCCTGTCGTCGACCCTACCACTGTGCCAAAGGTGTGACTTGGCATTTATGTCACTAGTTAAAATAACAGGCATGTCCCTATAGGTTCTAAAAATATTTTTTAATATCGATAACCCCTCTCCTATTTCTCTACTTGGTTGGCAGTACATATTTACGATGATTAAATTAAATCCTTCTGAATGTATCTCTATGCAATTACAAAAATTATTACAATATTTATCTATTTTAATTATTTTAACATTTTTATTTAAAATTACCACACAACTCATGGGGTTATCGTTATGTACAATGATATTACTATTAGCGGGCATGTGCGGAACAATCCCACCCCTGGAATACGGCTCTTGCAAGCAAAGCACGTCCAGTGATAGATCCTCAGCCACCTTTTTGATCTCTTGTGTTACATGCTTGGATCTTGCACAATTTAATTGTCCGATTTTAATGTTAAAATGAGAGTTAGCCATTAAAATAAAACCATCTATATCCAAGAGTAACCCCTCCGAAGGAGTGTCGCCTTGCCGTGGCGGAGGGGCTCAGTACCCGATCCAGACGGCCTACTAAGTGAGTCTTCGTGACCACTGGTAGGCAATAGGTGAGGGGAAGCTAAGAACATTCCAACGGGTAGATGAGGCTCGTTAGTCTTGGTCGACGACTCATCTAGGAGAAGAGGACTCCGAAATCAAACTCCCCCAGGGGAACCTACCACGGTAGGTCCGGGTTTGGCGCACCCGGGGCCCCGAGCTGCGCACAATCATTTCACTCCCTCCACCTTCATTAACTGTGCCACGTGCGACGTTTTATGTTGCTTTTTATATCACCCTCTTCCTCTTCTAGGTTTATTCTGATTATTAGTTTGTAAGTTCCTAGATTTATAACTCCTGTCTCACCAGCAGGGATCTTTCCTATCTCCGTGGTCCTGTCCCACGGTTTTCAGCGCGGCCCCCGACTTGTGTGCTCTTTGGAGGTCTCAGGCGCGAAGGTTAGGCGGACCTTTCACACTGCCCCCTTGTGTAGCCTTAGGTGCGGAGCCCGTCCACACGTCAAGTACACCCACGTAGCTCCTTGAGGGCACGGCCGGTGTTAATCTCCCGACGGCCGCGTGCCGTCGGGTTAGTATCACCGGCCGGACGTGTTACCGCTGACGGAGCCCCGGTGTAATCAACCCGAAGTCCCCTGAATCCACGCTGACTCCGTTGAGGCAGCGTGTGCTAAAGCGGGGAGCCACAGGCGGTTATTCCTGTGGTGGGGGCATAAAACCGGGGTGTCACGTGGTGAACGGTTTACCCATGCGGACAAGCAGTGGAGATCGGAGGGTAGCCCCTCTGAAGTACGCTTTGAGATCAGTCATGGAGGGGTCTCTATGGCGGCACAGACCGTGGAGATTTTGGTGTCTTTGTTTTCTTTGACCCCCGGATGGCAGGCTGACGCCGACGGTTCCGGATGGGGGTCCAATTTCAATATGTATCCGCGCAAACCCTCTCTTTTTGACTCTTTTCTTGTTGTGACATTGGCTTGTGAAGGGAAGACGATTATGGATATTAGCCCTTTTTATATCAAACGCGAGGTAGACAGAATATGTGGCCCGGTGCAGAACGCGACAAGACTACGTGACGGTACGCTGTTAATCGAGACCAAAACGGCAGAGCAATCACAGAAACTCTCGAAAGCGAAGTTGTTGGGATCCTACCCAATTCGGGTAGCCCCACACAAAACGCTTAATACCTGTAGGGGAGTTGTCACCACCTCAAGTCTAGACAACCTGTCGAATGAGGAGATTGTCACCTCTCTCTCTGACCAGCGTGTATGTCAGGCCTATCGCCTTACGCGAAAACAGGATGGCAAGGAGTTAGCTTTGCGTACAGTATTTCTAACATTCAAAGGCACGAAATTACCTGAGTACATCTTTTGTGGATACGAACGTGCCGCTGTACGCCAGTATGTGCCAAACCCAATGCGTTGTTTCAGGTGCCAACGGTTCGGCCATACTAAGACTTCCTGTAATAATCCATCTATTTGTGAGCGTTGTGGATTACCAGCCCATGAAGACTCGGCATGTACACGGGATCCTCTTTGTGTGAATTGTGGAGAGAGCCATCCATCAAGCTCGCGTCAGTGTTCTAAATTTATGGACGAGAAAGCTATACAGGAGTTGCGCGTGAAAGAACGGCTCACATTTTTGGAAGCACGTCGCCGCTTTGAACAGTTGAAACCTGCGACAACCCTAGGTTTCGCGTCAGCAGTCCGCCGCACTCCTGCCCACACTGTGGCCATTCAGCACGTTTCAGTCGCTGATGCTGCCACGCAGACTGACTCACCAACGAGCGCCTCTCCCTCTCCACCGTCCCGTGATACACCTGCACCGGCAACTAAATCTTCCGCCGTGCAGACACCTGCTCACCAGCCATCCAAAAGCAGTAGCCACACCGTTTTACCTGGAAACGCTCACCATTCGCGACCTAAAGACCGGGTGAGTAGTCGTCCATCATCAAGGAAGTCCCGCTCCCGCTCAACAAGCCGACAGGGCTCTTCAGACTCATCTGAGGATGGCGACTTGAACATACCAGGTCCCAAGTCAGTCAAGATAAGACTGAAAAAGAAAAAGATGAAGACCAAACACTTACAATAAGCAGGTGTAACTTGTATTTTACTTTGTGATTTTATTTTTAACCTTCGTATTTTTATCTATGTACATTGTAAAATCACTTTTGAGGTTTTAACTGTTTTTATGTTATCTTTTTAGACCAGTTTTACATTTGAACTGTTTTAGCTTTTATCTTTCTTTTAGACTCCCCGTTCTATTTGTTTTTTATCTATTTTAACCTTAGATTTTTAGTTTTTAATGGGTGATGTTTTAACACTTGACGGTATGTAATTTTACTTCTGGACTCGGGGCCCTAATGACCAAGTTGTCGACGGGCCCTTAAACCCAATACACTCACTCACTCACTCCAAGAGTAAAATAAATAAAGACTAATAGGATTATCCAAAAGCCAATTCCTAAAAAATGAACCATTTATTCCAGCATGTATAAAGGTAAAGAGGCCAGCAGGACGTGTTTTATGTATTATAAAATCAGTTACATAAAAAATGGGTATGGAGTAAAAAGTATAAAAAGTATTGTTAAAAACTAAGGATAAAACCACAACATGAAGGTTATAAAAACACATGCAGTTAAAGACTAAAATTAAATAATAGTGAAAATTAAAAAACTGCGTGAACATATAAAAACGATAAAATCTATAAAACTACCACCCATACAAATAAAACAAAATACACATAGTAAGATCGGAAGGTAAAAGGGATATATGGTCATAATTAAAACATACACAAAACACTGCTTTAAGATAAACCACTGGACGCGCCAAGCTAAAATAAACAAGGGTAAAAACTGTAAAAATGAAGTATAAAACCACACACATTAAAAAACAACATTTGCTGTGCCCGTTACTGTCCATAGTCGGTTCTTTGTATCTGTCTCTGCAAAAGTGTCTTATATACTTCACAATCTATTGTATTGGGTTTTTTTACATTTATCTTTCTTATTCCTATTAGTACATGCTATGCAGACCCCTGGCATACGCTTCTTTTCACATTCCTTTTTTATATGGTCTTGCTCACCACAATGCCCACACACCTTCTTCTTTGCTAGACAATTTTTCCCAACATGACCCAGATCTTGGCAGTTATTACATCTGGGAACCACGAGGAAATCCTTTTCTGTGATACATACGAAGTCTATGAATAATCTACCCTTATCTAAAATTATCTTCCTAAGTTTTTTATCAACCTCTAACACGTGGTGCACTACATCCTCCCTTCGGGGACCAGTTAAAAATCTATGTTTGATCAATTGATCATATTGATCCCTTCCTAATTCATCGGCTAGATTCTGTTCATATATGAGATCTAGAAGCTTTTCATTATCGATCCATTTAGGTACATCATACAAAATTATTCGTGGTAAGAACTTTTTAGGTTTCTCTATTATCATTTCTTTTGATAAAATTGGATGGTTTATAATTTTATCGATATCACCTTCAGATTCTACCTCAATTACGACATCCTCTTTTTCTTTTAATGGTTTTATTGATTTAAAATGAATTCGCTCTTTAGCTGGGTTGATTACTTCTCCGATACGTTTATATGTTTCCGTAGATGTTTTGCCCACGGTCGAGATAAACAACGTAGCGGTTTTACGATTTATCGCGTTTTGGATCTTATGGTCTTTCCCAACATTCCCTTTCAAGCTGGTTGGGACGGTTACCGCGGCATAGCTAGGTTTATTTACCCCCATTTTTAAATTATCATTTTCCTTCCGCACCCCTCCGAAGGAGTGTCGCCTTGCCGTGGCGGAGGGGCTCAGTACCCGATCCAGACGGCCTACTAAGTGTGTCTTTGTGACCACTGGTAGGCAAGAGGTGAGGGGAAGCTAAGAACATTCCAACGGGTAGATGAGGCTCGTTAGTCTTGGTTGACAACTCATCTAGGAGAAGAGGACTCCGAAATCAAACTCCCCCAGGGGAACCTACCACGGTGGGTCCGGGTTTGGCGCACCCGGGGCCCCGAGCTGCTCACTATCACTTCACCCCCTCCACCTTCATTAACTGTGCCACGTGCAGCGTTTTATGTTGCTTTTTATATCACCCTCTTCCTCTTCTAGGCTTATTCTGATTATTAGTTTGTAAGTTCCTAGATTTATAACTCCTGTCTCACCAGCAGGGATCTTTCCTATCTCCGTGGTCCTGTCCCACGGTTTTCGGCGCGGCCCCCGACTTGTGTGCTCTTCGGAGGTCTCAGGCGCGAAGGTTGTGCGGACCCTTCACACTGCCCCCATGTGTAGCCTTAGGTGCGGAGCCCGTCCACACGTCATGTACACCCACGTAGCTCCTTGAGGGCACGGCCGGTGTTAATCTCCCGACGGCCGCGTGCCGTCGGGTTAGTATCACCGGCCGGACGTGTTACCGCTGACGGAGCCCCGGTGTAATCAACCCGAAGTCCCCTGAATCCACGCTGACTCCGTTGAGGCAGCGTGTGCTAAAGCGGGGAGCCACAGGCGGTTATTCCTGTGGTGGGGGCATAAAACCGGGGTGTCACGTGGTGAACGGTTTACCCATGTGGACAAGCAGTGGAGATCGGAGGGTAGCCCCTCTGAAGTACGCTTTGAGGTCAGTCATGGAGGGGTCTCCATGGCGGCACAGACCGTGGAGATTTTGGTGTCTTTTATCCTTTGACCCCCGGATGGCAGGCTGACGCCGACGGTTCCGGATGGGGGTCCAATTCATAATGCATCCGCGCAAAACCCCCTTGTTTGACTCGTTTTTGGTAATGACAATGGCATGTGATGGAAAAACGTTAAAGGACCTGAGCCCATTTTATATTAAACGGGAAATAGACAGGATTTGTGGCATTGTGAAAAATGCGACTAGAGTTCGAGACGGTACGCTTTTGATCGAAGTGACTTCTGCAGACCAGGCGCAAAAACTTCTTAAAGCGACCTTGTTGGGATCCTACCCAATCCGGGTAGCCCCACACAAGTCGTTGAACACATGTAGAGGAGTAGTCACCACGTCTAGTCTGGACAACCTCACCAATGAGGAGATTGTTACTTGCCTCTCCGACCAGCGTGTGTGTCAAGCGTACCGTCTGACAAGAAAGCAGGATGGTAAAGTTATTGAGTTGCGTACGGTGTTCCTCACTTTTAAGGGCACACAGTTGCCAGAATACATCTTCTGCGGGTACGAGCGTGCCGCCGTACGTCAATATGTCCCGAACCCTATGCGCTGTTTTCAGTGTCAGAAGTTCGGACATACTAAGACCGCGTGCAACCATCCTGCCGTTTGTGAGCGTTGTGGCCTATCACCTCATGAGGGCACGGCTTGTACCCGTGACCCTCATTGTGTGAATTGTGGAGAGAGCCATCCATCAAGCTCGCGTCAGTGTTCTAAATTTATGGATGAGAAAGCTATACAGGAGTTGCGCGTGAAAGAACGGCTCACATTTTTGGAAGCACGTCGCCGCTTTGAACAGTTGAAACCTGCGACAACCCTAGGTTTCGCGTCAGCAGTCCGCCGCACTCCTGCCCACACTGTGGCCATTCAGCACGTTCCAGTCGCTGATGCTGCCACGCAGACTGACTCACCAACGAGCGCCTCTCCCTCTCCACCGTCCCGTGATACACCTGCACCGGCAACTAAATCTTCCGCCGTGCAGACACCTGCTCACCAGCCATCCAAAAGCAGTAGCCACACCGTTTTACCTGGAAACGCTCACCATTCGCGACCTAAAGACCGGGTGAGTAGTCGTCCATCATCAAGGAAGTCCCGCTCCCGCTCAACAAGCCGACAGGGCTCTTCAGACTCATCTGAGGATGGCGACTTGAACATACCAGGTCCCAAGTCAGTCAAGATAAGACTGAAAAAGAAAAAGATGAAGACCAAACACTTACAATAAGCAGGTGTAACTTGTATTTTACTTTGTGATTTTATTTTTAACCTTCGTATTTTTATCTATGTACATTGTAAAATCACTTTTGAGGTTTTAACTGTTTTTATGTTATCTTTTTAGACCAGTTTTACATTTGAACTGTTTTAGCTTTTATCTTTCTTTTAGACTCCCCGTTCTATTTGTTTTTTATCTATTTTAACCTTAGATTTTTAGTTTTTAATGGGTGATGTTTTAACACTTGACGGTATGTAATTTTACTTCTGGACTCGGGGCCCTAATGACCAAGTTGTCGACGGGCCCTTAAACCCAATACACTCACTCACTCACTTTTCCTTCCGCAACCGGTCGTTTTCTTTTTCTAATTCGAATATTCGTCCCGTTGAAAGGTTCAATTTACTGGCTAAGCTCATTAGCTTCCTCTGTATCACGCCAATCTTATCCCTCGTGATTCTCTCCCCGGTTGTCAACATGTTCTCTATTTCCTCAACTTCTTCTGTGAAGTCTATATTACTATAACACCTTTCCTGACTTGTATTAACACAAGCACTAGCACAAGAGGCACTTCCATGCTCCTTGACAATGCTCCTCCCTCGTTGAGGGGTGCCTTTCTCAGGAGTTCTATGCATTTCCGGATTCCCTCTCTCTCTAATTTATTTAGCACCTCTTCGCCGGAATAATATCCGTTGCCCAGGGTTGGGGGACAAGGACCCGGGTGCGCGTTGGCTGCGTAAGGAATAAAAACTTGAATCACAAACAATAAGGGCCGCGTACACACGCAAGTCGCACCTTAAGGGGGGAAGGCAGTCAATGTCCAACCCCAGTAGATAGGGACAGAGGGAATCTCGTTAATCCATTCATGCGCGTCACTAATTAGATGACGAGGCATTTGGCTATATTCTGGGAACCGCGCCGAAAGAACGGGTTCCTAATTCCGGCTTATGTAGGTGGCCGTCACCTTGCCTCCTAGAATCTCATTTATCATATTATTTTAAAACTCATTCTATAAAGGCCACTAAAACTAACTTAGTCCTAAAAACCAAACACTAAAAACTAAAGAAAAACTAAAAAGTGACCTCAAAAAATTAAAAAGGCAGCTAGGAGGCACTAGCCAAATGGATTAAAAAATTATTAAATTAAATATATAATGACGGAAATTAAAATAGATATTAAAAATCATGCACTCGCCTGGCCGGGATGTTGGCGTATTCTAGGAAGGAGCTATGGATGTTCAAGCTCATCCTCAAGATACCCAGCGCGATATCCTCCATATTTCTGCCACTAAACCCCCACGACCTCAGGAAATCTCTCGTCTCTGGCGGTACACACCCCCTGGAACCAAACACCAAGGGTTGGATTGAGAAAGTATCAACCTCAGGGTGAATGGCCCGAATGGGGGCGTCGAGATGTTGGTATTTCTCGACCTTCTCGAGCTCCGCCTTGGCAAGAGATTCCCCGTCCTCGTACCTGATGGTGACATCGATAACGGTGGCTTCGCTACCTCTGACCACCACCAGGTCGGGCTTGAGGCGCTGTCCGTCCGGTACCAGGAAGGAGTGCTCGTGATACACCGTGGTCGGAGGGGGATCATTCGATTTGATCTTGTTGAAGACCTTTACCACGGTGTCATGCCTCCTGATCCTTGCGGGCTTGGTAGAGACGCACAGGCCAAGAATATGACCTGCTGTCTCCACCGCTGCACCGCAGCGCCGGCAGTTGACATCGGCGTCAGGGTTATATCTGGACTCAACGACCCGACAAGATTGAGTATTTGTCCGGAGTTTAAGAGCCTCCGTAAACCTTGAAGGTTTAAGGAGCCACTGATTACCTATCGGGTCGGCATAAAAGGAGCCCACCCCTTTCCCCTGAGAGGGACAGGAGGACCAAGCACTCCACTCACTGGTCTTCAGGAACAGCTTGTGGGAGTTGATGTCCATTAGAGAAGCCGGCCAATGCAAGCCCAATGTCTCGGAGACATGCTGGAGCCTAGATGTTAAATGGCTCTCCTCCAGAACGGCCTGTGCCAAAGTATCGGCTCGCTCTAACAGGGTCTTCCCAGCCCGCAAGAAGGCGAGCGGCACCAGATTAGCCAACTTGGGCAAACCCAGCCCCCCGTCCCTCCTACGGCTGTAAAAGAACCCCGTGGCCACCGACTTTGGCAGATGTAAGAAACCTGCCGAAGCCTGTCGTCAACGTCGGCCAAGAGAGTTCTGGAGGGTGGCTCAATAGTGGCGAGGTACAAAAACCGAGGTATAATGTACCTCACTAACAGCTCCAGCTTCTGCCACGGCTCGCTAGGCGCTCAGCAGCGGCTACCAGGTGGTCTCTGAAGGCATTGCCCACTTGACCGCCCCATGGATTTATGTCCTTGCCCAGGTACATCAGAAAGTGGGCGGGCTTGGCTACGGGTATCGGATCGCCCTCCAAAAGGAGGCCTGGATCCGTCGTTGCCCAGGTCTTCCTACCAACGACGAGGCGAAAACATGAGGACTTTGGCGGCGACGGGGTAAGACCAATGGGGCGAAGCCCATGACAGAGCTCGTCTATCATGGATTGCACTTCCTCTGGACTTCCGCCCACCAGAACAATATCGTCCGCAAATGCCAAGATGTTTAAGCGTTTATTTCTAAACGCAATCCCCGTGGGCATGTCGGCTACTCTACGCAGCACCGGGTCTAGGGCAAGGTTGAATAGTAAGGGCGAGAGGGGGTCGCCTTGTTTGACCCCTCTTGTGATGGTTAAGCGTTGACCGTTTTCAAGTTGGGTGTAAATGTCCCGGTGCATGTCCCCAATTAGGCCAACCAGGTGGGGATGGAAACCTTGGACCTTCAAACTGCTGAGGACCGCCCCGTGGCTAACGGTGTCGAAGGGCTTCGCCAAATCCACCGAAGCCAGGGCTATTCCCTCCTTCTTCTTGCCGAGTTTGATCGCCTCGTTAAGAATGGCAATGTTCCGGAAAGTTCCATTCCCGGGAACAAAGCCCCCCTGTACAGAGTCGCTCTCCGCTTTAGCTCTAATGCGGCGGTCAAGAAGCGCGGAGAAGGTCCTACCGAGGAGCGAACCTATCGTAATAGGCCGCCACCCCCTCGGATTATCATCATCCTGGCCCTTGGGGATGAAGGTGGTTCTATTTACCTTCCATGCACCCGGGTACACCCCGGTCAACAAGATGGTATTAAACAGCTTAGCCAAGAAGAGGGGTATACCATCGCGTAGCAAATGTCCCCTCCCAATCCCATCAAGATCAGATGCAGTGGTCCTCCGCACCTTTCGGAGACGGAGTTCCACCTCTCTGGGAGAGATGAGAGGGAGACATTGCCGTAGCGGACGACAGATGGGCCTGTTGTCCTCCCCATCTTCCTCTTTTTCGCCCTGGCCCCATAATTCCGAGTAAAGATGGTGTAACTCGGCCATAGGGGCTAAACCCTTGTTACCTTCCCCGATGTCTGTATCGAGCACCACATGGTTCGCCAAACGGGCTGGACATTTGCGAAACATGTTCTGGCAGCGGGAATAAAGATAACGTTTCCTAGAGGAACGTGCTTGAACTCCGCTACCCTGCCTGATGTTCGGCTTGGCACTTGTAACACCCGTCGCTTTTCCCCTCAACATCCTTCCCAGCCCGGCTATTACTCCATCCAGAGCCTCCCGGGAAGCTTCCTTCTCCGGGCGACTCAGGGCGAACCGATCTAAGGTTTCCCCCAGGTCCCCCTCCGAAGGAGTGTCGCCTTGCCGTGGCGGAGGGGCTCAGTACCCGAACCAGACGGCCTGCTACGTGTGTCTTTGTGACCACTGGTAGGCAAGAGGTGAGGGGAAGCTAAGAACATTCCAACGGGTAGATGAGGCTCGTTAGTCTTGGTCGACGACTCATCTAGGAGAAGAGGTCTCCGAAATCAAACTCCCCCAGGGGAACCTACCACGGTAGGTCCGGGCTTGGCGCACCCGGGGCCCCGAGCTGCTCACTATCACTTCACCCCCTCCACCTTCATTAACTGTGCCACGTGCAGCTTTTTATGTTGCTTTTTACATCACCTTCTTCCTCTTCTAGGTTTATTCTGATTATTAGTGTGTAAGTTCCTAGATTTATAACTCCTGTCTCACCAGCAGGGATCTTTCCTATCTCCGTGGTCCTGTCCCACGGTTTTCAGCGCGGCCCCCGACTTGTGTGCTCTTCGGAGGTCTCAGGCGCGAAGGTTGTGCGTACCCTTGTGTAGCCTTAGGTGCGGAGCCCGTCCACACGTCATGTACACCCACGTAGCTCCTTGAGGGCACGGCCGGTGTTAATCTCTCGACGGCCGCGTGCCGTCGGGTTAGTATCACCGGCCGGACGTGTTACCGCTGACGGAGCCCCGGTGTAATCAACCCGAAGTCCCCTGAATCCACGCTGACTCCGTTGAGGCAGCGTGTGCTAAAGCGGGGAGCCACAGGCGGTTATTCCTGTGGTGGGGGCATAAAACCGGGGTGTCACGTGGTGAACGGTTTACCCATGCGGACAAGCAGTGGAGATCGGAGGGTAGCTCCTCTGAAGTACGCTTTGAGGTCAGTCATGGAGGGGTCTCCATGGCGGCACAGACCGTGGAGATTTTGGTGTCTTTCTTTTCTTTGACCCCCGGATGGCAGGCTGACGCCGACGGTTCCGGATGGGGGTCCAATTTCAATATGCATCCGCGCAAAAACCTTTTCACTGACCCATTTCTTGTTGTGACCTTGGCATGTGACGGGAAAACGATTAAGGACCTGAACCCTTTTTACATTAAGCGCGAAGTGGACAGGATATGTGGACCCGTAAAGAATGCGAGCAGACTACGCGACGGCACGCTATTGTTAGAGACCAATACTGCAGAACAAAGCCAGAAAATTCTAAAGGCTAGTTTGTTGGGGTCCTACCCTATTCGGGTAGCCCCCCACAAAACTCTCAACACCTGCAGGGGAGTCGTCACCACTTCTAGTCTCGACAATCTCAGTAATGAGGAGATAGTCAGTTGCCTGTCTGATCAGCGAGTCTGTCAGGCGTATCGGCTTACGCGCAAGCAGGATGGCAAGGACGTACCATTGCGGACAGTGTTCCTTACGTTCAAGGGCACTGTCTTGCCGGAATATATCTTTTGCGGCTACGAACGTGCCTCTGTGCGGCAGTATGTTCCGAACCCTATGCGCTGCTTCCAGTGTCAGAAGTTCGGGCATACCAAAACATCATGTAACCATCCTGCTGTATGTGAGCGTTGTGGCCTACCGACACATGAGGGAACGGCGTGCACCCGTGACCCGAACTGTGTTAACTGTGGAGGAAGTCATCCATCGAGCTCTCGACAGTGTCCGAAGTTTCTGGATGAGAAGTGTATTCAGGAACTGCGTGTGAAAGAACACCTCACCTTTCCAGAAGCGCGTCGCCGCTTTGAGCAGCTCAAGCCCACTACCACCTTGGACTATGTCTCTGCTGCCCGACGCGCTGCTGTGAACACAGTCGCCATACAGCACGTTCCTGTTGCAGACGCTTGTACCCAGACCGAGCCACTGGCCAGTACCCCTCCACTTAATCGTGCCACACCTGCATCGGCGAAAACATCCTCAGCCGTGCAGACCAAAGCTCCTAAGCCGTCCACAAGCCGTAGCCAGCCTGTTGAAAAACATCGTTCCAGGCCTATTGTTCGCGCCGGTAGTCGCTCTTCCTCTTTGAAGTCCCGCTCTCGCTCCGCGAGCCGTAGAGGATCTTCCTCACATACATCTGAGGAATCTCCAGAGGACGGCGACTTTCACATCGTAGGTCCAAAGTCCGCCAAAGTAAGAAAGAAAAAGATGAAGACAAACCACTGATCTCTTTCTTACTATGGAAATAATCCAATGGAATGTTAATGGGTACCGGGCACGTGTTGCGGACATACAGCATCTACTTTCTCAACGCTGTCCATCAATCGTCTGTCTACAAGAAACCCATTTGCACCCTAACCACGCTCTCCGTCTTCGCGGTTTCTCGGCATATAGACATGACTCTGCAGCTGATGGGCGAGCATGTGGTGGTGTGGCTATTTTGGTGGCGCATAACATCTCTGCCGTCAGCATACCACTTAACACGCCGCTGCAAGCCGTAGCGATACGTGTACAGCTGCAGAGCGTCTGTTTCTCTATTTGTAATGTCTATCTGCCACCCGTCAGTGTTGTACACGAAAATGATCTTCGGGCTCTCTTGGCGCAGATTCCGCCACCACTCCTTTTTCTCGGCGATCTGAATGCCAAGCACACTTACTGGGGCTCCGACACTGACGATGCTCGAGGGTGCCTTGTAGCAGACCTTTGCGATATGTCCGGCTTAGTCCTATTAAACACTGGCGTGCCTACTTTCTTATCATCTGCCTATGGTACACACTCCGCTCTAGACGTTTCTTATAGTACTCCGTCACTGGTACCACTACTCGACTGGTCGGTAATTTCCGACTTATATGGCAGTGATCATTACCCCATTAACATTCACCTGTCCGGCCACCATTCCGTGCCAACACGTTTTCCTCACTGGATTATTTCCAAGGCTGACTGGGGGAAATTCCGTTCCCTCATTCACCTTCGAGACAATGATTTTGACACCATTGATGAAATGGTGGAATATTTTACCTGTTCTATCTTGCTCGCAGCGGATTCCAGCATTCCTCGAGGTTCCTCTACCCCACGACGTGCTCCTGTACCTTGGTGGACCGAGGAATGCCGTTTGGCTATTAAAGCACGCAAGCGTGCTCTACGTGTCTTCCACTTACATCCAACGGAGGCAAACTTTGTTTCTTTTAAACGCTGTCGCGCAAGGGCTCGTTTTGTACTTCGCAGTGCAAAGCGGAGCTCCTGGGAGTCTTATGTTTCTTCTCTTTCCAGTCGCAGTTCTGCACAACAGGTGTGGACTGCTGTGCGGCGTATGTACGGTAAGTGTCGCCGGACGATAATACCCGGTCTTGCCGTACAGGGCTCCACTTACACCAGTGAGCAGGATGTTGCCGACGCCCTTGCCGACTCTTTCGCTGCCGATAGCCAAACGCAAAGTTACAATACCGCCTTTTTACCCATGAAGGAATCTGCGGAGCGGATAGCCCTCAATTTTAACAGTGACTGTAGTGAACCATACAATGCTCTTTTTACGGAAGAGGAACTGGCCCATGCTCTGTCTATTGCAAAGGACTCATCTCCGGGTCCTGATGAGATCCACCGACAAATGCTGCTTCATCTCCCACCTGAGGCTCTCTCCTTCATGTTGGGCATGTACAACCGTATCTGGGTTCAGCAGGTTTTCCCATCTTCCTGGCGCGAGGGTATTGTCATCCCTGTCCCTCGGCCTGGGAAAGACCGGATACTTCCCTCCAGCTACCGCCCTATCTGCTTAACGAGTGTCGTTTGTAAGACCTTGGAGCGAATGATTAACACTCGTTTAGTGTGGTGGCTGGAGACGAATAACCTGCTGAGCAATGTTCAGTGCGGTTTTCGTCGCCATCGCTCCAGTGTCGACAACCTGACACCCATGGAGGCTTATGTTCAGAATGCCTTTCTCATGAAGCAGCACGTCGTGGGGGTCTTCTTCGACCTACAGAAGGCCTACGACACTACATGGCGCTATGGTATCCTCCGTAATCTGCACGACTACGGTTTACGCGGTCATCTAGCGACCTTCGTTTTTAACTTTTTAAAACTTCGCCGTTTTCGTGTACGCATTGGCCATACCCTCTCAGAAGAAAAGATCCAGGAGAATGGTGTACCCCAGGGTTCGATTCTCAGCGTAACGCTTTTCGCCGTGGCCATTAACGGGATTGCCAGAGCTGTTCGTAGCGGAATCCCGATGTCACTGTATGTTGACGACTTCGCGATATATTACCGATCATATAATCTTGAGCACCTCGAGCGTCAACTGCAGCTGAACATAACCTCCATCGCTGACTGGGCCCTTCGCACCGGGTTTCAGTTCTCCGCTACGAAAACGCAATGTATCCACTTCCATCGACTCCGTGGTGTACACCCTCCACCTGATCTTTATTTGCATGGTACACGTCTGCCGTTTGTTCCGCACGTTAAGTTTCTGGGCCTTCACCTCGACAGCAAGCTAACTTGGGAGTTCCATATTCGTCAGCTTCGGGCTTCCTGCGATCGTTCACTTCGGGTACTCAGGGTCTTATCTGGGGCCTCTTGGGGTGGCGATCGCACTGTTATGTTGAGGCTTTATCGCTCGCTGGTGCGGTCCAAACTGGACTACGGCAGTTTTATCTATGGCGCGGCGTCCGCCACTAAACTCCGCCTTTTAGACACTGTCCACCATTCTGGTATCCGTCTAGCTACTGGAGCCTTCCGTACTAGTCGTGTTGAGTGTCTGTATGTTGATTCCGGGGAACCTCCACTGTCTATTCGGCGCTCGATTTTATTAACTTCCTACGTGGCCAGGTTGGCAGCTCACCCTGGTCACCCTTCCTTTAGATCTGTATTGCGCCCCGAACTCGCCCACCGTTATCTTCGGAATGCGACTATATCCCGTCCAAGCGGCATTCGATTTCGCGAACTACTCGCCACTCATGAGCTCCGAATGCCTGCTGTAGAGCGTTTTTCCTTCTCCCGCTCTCCGCCTTGGCAACTTCATCGAGCCCGGTTTGACCTTGCGCTTTCAGGCTGCGCTAAGGTGGCCACCCCCCAGTCGGTGTTTCGTCAACTTTTCACCGAACTACTGGGACGTTACCGGACTTACACTCCGGTATTCACCGATGGTTCCCAGTTGGGTGGTGCTACGGGATGTAGTTTTGTCTATAACGGTGAGCCACATCAATACCGCCTCCCGGACTACAGTTCTGTTTATACGGCCGAACTGCATGCTATATTTTACTGCTTACTTTTTATTTCCAACTTAGTCCCTGGAGGTTTTATAATTTGCTCCGACTCTCTGAGTGCAGTGGAGACCCTGCAGCAGTTCCTCGGTACGTCTACACTCGTTTTTAAAATTCAGACACTCATATCTCAATTGCTCTCACGCGGATACCAGTTAGTGTTTACATGGATCCCAGGCCATACGGGCATTCCGGGTAATGAAGCTGCGGATGCGGCAGCTAAGTCTGCATGCCGTCTGCCGCAGTCTTCTACCGACACTATACCCTATAGGGATGCTCAGCGGTACTTCCGTCGCCAGCTTCTATCGGTTTGGCAGCAGTCTTGGGAAGCGTTGACTGGCACACAGCTGCGGATAATTAAAGACAGCGTGGAGCCCTGGCTGACCTCCTACAGGGATTCCAGGCGGGCTGAAGTTATCCTTACCCGCCTGAGGATAGGTCACACACGAGCCACTCACGGCCATCTTCTGCGTGGTGACCCGGCACCTGTCTGTCCGACATGCGATGTTCGCCTCACCGTCCCACACGTGCTCTTGGATTGTCCAAGACACGCTCATGCGCGCCAGTCAGTTGGTCTGGGATCTACAGTAGCTTCAATTTTGGGTGACAACCCAGTTTCTGTGGCCAAAACTCTGCGGTTCATTACCCAGATTGGATTTGCTACGCAAGTGTAACACTTTTTTAATTCCTTTTATAGGTTTTAACCCTGTTTTTAACTGGGATACATTTTACCTTTCAATGTTTTAACAATTTTGTATTTTAGTTTTTTTTTTTTAACTTTCAACTTCACCTCTTTTTAGTACGTTGCCCTTCAGGGTTTTATTTTATCGTGTTACTTTGTAGGCTGAGGTTTTTAGGTGTTCACAGTTTTTAGTTGTTATTTTAAGGTTCAACTTTTAGCCAGAAAAGTTAATGAGTGTTTTTAAATTTTAAACTTTGACCTAGGGCCCAAATGACCTAGCTGTCGACGGGCCCTTAAACCCCACTCACTCACTCACTCGGGCGAGTAGTACCTCCACGAAGTCCCGCTCCCGCTCCGCGAGCCGCCGGGGATCTTCTGACTCCCGAAGTTCCGAGGAGTCGCCTGAGGACGGTGAAAAGCACATCATTGGTCCCAAGTGCGCCAAGGTTAAGATGAAGAAAAAGATAAAGACTATGCCTTAACCTTTTTATTATGGAAATAATTCAGTGGAATGTTAATGGGTACAGGGCCCGTGCCCCGGACATACAACACTTAGCTTGGCACCATTCACCTTTAATCGTCGGTCTACAAGAAACCCATCTGAAGCCTAACCACACCTTACATCTTCGTGGTTTTTCGGCATTTAGACATGACTCTGCAGCTGATACACGAGCAAGCGGTGGTGTTGCTACTCTGGTGGCGCATACCATCTCAGCCACAAGCATCCCGCTAAACACGCCGCTGCAAGCTGTAGCAGTGCGTGTCCATATGCAGGGCGTGAGTCTGTCAATTTGTAATGTCTATCTGCCACCGGTCAGTGTCGTA
This sequence comes from Tenodera sinensis, assembly GCA_030765045.1. Classification (NCBI taxonomy): domain Eukaryota; kingdom Metazoa; phylum Arthropoda; class Insecta; order Mantodea; family Mantidae; genus Tenodera; species Tenodera sinensis. Next base: position 276,015 of record JAUKNM010000063.1, on the reverse strand, counting down.
CACGCGAACGACCTTCGGGCTCTTTTGGCTCAGATTCCGCCACCGCTTATCTTTCTTGGTGATCTGAATGCCAAACACACTTTATGGGGCTCCGACACTGACGATGCTCGTGGGTGCCTTGTAGCAGACGTTTGTGATATGTCCGGCCTCCTTTTGTTGAACACTGGTGCCCCTACCTTCTTATCATCTGCCTATGGTACCTATTCCGCCTTAGACGTTAGCTTCTGTAGCCCGTCACTGGTACCACTTATTGATTGGTCGGTGCTCTCCGACCTCTTTGGCAGTGATCATTTTCCCATTAACATTCACATTACTGGTTTCCATCCTATTCCAACACGATACCCTCACTGGATTATTTCCAAGGCTGACTGGGGGAAATTCCGTTCGCTCGTTCACCTTACGGACGATGGTTTTACCACCATCGACAACATGGTGGAGTATTTTACATGTTCTGTCCTGCTTGCAGCAAATTCCAGCATTCCTCGCGGTTCTACTACACCTCGTCATGTTCCCGTGCCTTGGTGGTCCGAGGAATGTCGTTTGGCTGTTAAAGCCCGCAAACGGGCTCTGCGAGTTTTCAGTGCACATCCTACGGAAGAGAACTTCATTGCCTTTAAGCGTGTGCGTGCCCGGGCGCGTTTTGTACTTCGCAGTGCAAAACGCACATCCTGGGTAACTTACGTCTCTTCCCTCTCTCGACGCACTTCAACACAAAGGGTGTGGACTGCGGTTGGGCGTATGTACGGCAAGTGTCGCCGGACGATTATTCCCGGTCTTGCCGTACAGGGCTCTTATTACACCAACGAGCAGGCGATCGCCGACGCCCTTGCCGAGTCTTTCTCTGCTACCAGCCAAACCCAAAGTTACGATAGGTCGTTTTTAGCTATCAAGGAATCTGCGGAGCGGATAGTTCTTAATTTTAACAGCGACGGTAGTGAACCATACAACACGCCTTTTAGCATAGCAGAGCTGATGCACTCCTTGTCTCTGGCGCACGACTCTTCTCCCGGTCCGGATGACATCCACCGACAAATGTTGCTTCATCTACCACCTCAGGCTCTTTCGTTCCTGCTGAGCATCTATAACCGAATCTGGCTCCAGCGGGTTTACCCGTCTTCCTGGCGCGAGGGTATCGTCATCCCTATACCTCGGCCCGGGAAAGACCGGGCACTTGCCTCTAGCTACCGCCCTATTTGCCTAACGAGTGTCGTTTGCAAGACCCTCGAACGTATGATCAACACTCGTTTAGTGTGGTGGCTAGAGACGAATAAACTGCTGAGTAATGTCCAGTGCGGTTTTCGTCGCCATCGCTCCAGTGTCGACAATCTGACAAGCATGGAGGCCTACATACAGAATGCATTTCTCTTGAAGCAGCATGTCGTGGGTGTCTTCTTTGATCTGGAGAAGGCCTACGACACTACATGGCGCTATGGCATTCTCCGTACTCTACACGATTATGGTTTACGCGGTAACTTGTCGTTTTTTATTTTTAACTTTTTACTAATTCGCCGATTTCGTGTCCGCATAGGCAACACGCTCTCCCAAGAGAAGGTTCAGGAGAATGGTGTACCCCAAGGGTCGATTCTCAGTGTTACGCTTTTCGCCGTTGCCATTAATGGCATCACCAGCGCTGTTCGTAGCGGAATCCCGATGTCGCTGTATGTTGACGACTTTGCGATATACTATCGCTCTTATAGTTTGGAGCACATCGAGCGTCAACTGCAGATGACCATAACATCCATCGCCGAGTGGGCGTCTCGCACCGGCTTTCGGTTTTCCCCTACGAAAACACAGTGTCTCCACTTTCACCGACTCCGTGGTGTACACCCTCCTCCTGATCTTCATTTGCGTGGCACACGTCTTCCATTTGTTCCGCACCTGAAGTTCTTGGGCTTACACCTCGACAGCAAACTCACATGGGAGCACCATATACGGCACCTTCGTGCTTCCTGCGGTCGCTCGCTTCGGGTACTCAGGGTCCTGTCTGGGGCATCTTGGGGCGGCGATCGCACGGTAATGTTGAGGTTGTATCGCTCACTGGTCCGGTCCAAATTAGACTACGGCTGTTTTATCTATGGCTCTGCATCAGCCTCTAAACTCCGCCTTTTAGACACAATTCATCACACTGGTATCCGTCTCGCTACTGGGGCTTTCCGCACAAGTAGAGTGGATTGTCTGTATGCTGATTCTGGCGAACCTCCACTGTCTGTTCGACGCTCATTGTTACTTTGTTCCTATGTGGCAAGGTTGGCCGCTCATCCAGGTCATCCTTCGTTTCCACCTGTATTGCGTCCAGACCTCGCGCACCGTTATATGCGGAATAAAACAATCTCCCGTCCAAGTGGCATCAGGTTTCAAGAACTACTTGTCGCAAACGCCCTCCGACTGCCAGTTGTAGAGCGGCATTCATTTGGCCACTGTCCTCCCTGGCAGCTCCAGCGTGCACGCTTTGACCTGGAGCTGTCGGGCTGTCCAAAGACTGCTACCCCTCCTTCGGTGTTCCGTCAACTCTTCACCGCAGTTCTGAGCCGATACCGGACTTATACTCCGGTATTCACCGATGGCTCCCAGTTGGGTAGTACGACGGGTTCCGCATTTATATACAACGGTGAGGTTCACACATACCGCCTTCCAGACGCCAGTTCAGTTTTTACCGCCGAGCTGTTTGCCATCTTTTATTTTTTACTTTTTATCTCCCGTTCAGTTCCTGGACATTTTATTGTGTGTTGCGACTCCCTGAGCGCTCTTCAGGCGCTGCAACAATTTGTTGGCAACTCGGCATCAATTATTAAAATACAGACACTTTTATCTCAATTGTTATCTCGCGGATACCAGTTCATTTTTACATGGATCCCAGGTCATGTGGGTATTCCGGGTAACGAGGCAGTTGATGCGGCTGCGAAGTCTGCATGTCGCCTTCCGGAATATTCCACCCGTACGCTACCCTATATAGATGTGCAGAAGTACCTCCGTCGCCATCTATTTACTCTCTGGCAACAATCTTGGGAAGCGTTATCTGGCACTCAGTTACGGACAATCAAGGACACGGTACAACCCTGGCAAACATCTTGCAGGGATTCCAGGCGTGAGGAGGTGATTTTAACCCGCCTGAGGATAGGCCACACTCGAGCCACGCATGCACACCTTTTGCGCGGTGATCCGGAGCCTGTCTGTGCGACGTGCAATGTGCCACTCTCCGTTGCACATGTCCTTGCTGATTGTCCGCGGTATGCTCGTGAGCGCCAGTCCTTTGGCCTGGGTCTTACACTGTGCACCATGTTAGGCAACGACCCAGCAGCTGTAAATACAGTACTGCGGTTTGTTGCGCGTATCGAATTTGGTAAGCAAGTGTAAGGTTTCTTTTATCTTGGCGGAAAAATACTTTTAGGATGTTTTACTCGTGTTTTTACCCTTTTTCAACAGTATAAGTAGTTTAGGGTTTTCGTAATATGGTTTTATTGGTTTTTAATTTTCCTTTTTTTACCTGTTTTTAGCTCTCTTTTTAGTGGTTTTAACGTTCATTTTTAGGTATTTTAACTTTCACTTTTTAACTTTAAAGCGGGTGAGGTTTTATTTTCTTTGATTGCTTTTACATTGGACTTCGGGCCCTAATGACCTAGTTGTCGACGGGCCCGTAAACCCCACTACTCACTCACTCACTCACTCTAAATGAAATTATGGAAGTTATAGCATATGCGGATGACTTAATGATTCTAGTAGAAGGAAATAGCAGAAATGAAATAGAAGAAAAAGTAAAAGTTACTATTGACGTTTTAAATTCGTGGTGCCAGAAGGTTAAACTGGAAATTGCCCCACAAAAATCGGCATATATGGTACTTAAAGGAGTCTTAAAAAGAAATCCGACAGTAAAAATAAATAATGTTAATATCAAGAGAGAAAAGATTATTAAATATCTTGGGATTTATTTGGATGAAAAACAAAACGTTGATGGACATATTGCAAAAATTAGGAATAAGGCAGGAAATGTAATGATGAAGCTGGCAACTATGACGCAGAGAAACTTTAAAATTAAATTAGAGGCAGTACAGAAATACATGACGGCAATTTTAAATGGAATTATGGGCTATGGAGCAGGTATATGGGCGCATAAGGTAAAATTAAAGCAGAATGTCAAGATATTGAGAAGAGTACAAAGACAAACCTTATTAAGATGTATGGGCATAGTAACTACGACACCAACAATGGCGATATTGGTAATTCTGGGAGTGGCCAATTGATTTGAAAATAAGAGAGAGGAGCAATCTACTGGCTAAAGAAGAATCGACTAGATCGGGTAACAGAAATCATTGGAAAAGAATGTATTATGAAAAGAGAAATAAAATATGAACTATTACGTCAATGGCAGGAAGAATGGCAACAAATAGAAGAAGGTAGAAGAGCCTATGAAATTTATCCAGACATTAGGGAAAGATTAGGCTTGAAGAATATATTACCAAGAAAGGAGGGCGTGCAATATCTAACAGGACGTGGACCTTTTAAAACCTACTTTAAGAAAATTGGACGTAGAATAGATGATAATTGTGAAATATGTAGTAAGACTGATGATCCTGAACATGTACTGTTTGAATGCATAAGATTTAGTGAAATGTTGGAAGAGGGAAGAATAAAGTTAGCGGGAAAAAGAATATGGAATATAGTTCGGAAAAAGGAAGACTTTGATCAAATAGAGGAAATGGTGCAGCTAGTATCAGTAGTTGAAATGGAGATATATCGACAAGGGGTTGACCAGGTAGAAGTACAACGTGTAATTGAAAATATAACGCCAAGAAGATCGCAGAGATTACAACATATGAGAGACGAAGAAAACGAAAATCTATATGTAGAAGAGTGAGTGAGTGAGTGTGTGGGGTTTAACGGCCCGCCGACAACGAGGTCATTTGGGCCCACAGTTAAACAATCTAAAACACACTCACGCAGTTAAAATGAAAGTTAAATGACATGGCTAAAATTCTAAAATAACGCGGTAAAATGTGAGGTATAAAAGGTGTAAAATATCATAAAACTGCAAAAATATAAAATCCATCATAAATTAAAAGGAAAAACAAGTCTGAGGTTTAAAAAGTCGAGACTTTAAAACATATAAAAGGAAATCTTAAAGGGTTAAAATCACATGTCAGACTTGTCTATCGAAGCCAATATCGGCGACGAACTGTAGTCTTAGCTACAGATTCCGGGTCGTCGCCTAGAATAGAGGCTAGTGTAGACCCCAGACCAATAGATTGGCGCTCACGAGCGTATTGCGGACAGTCGAGTAAGATATGTGCGACGGACTGTTCGATGTCACATGTAGGACAGACAGGCGCCGGGTCGCCACGCAAAAGGTAGCCATGTGTGGCTCGTGTGTGCCCTATCCTCAGGCGGGTTAGAATAACTTCAGCCCGCCTGGAATCTCTGCAGGAGGTCAGCCAGGGTTGAACGCCGTCCTTAATTGTCCGCAATTGAGTGCCAGCCAGCGCTTCCCATGAATGCTGCCATACGGTTAATAAATGTCGACGAAAGTATCGCCGCACGTCTGCATAAGGCAGTGTGCGCGTTGATAATCCCGGCAAGCGACAAGCAGACTTAGCAGCTGCATCAGCCTCCTCGTTGCCGGGAATACCCACATGGCCCGGGGTCCAGGTAAAAACGAACTGGTATCCGCGAGAGAGCAACTGAGATACGAGTGTCTGTATTTTCAGAGTCAATGCCGAGTTGCCAACAAACTGTTGCAGCGCCTGAATAGCGCTCAAAGAGTCACAACAGATAATAAAATTTCCCGGATTTGAGCTGGAAATAAAAAGTAAAAAATAAAAGATGGCAAACAGCGCGGCAGTGAATACGGAACTATAGTCCGGAGGACGATACTGGTGAGCCTCACCGTTACATATGAAACTGCATCCTGTAGCTACCCCCACCTGGGAGCCGTCGGTAAATACCGGGGTATAGCTTCGATAACGACCCAGGATTTCGGCAAAAAGTTGGCGAAAAACCGAATGAGGGGTAGTTGATTTAGTACAGCCCGAAAGCTCCAGGTCGAAACTGGCACGCTGGAGTTGCCAGGGAGGGTAACGGCCAAGAGAAGAACGTTCTACAGCAGGCAGTTGAAGGGCTTGTGCGGAATGCAGTTCTTGAAACCTTATACCACAGGGGCGGGATATAGTAGTATTTCGCAGGTAACGGTGCGCAAGGTCTGGATGCAATACGCATTGAAAGGACGGATGACCAGGGTTAGCTGCCAAACGGGCTACATAAGAGCAGAGCAGCAACGAGCGACGGATAGACAACGGAGGTTCACCAGACTCAACATAAAGACACTCGACTCGACTAGTTCGGAAAGCTCCAGTGGCAAGGCGGATACCAGTATGATGAACAGTATTTAAAAGACGGAGTTTAGAGGCGGTCGCCGCGCCATAAATAAAACAGCCGTAATCTAGTTTGGACCGGACCAATGAGCGATACAGCCTCAACATTACCGTGCGATCCCCACCCCAAGATGCCCCAGATAATACCCGGAGCACCCGAAGCGCGCGGTCGCAGGAAGCACGAAGATAGCGAATATGATGCTCCCATTTGAGTGTGCTGTCGAGGTGAACGCCCAAAAACTTAAGGTGCGGTACAAACGGTAGACAAGTGCCCCTCAAATAAAGATCAGGAGGAGGATGTACACCACGAAGTCGAAGAAAGTGGATGCACTGTGTTTTCGCAGGGGAGAACTGAAAGCCGGTGCGAAGCGCCCACTCGGTGATGGATGTTAAGGTCAGCTGCAGTTGACGTTCAATGTGCTCAAGGTTATAGGAGCGGTAGTATATAGCAAAATCGTCAACATACAGCGACATCGGTATTCCGCTGCGAACAACACTAGTGATACCGTTAATGGCAACGGCGAAAAGCGAGACGCTCAGAATCGACCCCTGGGGCACACCATTCTCCTGAATCCTCTCCTGTGAGACTGTGGTCCCAATGCGGACACGAAAGCGGCGTAATTTTAAAAAGTTAAAAACAAAAATCGCTAAATGACCACGTAAACCGTACCCATGCAGAGTACGGAGTATCCCATAGCGCCAGGTGGTGTCGTAGGCCTTCTGCAGATCGAAGAAGACACCCACGACATGCTGCTTCAGTAAAAAGGCGTTTTGAATATAAGCTTCCATGCGCGTCAGGTTGTCGACACTGGAGCGATTGCGACGAAAACCGCACTGAACATTGCTCAGCAGGTTATTCGTCTCTAGCCACCACACTAAGCGAGTGTTAATCATGCGTTCCAAGGTCTTACAAACGACACTCGTTAGGCAAATAGGGCGGTAGCTAGAGGGAAGTGTCCGGTCATTTCCAGGACGAGGGATAGGGATGACAATACCCTCTCGCCAGGAAGACGGGAAAACCTGCTGAAGCCAGATGCGATTATAGATGCTCAGCAGGAAGGAGATAGCCGTAGGTGGGAGATGAAGCAGCATTTGTCGCTGGATGTCATCAGGACCAGGAGAAGAGTCCTTCGCGAGGGACAAAGAATGTGCCAACTCTGCTTCTGTAAATGGTGCGTTGTACGGTTCAGTACAGTCGCTCTTAAAATCTAAAACTATCCTCTCTGCAGATTCCTTAATAGGGACAAAGGCTCTGTCGTAACTATCCGTTTGGCTAATAACAGCGAAGGCGTCGGCAAGGGCGTCGGCGATGTCCTGCTCGCTGGTGTAATGGGCTAGACCGGGGATAGACGTCCGGCGATACTTGCCGTACATGCGCCGGACAGCAGCCCACACCCTTTGTGCTGAACTTCGACGGGAAAGGGAACAGACATATTTTTCCCATGACTTGCGTTTGGCATCTCTAACTACAAATCGTGCCCTAGCACGAGCACGCTTAAACGCTACAAAGTTAGCCTCTGTAGGATGTAAAGTAAAGACACGCAGAGCACGTTTGCGTGCTTTAATAGCCAAACGGCATTCCTCAGACCACCAAGGTACAGGAACGTGACGTGGTGTAGATGAACTTCGAGGAATGCTGGAATCCGCTGCGAGAAGGATAGAACAGGTAAAATACCCTACCATATCATCAATGGTGGTAAAAACATTGTCGGTAAGGTGAATGAGGGAACGAAATTTCCCCCAGTCAGCCTTGGAAATAATCCAGTGAGGATAGCGTGTTGGCACAGAATGGTGGCCGGATAGGTGAATGTTAATGGGGTAGTGATCACTGCCAAATAAGCCGGAGAGTACCGACCAATCGATTAGAGGTACCAGTGACGGAGTACTATAAGAAACGTCAAGCGCGGAGTGTGTACCATAGGCAGATGATAAGAAAGTAGGCACGCCAGTGTTTAATAAGACTAAGCCGGACATATCGCAAACGTCTGCTACAAGGCACCCTCGAGCATCGTCAGTGTCGGAGCCCCAGTGAGTGTGTTTGGCATTCAGATCGCCGAGAAAGATGAGTGGTGGCGGAATCTGTGCCAAGAGAGCCCGAAAATCGTTCTTGTGTACGACACTGACCGGTGGCAGATAGACATTGCAAATAGAGACACAGACGCTCTGCAGCTGTACACGGATCGCTACAGCTTGCAGCGGCGTGTTAAGTGGCAAACTGGTGGCAGAGATAGTATGCGCCACCAGGATGGCAACACCACCGCTTGCTCGTCTATCAGCTACAGAGTCATGTCTAAATGCCGAAAAACCACGAAGATGTAATGCGTCCCCTCCGAAGGAGTGTTGCCTTGCCGTGGCGGAGGGGCTCAGTACCCGAACCAGACGGCCTGCTACGTGTGTCTTTGTGACCACTGGTAGGCAAGAGGTGAGGGGAAGCTAAGAACATTCCAACGGGTAGATGAGGCTCGTTATCTTGGTCGACGACTCATCTAGGAGAAGAGGACTCCGAAATCAAACTCCCCCAGGGGAACCTACCACGGTAGGTCCGGGTTTGGCGCACCCGGGGCCCCGAGCTGCTCACTATCACTTCACCCCCTCCACCTTCATTAACTGTGCCACGTGCAGCGTTTTATGTTGCTTTTTTATATCACCCTCTTCCTCTTCTAGGCTTATTCTGATTATTAGTTTGTAAGTTCCTAGATTTATAACTCCTGTCTCACCAGCAGGGATCTTTCCTATTTCCGTGGTCCTGTCCCACGGTTTTCAGCGCGGCCCCCGACTTGTGTGCTCTTCGGAGGTCTCAGGCGCGAAGGTTGTGCGGACCCTTCACACTGCCCCCATGTGTAGCCTTAGGTGCGGAGCCCGTCCACACGTCATGTACACCCACGTAGCTCCTTGAGGGCACGGCCGGTGTTAATCTCCCGACGGCCGCGTGCCGTCGGGTTAGTATCACCGGCCGGACGTGTTACCGCTGACGGAGCCCCGGTGTAATCAACCCGAAGTCCCCTGAATCCACGCTGACTCCGTTGAGGCAGCGTGTGCTAAAGCGGGGAGCCACAGGCGGTTATTCCTGTGGTGGGGGCATAAAACCGGGGTGTCACGTGGTGAACGGTTTACCCATGCGGACAAGCAGTGGAGATCGGAGGGTAGCTCCTCTGAAGTACGCCTTGAGGTCAGTCATGGAGGGGTCTCCATGGCGGCACAGACCGTGGAGATTTTGGTGTCTTTTATCCTTTGACCCCCGGATGGCAGGCTGACGCCGACAGTTCCGGATGGGGGTCCAAATAATCATGTCTCCGCGCAACCCCTCTTCCTTTGACCCTTTCTTGGTTTTGACTTTGGCATGTGACGGGAAAACGATAAAGGACCTTAGCCCATTTTATATAAAACGAGAAGTCGACAGAATATGTGGCCCGGTTAAGAACGCGACCAGAGTTCGAGACGGTACGCTGTTGATCGAAACCAACACGGCAGACCAGACCCAGAAACTTTTAAAGGCGAGTTTGTTGGGCTCCTACCCAATTCGGGTAGCCCCACACAAATCGCTCAACACATGTAGGGGAGTTGTCACCACCTCCAGTCTGGACAATCTGTCGAACGATGAGATTACCACCTGTCTCTCCGACCAGCGTGTGTGTCAGGCTTACCGTCTTACCAAAAAGCAGGATGGCAAGGATGTGCCTTTGCGTACGGTGTTTCTGACGTTCAGAGGAACTAAATTGCCCGAGTACATCTTTTGTGGCTACGAACGTGCCGCCGTACGCCAGTATGTGCCGAACCCCAAGCGTTGTTTTAGGTGCCAACGGTTCGGCCATACTAAGACCCTGTGAAATAATCCTGCTATATGTGAGCGCTGTGGTTTAGCAGCCCATGAGGACCCGACATGTACACGGGATCCCCTCTGTGTGAACTGTGAAGGGAAGCATCCATCCAGCTCGCGTCAGTGTGCGAAGTTCTTGGATGAGAAGTGCATACAAGAATTGCGCGTGAAAGAACATCTCACGTTTCCAGAAGCGCGTCGTCGCTTTGAGCAGCTGAAACCTGCTACCACCACAGGTTATGCCTTGGCTGCCCGACGCGCTCCTGCCAGCAGCGTAGCGATCCAGCACGTTCCTGTGTCAGATGCTTCTACACAGACTGACCTACCTGCGAATACCCCTTCACTCTCTCGTGCCACAGCTGCACCTGCTACTACATCTATAGCCGTGCAGACACCAGCTCACAAGACAACTAGCCGCAGCCAGCCTGTTGACAGCCATTATTCTAGGCCTTCTGGTCGCGCCAGCAGTCGCACATCGTCCATGAAGTCCCGCTCCCGCTCTCGTTCAGCGAGCCGCCGGGGATCTTCAGACTCCCGGACGTCGGCGGAGTCACCAGACGATGGCGAATTTAACTTACCCCGTCCGAAGTCGGTTAAGGTAAAGATGAAAAAGAAAAAGATGAAGACGAATCCCTAATTCTTCTTTACCATGGAAATAATCCAGTGGAATGTTAATGGGTTCCGGGCACGTGTTCCGGACATACAGCATCTCGTTTCGCAACGCTCTCCATCAATCGTCTGTCTACAAGAAACGCACTTGCACCCTAACCACGCATTACAACTTCGTGGTTTTTCGGCATTTAGACATGACTCTGCAGCTGATAGGCGAGCAAGCGGGGGTGTTGCTATCCTGGTGGCGCATGATATCTCTGCCACCAGTGTGCCACTCAACACGCCGCTACAAGCTGTAGCGGTGCGTGTGCAGCTGCAGAGCCTCTGTTTCTCCCTTTGCAATGTCTATCTGCCACCGGTCAATGTCGTACACACGAACGATCTTCGGGCTCTCTTGGCACAGATTCCGCCACCGTTCATCTTTCTTGGCGATCTGAATGCCAAGCACTCTCATTGGGGCTCCGACATTGACGATGCCCGTGGGTGCCTTGTAGCAGACGTTTGCCATATGTCCGGCCTAGTCATATTAAACACTGGCGTGCCTACTTACTTATCATCTGCCTATGGTACACACTCCGCACTTGACGTTTCTTTTAGCAGTCCGTCACTGGTACCTCTACTCGACTGGTCGGTACTTTCCGACTTATTTGGCAGTGATCATTACCCCATTAGCATTCACTTATCGGGCCACAATTCTGTGCCAACACGCTTTCCTCACTGGATTATTTCCAAGGCTGACTGGGGGAAGTTTCGCTCCCTCATTCACCTAACCGACGATGGTTTTACCACCATTGACGACATGGTGGAGTATTTTACTTACTCTATCCTTCGTGCAGCGGATTCCAGCATTCCTCGTGGTTCCACTACACCTCGTCACGTTCCTGTGCCTTGGTGGTCCGAGGAATGCCGTTTGGCTACTAAAGCACGCAAGCGTGCATTGCGTATCTTTACATTACATCCTACGCAGGCGAACTTTGTCGCTTTTAAGCGTGCTCGTGCTAGGGCAAGATTTATACTTCGAGACGCAAAACGCAAATCGTGGGAAAAGTATGTATCTTCTCTTTCCCGTCGAAGTTCGGCGCAAAAGGTGTGGACTGCTGTTCGGCGAATGTACGGCAAGTGTCGCCGGACGACCATCCCCGGCCTTGCCGTACAGGGCTCCGTTACACCAGCGAGCAGGACATCGCCGACGCCCTTGCCGAGTATTTTGCCTGTACTAGCCAAACCCAAAGCTATGATAGAGCGTTTTTAGCTATCAAGGAATCTGCGGAGCAGATAGGCCTTAGTTTTAACAGTGCCCAAAGTGAACCGTACAATGCACCATTTACCGAGGCGGAGCTAGCGCATTCCTTGTCCCTAGCAAAGAATTCTTCTCCCGGTCCTGATGACATCCACCGCCAAATGCTGCTTCATCTTCCACCTGCAGCTCTTTCCTTCATGTTGAGCATGTATAACCGCATCTGGCATCAGCAGGTTTTTCCGTCTTCCTGGCGAGAGGGCATTGTCATCCCTATCCCTCGACCAGGAAAAGACCGGACACTTCCCTCTAGCTACCGCCCTATTTGCCTGACCAGTGTCGTCTACAAGACCTTGGAACGGATGATTAACACTCGCTTAGTGTGGTGGCTAGAGACGAATAATCTGCTCAGCAATGTTCAGTGCGGATTTCGTCGCTATCGCTCCAGTGTCGACAACCTGACGCGCATGGAGGCATACATACAGATTGCGTTTCTCCTGAAGCAGCATGTCGTGGGTGTCTTCTTTGATCTGGAGAAGGCCTACGATACTACTTGGCGCTATGGCATTCTCCGTACTCTACACGGTTATGGTTTGCGCGGTCACTTAGCCGTTTTCCTTTTTAACTTTTTACTCATTCGCCGTTTTCGTGTCCGTATAGGCAACACGCTGTCTCAAGAGAAGATCCAGGAGAATGGTGTACCCCAGGGATCCATCCTCAGTGTCACACTTTTCGCAGTTGCCATTAATGGCATCACTAGTGTTGTTCGTAGCGGTATCCCGATGTCGCTGTATGTTGACGACTTTGCGATCTACTATCGCTCTTATAGTTTGGAGCACATCGAGCGTCAACTGCAGCTGACCATAACCTCCATCGCCGAGTGGGCATTACGCACGGGCTTTCGGCTGTCCCCTACGAAACCACAGTGTCTACACTTTCACCGACTGCGAGGAGTACACCCTCCTCCTGATCTTCATCTGCGCGACACACGTCTTCCTTTTGTACCGCACCTTAAGTTCTTGGGCTTACACCTCGACAGTAAACTCACATGGGAGCACCATATCCGCTATCTTCGTGCTTCGTGCGATCGTTCGCTTCGGGTACTCAGGGTCTTATCTGGGGTATCTTGGGGCGGCGATCGCACCGTCATGTTGAGGTTGTATGGCTCTCTGGTCCGGTCCAAATTAGACTACGGCTGTTTTATTTATGGCGCGGCGTCTGCGTCTAAACTCCGGCTTTTAGACACAGTACATCACACTGGTATCCGTCTCGCTACTGGGGCTTTCCGCACCAGCAGAATCGATTGTCTGTATGCTGATTCTGGCGAACCTCCACTGTCTGTGCGACGCTCTTTATTACTTTGTTCTTACGTGGCAAGGCTGGCCGCCCATCCAGGTCACCCTTCGTTTCCACCCGTGTTGCGTCCAGACCTCGCGCACCGTTATATGCGAAATACAACTATCTCCCGTCCAAGTGGTATCCGGTTTCGTGAACTGCTTGCTGCACACGCCCTTCGACTGCCAGCCGTAGAGCGGCATTCACGTGGCCGGTGTCCTCCCTGGCAACTCCAGCGCGCACGCTTTGACCTGGAGCTGTCGGGCTGTGTTAAGATAGCTACCCCTCATTCCGTGTTTCGCCAACTATTCACGGAACTACTGGGGCGGTACCGGACTTCCTGGCCGGTATTTACCGATGGGTCCCAGATGGGTAGTTCGACGGGTTGCGCCTTTATATACAACGGTGACGCTCATACGTACCGCCTACCGGACGCCAGTTCAGTATTTACCGCCGAGTTGTTTGCCATATTTTATTTCCTCCTTTTTATCTCCAGTTCAGGTCCTGGAAGTTTTATCGTTTGTTCCGATTCTTTTAGCGCTCTCCAGGCCCTGCAACAGTTTATCGGCACCTCGGCATTGGTTGTTAAAATCCAGACGTTGATTTCTCAGCTACTGTCTCGCGGATACCAGTTTGTTTTTACGTGGATCCCAGGCCATGTGGGTATTCCGGGTAACGAGGCGGCGGATGCGGCTGCAAAGTCTGCATGTCGCCTTCCGGAGTATTCCACCCGTACGCTCCCCTATATAGATGTGCAGAAATATTTCCGTCGCCATCTATTTGCTCTCTGGCAGGAATCTTGGGAAGCGTTATCTGGCACTCAGTTACGGACAATCAAGGACACGGTACAACCCTGGCATACCAGCTGCATGAATTCCAGGCGGGAAGAAGTGGTCTTAACCCGCCTGAGGATAGGTCATACCCGAGCCACGCATGGACACCTTTTGCGTGGCGATCCGGAGCCTGTCTGTACTACGTGTAACATTCCAATCTCCGTCGCACATGTCCTTCTTGATTGTCCACGATACGCTCGTGAGCGCCAGTCCGTTGGCCTGGGCCTTACACTGTCGTCAGTTTTAGGCAACGACCCAGTATCTGTAAATACAGTGCTGCGGTTTTGTTCCATAATTGATTTTATGAAGCAAGTGTAAGGATATTTTATTTCAGAGATTTTAGCCTTTTTAGATGACCGTATTTTTGGGTTTTTAACGTTTTAGTGTTTTTTACTTTGTAGCAATTTTAAGTTTCTGTTTTTAGCATTTTAAATGAAACGTTTTAATAGTTGTTTAGAGGTTTTTTTTTATCTATTTTAACCGTAGATTTTTAGTTTTTTAATGGGTGATGTTTTTAACACTTGACAGTATGTAATTTTACTTCTGGACTCGGGGCCCTAATGACCAAGTTGTCGACGGGCCCTTAAACCCGACACACTCACTCACCCCCAAGGAGTAACTGAAGTTTACCGTGTAAGAGCTAAGCGTGATGGCGTGCAGGTGGATACCCACACGCTGTTTCTCACTTTTGATCGGCTCGAGTTACCTCAGAAGATCAAGGCAGGTTACGAGGTTATTCCGGTCCGACCTTATATTCCACGGCCTATGCGTTGCTTCCAGTGCCAACGCTATGGCCATACTAAGACCTGTAAGACTTCGGTTGCGGTTTGTGGCAATTGTGGTAAGGATTCTCATGACGGAGCTTGTCCATCGGCTCCTAGCTGTGTAAACTGTCGAGGTAACCATCCAGCGACTTCCCGCGACTGTCCACGATACCAGGATGAGAAGGCCATCCAAGAGCTGCGGGTGAAAGAGCGTCTTTCTTTCTCCGAAGCCCGCAAAGGCCATCTAGCTCGCCAGCCTCCTCTCCTGAAGTTTGGTACTTTTAGTTCAATTGTTTCTACACCAGTGCCAAAGCGGGATATGGGCACTCAAACTTGCCCTATAGTCTCCACAACCGTCGCTCCTCGCATTGCAGTACCAGCTTCCACTTCCACCAGCTCCACGATCCTTCCCATAAGTAGTGAAACTCGGAAATTCAAAGTCACCCCGAAACGCTCCGATTTTCTTAAAGAGCCTTCTGACTGCCAGTGGAAGGTGTGCCCTTAAGGCCACTTCTTCACCTCCTCGGCGATCTCAATCCCAGGAGACTAGGGCGCGCAGTCGCGTGAAGCGGGATTCTCCACCTCCCGTGACCACTGGCAACCGGTTTGTACCTCTGTCTCAGGTTTCTAGTGACACTGACCCTCTTCCATCCGAGGAGCCTATGGAGCATGAACCTGCTCCACAAAGCCAGAGTCCCACGCGGAATCAGAAGGGCAAATTGAAGCGACAGCCGTCGACTAAATGAACTCGGTGACGAGCTTCTCCCTTTTTCCACAGGATGTCTATCTTACAGTGGAATACACGTGGCGTGCGCAGGCATAAATCAGAACTCCAACTGTTGGCTAATTCGCTATCCCCCAGTCTTTTCTGCCTGCAGGAAACCAAACTTAACCAACAGGATGCTTTCACCTTTCCTGGTTTTACTCCGGTGCGATGTGATTTACCACCGGAGCCTGGTACTCCTGCACATGGGGGTGTCATGCTGCTGATCCGCGACGACGTATTTTACCAGCCTATTATGCTCACTACTACATTGCAAGCTGTAGGCGTTACTGTGAATTTACCTGGTTTTTGTTTTACATTATGCTCCGTTTACCTTCCGCCTTCTTTCCCCTTAGCCATTGGGGACCTTTCTGATCTGGTGTCCCAGCTCCCAGCGCCCTACTTGTTGGGAGACTTCAACGCTCATCACCCTCTTTGGGGATCCCTTCCACAACCTTTCGAAGTTCGGCAAGTACCATCCTACTTCTTTGGGCATTAATCTGTCCAATTTTGAAATTATAACAATCTTTAATGTTATTAATTATAAATTTGCTATTCATTTTAATCGTATTGAGTTCTCGAGATCAATCTACTCATTAATAGTTGATAGGTTGGACAGTTATTTCTTCCAGAGCAACGTTTTCTTCTTTTAGAACAAGGTATACAAATTGCAGGAAGATTACGTTTTCTACATAAGTTAATATCGTGATCAAGTTCACCACAATGTTGACATGGAGGGTGTTTATTCAGACAATGTTTAGCAACATGTCCTAAATCATGACAATTGAGACATCTTCCTACGACAATATAGTCCTTGACCGATACCGACTGAAAACCAATGTACAATCTTTCTTGTTGTAAAATAATTTTCCTAAGTTTCGCAGATGTTTCGATTACATAATGTACGGTAGATCTATTCCTGGGTCCTGTCTTGAAGCGGATCTTAACTTCATTATAATCGTCCAAATTAATTTTGCCATCTAAATTTTGCAAAAAGATAGTTTTTTAATTCTTCTTCTGTCGTTCCTACTAGAACATCATATAAAATGAGAAGTGGTTGTCTTTTCTTTGGTAAATGAAATTCTAGATTATGTTTTTTCAAATCAGGGTTATTTTTAATTTTCTCAATATCTTCAGGCGAGTCAGTATCCACAATCACAAAATTTGGTGTAGAACGTATTGCCCTTATTTTAATTCCACTTGGTCCTGGTTTTAAAGATTTCGTAAAAATATCTTGTACTTTACGAGCATCGTTTATTGTTGTTGACTTAATAAAAACCGTGTTTTTGTTTTGTTGTAATTTATTCATTTCTATATTTTTATTAAATTCTGATTTTTTAATTATTTCTGCATAATTAGGTTGAATAATGGAAGATTTATTTATATGTGAGTCATTAGAGGTTTTCGATTGTGTATTTACTTCTCTTAAAGTTTTAACCTCTGTTTTAAGAGCTGTGATTTCAAAATTCTTATCGTTGTATAATTTAGCACATTTATTTATTATTAATAATAAATCAGCTTTCTTATCTGAATGGAATTTTTGTTTAGCTACCATTGTCTGTAATTCCAAAATATAATTGTTGAATTCTTCATCACAAGAACACTTATTGGAATTAGATATGGCAGTAATATTATGTTCATTTGGTTCGTCATCTTCATCAGAAGTAACTGGAAGATCTTCTTTATTTGCAGCTAAATGATATGTATTTATTTCAGAAACAATATTCATTAAACTATTATCAATGGAACTTGGTTCCTTAATCGTGTTGCTGGAACAATTTGACGTTGCATTTATATTATCTGATATTAATTTAGAATTTTCTGTATCAACCAACGTTGTAACCAAATTTTCATCCACATTTGACTTCATTTTAGAGTTTTCGTTACAGTTAATAGATGATTTTCTGTTTATTTTAAGTTCTGAAGACTCCTTAACACTCATTTTATATATAACTTAAGAAATAACCAGTTGTTACGATAAAATTCGAATTACCTATACTTTGGTTAAACATAACCAACATTTCAACACGAAAAACAGTCAAATATTCCAACTTTGGCTATGTTTCATACTGAGTATTAAAATAACCACAGTTTGTCACCAAAGACTTTAAATTATCTATACTTTGGATAATTATAACCAACATTTCAACACAAAAAAGTCACACGCAAATGTTTCAACTTTGACCATATTTCACATTGAATATTAATTTGTGCGTTTTGTATAGCTTAAGTATAAAAAATCCTGGTACAATTAACTGCAGAAAACGCTGGAGTTACAATAACACCCAATACTCATACAAGAAACACCAGAATATTAGAGATAAACAAAAATTAAATTCAGTTTGTACGAAGCATCTGTACTATGGTTAGACATAACCCAACATTTTGCCAAAAACAAGTCACTAGCAAATGTTTCAACTTTCACCGTATTTCGCACTAAAAGGTGATTTACACACTTGATACAACTCCAGTATAAGAGTATCCGATATACATAGTGCCGAAAACTCCAAAGATTCAAGTAATACTTAAGGTCTATATTAAACACTGGGAAAAAGCGGAATATATACGAAATTTGGAGTCAATGTATTAAGCACTTGGACACACGATAGCACAATTTTAGAAATGTTCATTATAGCGCATTCCTCTTGATTCCAGACCTACTAACATTCATGTAGCAGTCGTAACACTTTAGAAACCTAAATAATAGTTGAGATATAGTTGAACTATCATAGATCAGAAGATAATTGTGTTTATGAGAAGAGCGATGTATAGCTTGTTCCAACACAGACTAGGCCTACTCTGTAGATCCGTAGATAGGGACAAATAAATAAATAAACTCTGCCATACGTAGTTCTGACTTCTTAGTTTTATGTCAGAACGACGTGTTTTGGCTTTATTGTTTAAATGTGTACATATTTTGAAGCACATAGATAGTAGCAGAATCTTAAAAACTATGAAATTAACAATGAACAAAATTGACAAATATTAAAGTCTTGGTATTGTTTTTCTTAAAGAAAGGACGTAATGTCTTCTTCTGTTTATAGTTTCACTCTCATAAATTATATCTGGAGTTGGAGGTGTTGAAACTCCTCTTGAGGTGACATTACTAATTCTTGATGATTTTCTTAATGGTGTTGAGTTTGAAACCGGAAGTACAGCAGATGTAGAATGTTGGATCAGTTCGAAACATTTCTTGGATATCCAATCGGTTAAATTTTGTAAGGCATTGATAAGATTTGAATCACCAAATATATGATGAATATCATTTCCACGTAGAGGCTGACGCAGTAATTCAACAGCCTGACCAAATCTAGTGCACTCAAACGTAGTATGTTCAGGAGTATCATCAACCTGACAAATATCACATTCAAAAATGGATGATCTTTTTATTCTATATAAATAGGTATTATATGGGCCATGACCTGTAATAAAATGTAGAAGGCCATCTGTGGGATTAATGCGTTGTTTTAGTCTGGTACGTATATTAGGAAATAATTCATAAGTTCTTCCAGTATTGGAATTGTCCCATTCCATCTGCCACTCGTTTAATAAGGAGTTACGTATCATTAATTTGTTCTCACAATTTCTGCCAATGATGCTCTCAACTTTGACGAGATTATTTCTTTTCAACCAATAATGGGCTCCCCGTTGTCTAATTTTAAAGTCAATTGGCCATGTTCTTGTAGCCACCAAAAGAGCAAGAGTGGAGGTAGTAGATAGGGACAGAGGGAATCTCGTTAATCCATTCATGCGCGTCACTAATTAGATGACGAGGCATTTGGCTAGTCTGGGAACCGCGCCCAAAAAACGGGTTCCTAATTCCGGCTTATGTAGGTGGCCGTCACCTTGCCTCCTAGAATCTCATTTATCATATAATTTTAACTCATTCTATAGAGGCCACTAAAACTAACTTATTACTAAAACCCAAACACTAAAAACTAAAGAAACAATTAAAAGGGCAGCTAGGAGGCACTAGCCAATGGATTATAAAGTTTCTTTAAATGAAATATAATGTCGAAAACAAATATACATTACAAATCATGCACTCGCCTGGCCGGGATATTGGCGTATTCTAGGAAGGAGCTATGGATGTTCAAGCTCATCCTCAAGATACTCACGAGGCATTTGGCTAGATCTAGCGCCGAGGCGCCACTTACCATATTTTGGCCCAGGCGTGTTAACCTGTACGCGATATATCGCGAATGAGGTAGGACCACAGGTTAGACACGGGACGTACCTCTTCCCTGCAGTCCTCAAAGAGACTCCTCTGCTTCTTTCAACCACCACCTCAGTCGGGACTCGGTCGAATCAGGTAAGCGGGACCCCCGAAGGGGATGGGTGTTAGTTGGGCAGCTGCCCTTAACAGGGAAGCCGCTCGAAGGTCCCCACTCCGCCGAAGCGGACCCGCCGCCACGCCATAGCGTGACTCGCACTGATGGCACCGAACTTGTGTGGGTTGCCGCAGTCTGGTGTAAACGACCTCGCCGTGGCAACCCGAACCGGTCCAGCCGGTTTCCGTTCAGGTGGATGGAGTTTTCAGGCTCCCACCTGGTGCCATGTGCTGACCGTTAGGTCCGTTAGGCGCATAGCTCTGCCGACCCGCCAGGGTTCAAGGGGCCATTGTAGTCCATAAACGCGTGGTATATCTCTATGGACCCTCTCAACGCCATCAGGCTAACCGTCATCAGCGTTGACCTGTCCCCTAGTCCTAACTTCATGCCAGCCACAGTATTCCTTGGCATTGCCCCTCTCGTCCCGACGACGATCGGCAGAACCTCTCCATCGGGCTGCCCATATTCCCGACAGAGTGACGGCAGTAGAGCCTCGTACTTGCGCACTTTATCCTCCCGGGCTTGGTTTAAGTACTCCCCATCCTCGTGGCGGACTGTTACATCGACCGCGAAGACCCTTCCCTGGCGTGCTATCACCAGGTCCGGTTTGAGTCGTACTCCGCCCTCACCGAGGAGTTCTGGTTCTCTTGTAAGTACTGCTGTCTGGTCCCTTTCCAACTTCCGATAAAATGAAATCCTTAATTTCATCGTGCCGGCGGATCCTCATCCCCTTGGTGTGTATACATTGACCAAGTATGTGGCCCAGCGTTTCGAGTTTCACGCCACATTTGCGGCATTTTGGATCCACCTGGCGATTCGCCCTATGTAGCGTTGTTCGGTTCCCTGTGGTGTTCGTCCTCAACTTCATCGCCGTAATGAAACGGCTCGGCTTGAGGAGTCCCGGGTCGCGGAATATCGCGTTAGCAATTTTATCTCCGGCGAGGAACTTAACCGCGCGACCTTGCGCAGGGAGGGCCGCCCAATCCGTCAAATCCTGTTTCCCCATACGCCTCTTCCAACGGTCCACGTCTTTCGACGTGTAAGGAACTGTGAGGCGTACGGATTGCGCCAGCCTATCCAGACGAGCCTTCAAGGCTGGACGTAATGCCTGAGCTACCGGGTCAGCGGAATCGCATTGCCGGAGCCCAAGGTTGAGGGCCTGGGACACTACAGTAACGTCTAGTCTCTGTACTCCCATTCCACCGTCCTTCCGGGCACAGTGTATTAAGAAGTCGGTAGTGCCCTGGATTAAGTGGTGGATTTCCCTAGTGACAACCCTCACCTCTGCGTAATGGCTGGCACAGCCAGCGCCATCTGATGTAGGAAGTGCGGGATCACGTAGGTTGAGAGAAGAGACATTTTCTGTGCCGGTTTCAGAGCTAGCTTCGTAATCCTATTCAGTGCTGTCTTGAAGTGCTCTTTCGTCATTTTGAAGTCGATACCATCGCATGGTGATATCGATACTCCTAGGTACTGTAGGCGGTCCTCAGGCCCCGCGCATGGTACCTTATCCCCATTCAGAAGTTTCAGACCGGGGTCCACCAAGTGCCAGGAGTCCCTGGTTCGGACGACCTGGAAGGCGAAGCTTTTTTCCAGCCGCTACGCTCATTCCGAGGTTGCGCAGGTAACTGTCCGTGACGCTCAGCAGTTTACTAGCCTTGGAGACGTCCGACGCCACAAGAATGAGGTCATCGGCAAAGGCTAAACAAGACAAATTGGTGTCGCCAACTATCTTGTACCCCGGCATCGACTCCAATTTGAGTAAAAGCGGCTCCATTATCAAGTTGAAGATCATAGGCGAGAGAGGGTCTCCTTGTTTGACTCCCCGCTTAAGGGCCACTTCCACTTCAGCATCCCCTACTTTTATTTTCGTGCTCACATCCTGATAGGACTGGACCACCATATTTGCCAAGTATGATGGTATGCCCTTCCTTCGGAGGGCGGCGCCAATCGCCTGGTGGGGTACAGTGTCGAATGCCTTAGAGACATCTAACTGTACCCCCACCATCCCGTCTGCAATCTTGGATTGCCTCAGTACCTCAGAATATTCGCACGTTGTTAAAGCAGCCAGCTTCTGCCACAAACCCCTTCTGCCTAGGGGCCAGCCGAACCACTTTCCTCAGCCTTTGATCGATCAACCCCCAGAAGAGTCGACCGACCATGGACCCAATTGTCAAGGGACGATAGTTCGTGACCTTAGACGGGTCCTTTCCTTGCTTGGGAATTAATGTGGTCCGGCATGTCTTCCACGACCCGGGTGTAGCACCCAAAAGTAGGGCCGCGTTATATAAGGCGCTCAGCACGGTTGCAGCTGGCGAGGCAGCAACCGCGGTTTGCCTGATTCCATCAATACCGGGAGCTGAAGTCTTTTTAATTCGTGGCGCCCTTCGGCGCACCTCATCTGGGGTGAGCAAGTGGCACACTGAATCCCTAGGGATATCAGGGTCACCGTCCAAACCATCGGTATCGAATAAGACTTGGCGTGGTTGTGTGCCCCAGAGAGTCATACAGGGTTCTAACGTCATCGGGCTTCGGCGCCTGCGCCTTATCCCTCTCACCTGTCGGGTCTGTACCCCCCAGGACGTGTCTGGCCAGAACTCTAGGATCCTTCTTAAAGAGGTCTAGTGTTCTGGCGTAGCGGAACCCTTTCTTCGCCTTCTTCGTCCCTCGTCCACGCCTACGACGAGGTTGTCGCCCTGAGCGCTGGTCGGCACCTGCAGCGGGTAACAGGTACTCTAACACTTGGTCATAGAGCGAATCTATGGCCTCCTGTGCGTCCTGCTCATTAGCCTGACCGCGCAGTGTGGCTTCTTTGGCAACGTTGACCAGTCTCCCCGCCGCTACGGATAAGTCTGTGAAGGTTTGCCCTAGGAAAACTTCCGTCAGGTTACTTCTCCACAGGATATCCGCAGGTGTATAGGCGGGCACGGATGCACCATCAGGTGCCCCTAAAGGCAACTCAGCAGCCTCACCGACCCCCCCGGCTATGCCGCTTGAGGGAGCGCTGCTTTCATCTTCCGAGTCGTCCTCCGTGTTGGAATCCTCCTCGTCGAAATCTCCGCTGTTCAATGGACGCAAGGCCCTTAAATAGTGAACTAACAGTTTCTTATAGTCCGCTAGGCGGCGTCTATCAGAAATCTGTTTGTTCGTGAGTCCTTTACCCATACGAGTCGCCAACTCCACATTAATGTACTTCGACCCCGCTAACTCCACCTCCAACTTCGCCATTTTGTGTAAGTCCTCCTCAGAGAAGAGAACTGATCTCGTGCTGGCACTGGGTTCCATTTGCGTGGCGACCCTGCGCCTGTCTGCCCTACGTGCAACATCCAACTTTCTGTGGCCCATATCCTTATAGACTGTCCGCAATACGCTCGTGAGCGCCAGTCGGTTGGCCTGGGGTGTACGCTTGCCTCAATTTTGGGTGACGACCCGGTGTCTGCCTGTAAGGCGCTGCGGTTCGTTGCACAAATTGGGTTCGCAAAGCAAGTATAACGTGTTTTTAGTGTGAAATTTTTTTTAACGTTTTAACATAGGTTTTTGTGTTTTACGTTTTAGTGTTTTAAGTGCTTAGTTTTAATGTGTTTTAGCTTAGATCTTTTACACATTTTAATGAATGGTTTTACCAAGATTTAACTTAGCGCACTCATGTGCCGTTTGGTGATTTTATCTGTCTGCGTTTTTAGTTGCCATTTTAAACTTCAGTTTTTAGGCGAGTTTTAGATTTTTTATTTTCTGACCTAGGGCCCAAATGACGTAGTTGTCGACGGGCCCCTAAACTCCATCCATCCATCCATCGTGCTGGCCCGAGACCCGGCGCTGGGAGGCTCGGCTCTGGCCTCATTTCTCTTAATGGGATGTCGGTCTCTCGTGTTGGGAAAGTCCTCTTTTCGTCTCGAACCCCTCTCCACATAGTATGCATACCATTTTATCCGCTAGAGGGGGCGCCCCCTTACATTTGGGGAGGTGGCAGAGCATAGAATGTTTACGATCGGTGGTTTTACCACATAAGCGGCATCGGTAATCCACCTCGGTACCTGCATGGCGCATTGTAATGTGCTCTAGCAGGTCCTTTAGCCCCATCGCTCTATAGCCTCCGCCACCTGACGTTTGGCATTTCACGCACATGGTAGTCTCCCAAGGGAGAGATACCACGTAGCGTGTTTGGGTAACCGTTGCAAAAGCTTGTTGGTCAACTATGGTCCCCGCCTGAATGCAGGGAGGCGCGGAACCTGACGCCTCCCCTTCCCTCTTCTCGCCTGTGTCGTCATCAGTGGTTCTTCTGCCAGTTAGGGGAGGTAAAGAACCATGTCCCTCCCCCGTCCGAGGCTGGGCCAGAAAACCTGAAAGAATCGGGAATAAGAGGACAGGGGTGATTAGCCCGTTGCCCAATACCAAATCAGGTCTTAGTTTCAGACACCAACTCCTAGCAACAGCCCCACCCGTCGCATCATCGGTCGTTGGGCTGAGTTGCAACTCCGGGTGCACAATAGTACGGACCCGCCTGACTATCCGAAACCGCTAGGCTGCCCTCTCGGGCCTGCAGAAGGGCGACTGCAGTCAGACCTTAAGGCATGGCGATTGTCTGGGAACCGCGCCCAAAGAACGGGTTCCTAATTCCGGCTAATATAGGTGGCCGTCACCATGCCTCCTAGAATCTCATTTAACATATCAATTTAAAAACTCATTCTATAAAGGCCACTAAACTAACTTATTACTAAAAACCAAACACTAAAAACTAAAGAAAAACTAAAAAGTGACCTCAAAAAATTAAAAAGGCAGCTAGGAGGCACTAGCCAAATGGATTAAAAAATTATTAAATAAAATATATAATGACGAAAATTAAAATAGATATTAAAAATCATGCACTCGCCTGGCCGGGATGTTGGCGTATTCTAGGAAGGAGCAATGGATGTTCAAGCTCATCCTCAAGATACCCAGTGCGATATCCTCCATATTTCTGCCACTAAACCCCCACGACCTCAGGAAATCTCTCGTCTCTGGCGGGACACACCCCCTGGAACCGAACACCAAGGGTTGGATTGAGAAAGTATCAACCTCAGGGTGAATGGCCCGAATGGGGGCGTCGAGATGTTGGTATTTGTCGACCTTCTCGAGCTCCGCCTTGGCAAGAGATTCCCCGTCCTCGTACCTGATGGTGACATCGATAACGGTGGCTTCGCTACCTCTGACAACCACCAGGTCGGGCTTGAGGCGCTGTCCGTCCTGTACCAGGAAGGAGTGCTCGTGATACACCGTGGTCGGAGGGGGATCATTCGATTTGATCTTGTTGAAGACCTTTACCACGGTGTCATGCCTCCTGATCCTTGCGGGCTTGGTAGAGACACACAAGCCTAGAATATGACCTGCTGTCTCCACCGCAGCGCCGGCAGTTGACATCGGCGTCAGGGTTATATCTGGACTCAACGACCCGACAAGATTGAGTATTTGTCCGGAGTTTAAGAGCCTCCGTAAACCTTGAAGGTTTAAGCAGCCAAGGTTTAAGGAGCCACTTATTACCTATCGGGTCGGCATAAAAGGAGCCCACCCCTTTCCCCTGAGAGGGACAGGAGGACCAAGCACTCCACTCACTGGTCTTCAGGAACAGCTTGTGGGAGTTGATGTCCCTAAGAGAAGCGGGCCAATGCAAGCCCAATGTCTCAGAAACATGCTGGAGCCTAGATGTTAAATGGCTCTCCTCCAGAACGGCCTGTGCCAGAGTATCGGCTCGATCCAACAGGGTCTTCCCAGCCCGCAAGAAGGCGAGAGGAACCAGATTGGCCAACTTGGGCAAACCCAGCCCCCCGTCCCTCCTACGGCTGTAGAAGAACCCCGTGGCCACCGACTTTGGCAGATGTAAGAAACGCTTGACGACCTGCCGAAGCCTCTCGTCAACGTCGGCCAAGAGAGTTCTGGAGGGTGGCTCAACAGTGGCGAGGTACAAAAACCGAGGTATAATGTACCTCACCAACAGCTCCAGCTTCTGCCACGGCTTGAGAGGAAGGCTCGCTAGGCGCTCAGCAGCGGCTACCAGGTGATCTCTGAAGGCATTGCCTACTTGACCGCCCCATGGATTTATGTCCTTGCCCAGGTACATCAGAAAGTCGGCGGGCTTGGCTACGGGTATCGGATCGCCCTCCAAAAGGAGGCCTGGATCCGTCGTTGCCCAGGTCTTCCTACCCACGACGATGCGAAAACATGAGAAATTTAAAAAAAAATTATTTTTGTTCTTTAACGACGCTGTCAATTGCCAGGATCACATCAGCGTCGCCGGTGTGCCGGAATTTTGTCCCGCAGGAGTTCTTTAACATGCCAGCAAATCTACTGACATGGAGCTGTCGTTTTTAAGCACACTTAAAAACCATCGGTCTGGGCCGGATTTGAACCCGCGACCTTGGGATCCGTAGGCCAGCGTCTAACCAACTGAGCCACCCAGACCGACACGAAAACATGAGGACTTTGGCGGCGACGGGGTAAGGCCAATGGGGCGAAGTCCATGACAGAGCTCGTCTATCATGGATTGCACTTCCTCTGGACTTCCGCCCACCAGAACAATATCGTCCGCAAATGCCAAGATGTTTAAGCGTTTATCTCTAAACGCAATCCCCGTGGGCATGTCGGCTACCCTACGCAGCACCGGGTCTAGGGCAAGGTTGAATAGTAAGGGCGAGAGGGGGTCGCCTTGTTTGACCCCTCTTGTGATGGCTAAGCGTTGACCGGTTTCAAGTTGGGTGTAGATGTCCCGGTGCATGTCCCCAATTAGGCCAACCAGGTGGGGATGGAAACGTTGGACCCTCAAACCGCTGAGGACAGTTTTCACAGTTTTTAGTTGTTATTTTAAGGTTCAACTTTTAGCCAGAAAAGTTAATGAGTGTTTTTAAATTTTAAACTTTGACCTAGGGCCCAAATGACCTAGCTGTCGACGGGCCCTTAAACCCCACCCACTCACCCACTCACTTTAGGGTTTGAAGGAGTGATGGGGAGGGGTATAACCCCTCCCCGTATGGAGAATTTATTTGATATGATGATTGTGTTGGTGTTTTGGTGAATTGATTTTATGGTGAGTGAGTTGTGATGGTTATTAGGAGGATTATTCCTCCTAGTATTTTGATTTTTGAGGGAAAGGGTAAATTTTACCCTTTCCATTAGTTTTTTGTTAGTGGGAGTATAGAGTTGTTTTGTAGGTGTGAGGTTGTGTAAAAGTAGGTTGGAGTTTAAGAATGTTTTTGTTTTGGTGGTGAAAGTTTTAAATGGATTGTTATTATGGAATGTTTTTGTAAATATGTTGAATATTTGAATTTTGAATTGTTTTTATATTATATGTTAATTGTAATTTGTAATTTGTATATGTTTGTTATTTATTGATATTAAATTTTGTTATTGTAATAATGAAAGTTTAATTGATTTTGGTAATTGGTGTAATTTATTGTATGTGTAATTGATTTTTTAGTTTTGGAAATTGTTTTGGAATCTTATAAATTTTTAAAATTATTGGTTGTGTTTGTTAATAAAATATTTTAAGTAGTTGGTTTTTGAAAATTCATTATTTATTTTAGAAATTGTTTTGGAAATTTAAAATTTTTAAAATTATTGGTTGTGTTTGTTAATAATATAATTTAAGTAGTTGGTTTTTGAAAAATGATTTATAATATTATAGGTGTATTGAAATTGTTTTTAATTGTTATATTTTGTTATTTAAGTAGAGGTATTTGGAATTTGGTATAATATTTTGAATTATTTAGTTTGAAAATAAATTTAGATGAATTAATAAATTTTATTATTTTGGAATAGAAGTTTTGTTGTTTTTTGTAAAAGTTTTAAGTTTAAAGAAATGTAGATTTTTATTTTATTTTGATAAATAGAGTTTATTTTGTTTGGATGATATGTGAATTATTGAATGGATGATTTATTGAAAATGTATTTAAGAAGATTGAAATTGAAATTGGTATTGTGTATTTGATATTGTATGTAAATAATATTTTAAATAAGAAAGAAAGTTGGATTGTTTGTAGTTGTATTTATTGTTTTGTTATATATAATTTTAAATTTTTCGTATTTTAATATGGAAAGTTTGATTTTATTTGGTAAGATATATGAATTATTGTTTTTAAATAATATAAAATAGATGTTATATTTTATTTATAGTAGGTTATGTATTATGTATTTGAATATTTTTGTTTTAAATTTTGGTATTTTTTAAGTAGTTTGGTTTGGTATATTTAAAATTTATTAGGTGTTTAAAAGTTTAATTTGAATTGTTATTTTGGTATTGATTGGAATTTTGATGTGAATTATAGTTTTGGATTTAAAATTTATAAATTTTTAAAAATTAGTAGTTTTGAATTTTGAAAATTTTAAAAAGTTGTTAGTAAATTTTATGTTGAGTAAATGTTTTATGTAAAATTTTAAATTAGTAAGTTATTTAAATTGTTTGATTTTTGGTAAAGATTTATATTTTTAAAGATGTATTGAATGTTATGTTAAATTGTAATTTGTTTTGAGTATTTTGAAATATGTATAAATAATTGATTTGTATATTGTTTTTGGATGTTTAAATTATAAATTTATATGTATTATTGTTTAAATAGTTGAATGCTGGATACCAGTATTCATTGATACCGGTTACCGGTATTTTGTTGTATTATTGTAAATTGTAATTAACTGGATACCAGTTAATTTTTTATACTGGATACCAGTATGTTGTATTGTAAATTGGTAGCTTTTATATTTTGTATATTTTGTTTTTATTTTTATTTTATTTTAAAATTATCTGAATTATTGTAGTTTTTTGTATATATTTAGTTGAAATAAATTTATGGAATTTGGAAATTACGTCCCGGTATAAGTAGTTAGGAACCGGGATGGAAATTTTCAGATTTTATTTATTTATTTATTTATTTATTTATTTATTTATTTATTTGTCCCTATCTACTGACTGGACTGAGTAGGCCTAGTTTGCGTTAGAACTAGCTGTACAAAGCTCTACTCGAAAATACAATTATCTTCGGATCTATGATAGTTCAACTATATTTCAACTTTTATTTAACTTTCTTATGTGTTATGACAGCTACATGAATGTTAGTAGGACTGGATTCAAGAGGAATACATTATAATCAACATTTCTAAAATTGTGACATCATATGTCCAAGTGCTCAACA
Source organism: Tenodera sinensis (assembly GCA_030765045.1). Taxonomy (NCBI): domain Eukaryota; kingdom Metazoa; phylum Arthropoda; class Insecta; order Mantodea; family Mantidae; genus Tenodera; species Tenodera sinensis. The sequence continues at coordinate 246,806 of JAUKNM010000063.1, read as the reverse complement.
CATTGACTTCAAATTTCGTGTTTATTCTGTTTTTCCCAGTGTTTAATACAAACTTTAAGTGTTATTTGAATCTTTGGAGTTTTCTGCACCGATGTATACCAGATTCTCTTGTACTGGAATTGTATCAAGTGTGCAAATCATCTTTTAGTGCGAAATACGGTGATAGATGAAACATTTGCTAGTAAATTGTTGGTAAATGTTGGGTTATGTCTAACCAGAGTACGGATGCTTCGTACAAACTGAACTTAAATTTTGCTTAATTTCAAATATTCTGGTGTTTTTCTATGAGTTTAGGGTGTTATTTGAAACTATAGCATTTTCTGCAGTTAATTGTACCAGGATTTCATATACTAAGTTATACAAAAAGTATAATTTAGTTTTCAGTGTGAAATACGGTCAAGTTGAAACATCTGAAATAGGCTAAGTAGGCCTAGTGCTTCAGTGAAAAGTGCGGTTAAGTCTGACCAGAGTACAGCACTTCAAACTTTTAACACTTCTGAACTTAAACATAATAAGTGTTGTTTATAATTATTGGCTGTTTATACAGCTATTTGAAAATCTGTTCAACAACTAGGAATGGAAATGAATGCTGAGGAATCATCAAATAAACCAAATAGTCAAACAATCATTGAAAATAGAGAAAATGTTGAAGTGAGATCATCGAGTTCCGGTTCAAATGTACAATGTACAAAGAATAATGCTTTGGAATCAAACATAGCTCATCCGATTGACAATCATGACGATCTTGCTGTTACTTCAGAGGATGATGAGGATTCTAATGAAAATAATAAAAACGCTAGTCCAAACATAATTCAACATTGTAATGATGAATTTAATACTTACATTTTAGAAATACAAACAGTCATAGCTAAGCAGAAACTTCTTACGGGAAAGAAAATCGATCTTCTGAATTTATTAAATAAGTGTACTAACCTTTACCAAGAGAAACTTCTTGAAACGGCAGCACTTAAAGCAGAGGTTAAAACTTTGAAGGAAATAAATGTGCAAATCAATGCTTCAATAAGTTCTAAATTCTTGTCTACATCACCTAATACTTCAAAATGTTTTGCGGATGTGATTAAGAAACCTGAATTATATAAAAGTGTATTGATTAACAAAACTGAACAACAACCTAAAAATACAGTTTTCGTAAAATCTACAACAGTTCAAGACACTCGTAAAGTACAAGAAATCTTCACTAAGTCCTTGGACCCGGGTAAAAGTGGAATTAAAATCAGATCTATTAGATCCACGCCTAATTTTGTGGTTGTTGATACTGACTCTGCTGAGGATATTGAAAGGATTAAAAATAATGATAAATTAAAACAACATAATTTTGAATTCCAGTTACCCAAGAAAAGAAAACCTCTTCTAATTTTATATGATGTCCTTGTTGGAACACAAGAAGATGATCTTAAAAATAACATTTATTTACAGAACTTGGATGGCAAAATTCCTATTGAAGAATTCAATGAAAATGTAAAAATTCGTTTTAAAACGGGACCTAGGAATAGAACTACTGTCCATTATGTTATTGAAGCATCCTCATATATTAGAAAAATGTTATTATAACAAGGAAGATTATATATTGGATTTCAGTCTGTCTCTGTTAAGGACTATATCGTTGTGGGAAGATGTTTAAATTGCTATGACCTGGGACATGTGGCCAAACATTGTTTAAATAAAAATCCCCCATGTCAACATTGTGGTGAACTTGACCATAAAATTGATAATTGTAGTAAACGTAAACTTCCTTCTATCTGTATTCCATGTTCTAAAAGAGGTAAACGATGTCTTGGAAGAAAAGTGTGTCCAACTTATCAATTATTAATGAGTCGTTTAATCTCAAGAACTGAATATGATTAATTTGAATAGAAATATTAATATCTATAATACTAATCAAGATATACTTAAAATTGGACAGATTAATGCTCAAGGAAGTAAACTTGTCATGGCTGAACTTCGGAAAGTGGCAGAGGATTTACGTCTGGATATTTTGGCTATACAAGAACCTTACAGTCGCAATGGGAAAATACCTTATCTTCCTGTAGGTTCTAGGACTATTGCGACAGGTGAAAACCCTAAGGCAGCTATAGTAATTTTTACTAATAATCTGCAGGTTGTTCAGGTGTCTCAGTTTGGGGATGATCACATAAATTGTGTCGAAATCTCATGCTCCAAGGATAGAATAATAATAGCAAATATTTACTGCCAATTTAGTGATTCCATTGATAATTATCTTGCAACAATACAAAATATTTGCTTGACGTACCGTAACTCCCCTGTTTTAATCTTGGCAGATGCTAATGCTAAATCACCGTGGTGGAATAGTTCTACAAGAGATGCTAAAGGTGAAAAACTGGAAGAATTGAGTGAGTTGAATCTTCAAATAATGAATCGCCCAAATAACCCACCGACATATAGTGGACGTGCTGGAGTTGTGAGTAATATTGACATCACACTTTCCAACTCAAAAGCTGCAAATTTAGTACACAATTGGATGGTAGGTCAGGACATGACTTCCAGTGACCATAATCTAATCTATATGAATATAAATTGTAATTTTAAGCATTCCATTAGTGCACTCAGTCCTTCTAAAAGATATAACTTGAAAAAGGCTAATTGGGATAAATTTCAAGTCATTTAGGTTACCTGAACGAATTTCTTTTAATGATAACATAAATCGTAAAGCCAAGGAACTTACAGAAGCCATTCAAGCTGCTATGGATGTCAGCATACCATACTTTAGACCTTCGAAAACAATAGATATGGTATGGAGTGATAAACTTCAAAAATTACGATCGAAAATGAGGAAGGCCAGAAGACTTTATCAACATTCTGTTATACATGCTGAACGGCAATTCCATTTACAAGTTTATAGAGAGCTTAAAGATAAATTTCATCTTCTCTTACTAGAGACCAAGCAGAAATCTTGGGAGAGTTTTGTTGATACTAATTTAAAGTGTGATGTATGGGGTATGCCATACAAACTTGCTGCTGAAAAAATTAAACTGCCAGATACTATATCAACTCTATTAAAGCATGATGGTACTTTTACAACATGTTGGCTTGACACAATGAACACATTAGTGGATGTTCTTCTGCCATCTGACGATGAGAAATTGGACACTGTTAGTCAACGTGATTTGAGATATCAATTCAAAGATTGAAAACCAAGCACTGGAATTGTAATTCCATTCAATCGTGATGAAATAATGTATGCTATTGCACAGCTAAAATTAAAAAAGGCACCTGGACCTGATGGCATACCGGCTGAGGTTTTACAGTTCATTCAGCCTATCATTACACCTTATCTTACTGACCTTAACGAATGTCTTATTCAGGGCAAGTACCATACATTTGGAAGTGTGCCAACATGATAATTTTGAAGAAATCTGCTGATAAAGATGTCACTTTGCCTAAATCGTATAGACCAATTTGTCTTTTGAACATCCTTGGCAAATTGCAAGAAAAATTACTTTGTTCAAGGTTGAATGATCATAGAGCTCTTAAAGGAATAAATGAAGCTCAATTTGGCTTTTGTAAGGGCAAGTCTACTGAAGATGCAATCCATTCAGTATTACATTCAATACACAACAGAAGTAATCCAAAGTATATATTGGCCATTTTCTTAGACATACAAGGTGCATTTGACAATCTATGGTGGCCTGCCTTATTCAAACGCTTTCGCGACCTTGATGTACCTAGATGTCTTTATGAGAGTTTAAAGAGTTACTGCACAGAACGACGCATAACCATACAAGGATTAAATCACATAATAACTAAACAGATTTCAAAAGGTTGCCCTCAAGGTTCGGTTTTGGGACCTACTTTTTGGAATATTACCATTGAACCTCTTTTAGAACTGCTGCATAACGATATAGATGTTTTAAAAGTTACGGCTTATGCAGATGACATTCTGATACTTTTTGAGGGCAATTCAAGATTAGAATTAGAAAATAAAGGCACTAACATCATGCTGAAAATTAACAACTGGTGTAATGATTATAAATTACAGTTGGCTCCAAAGAAGACAACTTACGTAATATTTAAAGGAAAACTGAAGAGAAATCCAATAATTAAATTGGGAAATTCTAATATTCTCCGATTTCATGATATGAAATATCTAGGTCTGCAATTAGACGAGAGATTGAATTTCATAAAGCATATGCATCATGTTAGATTAAAACCTGAAAAATTTATGATGAAACTATGCAACATTGGGCAAAACAAATTTCGACTTCCACTTACACATACACGTGTTTATCATAATTCTATATTTGTAGCAATTATGGCATATGGCGCCAGTGTATGGGCACATAAGGCTAGAGTGGTGCGTGTAAAACAACTTTTACGGAGTACTCAGAGGAAGATTTTAATTCGGATGACTGGTGCTACCACTACTACCTCCACTCTTGCTCTTTTGGTGGCTACAAGAACATGGCCAATTGACTTTAAAATTAGACAACGGGGAGCCCATTATTGGTTGAAAAGAAATAATCTCGTCAAAGTTGAAAGTATCATAGGCAGAAATTGTGAGAACAAATTAATGATACGTAACTCCTTATTAAACGAGTGACAGATGGAATTGGACAATTCCAATACTGGAAGAAGAACTTATGAATTATTTCCTAATATACGTACCAGACTAAAACAACGCATTAATCCCACAGATGGCCTTCTACATTTTATTACAGGTCATGGCCCATATAATACCTATTTATATAGAATAAAAAGATCATCCATTTCTGAATATATTTGTCAGGTTGATGATACTCCTGAACATACTACGTTTGAGTGCACTAGATTTGGTCAGGCTGTTGAATTACTGCGTCAGCCTCTACGTGGAAATGATATTCATCATATATTTGGTGATTCAAATCTTATCAATGCCTTACAAAATTTAACCAATTGGATATCCAAGAAATGTTTCGAACTGATCCAACATTCTACATCTGCTGTAATTCCGGTTTCAAACTCAACACCATTAAGAAAATCATCAAGAATTAGTAATGTCACCTCAAGAGGAGTTTCAACACCTCCAACTCCAGATATAATTTATGAGAGTGAAACTATAAACAGAAGAAGATATTACGTCCTTTCTTTAAGAAAAACAACACCAAGACTTTAATATTTGTCAATTTTGTTCATTGTTAATTTCATAGTTTTTAAGTTTCTGCTACTATCTATGTGTTTCAAAATATGTACTCATTTAAACAATAAAGCCAAAACACGTCGTTCTGACATAAAACTAAGAAGTCAGAACTACGTATGGCAGAGTTTATTAATTTTTTTATTTATTTATTTGTCCCTATCTACTGGGGCCGGAAGTTTGGCGGTAACCCCCTGCCTGAGAGCAAAGAGAAGTACACAAGTGAACAGGGCGACCTGCGTGTGTACGCGGCCCTCAAATACTGCCAAACTTGCTGCCGGGTCCTCGTCCCCCGGCCCTGGGCAACAGGTTTCAGTACCTGTTGGCGGAGAGCAGCTAAACATATCGGACACGGAATCTTGTTACAAATCGATAAAGATCTCGACATGGCGACTCCGATCCCCAAAGATGTAATGGGTTCAACCCCCAATCCAAAGACGGCGACAACCAAGCCTGTCCCAAAAGACAGCAGAACCAGAGAGCAACGAAAGGCCCAAGCGGTCAAGGCTGCAGTGGTCAACCAGGCGACCCCCAGCAAAATAACCGAACCAAACAAAATGACCAACACAAAAGCTGCAGTGGTCAACCAGGCGACCCCCAGCAAAATAACCGAACCAAACAAAATGACCAACACAAAAGCTGCAGTGGTCAACCAGGCGACCCCCAGCAAAATAACCGAACCAAACAAAATGACCAACAGAAAAGCTGCAGTGGTCAACCAGGCGACCCCCAGCAAAATAACCGAACCAAACAAAATGACCACCACAAAAACCAAACCAGAACACAACGAAGCAACCACGCTAAACCAAAAGAACACGTCAAGCAACAATCAGACGACCCGCATGTCAAAAGAGGTCAACCAGGCGACCTCAGCCACCAAGGAGGTCAACCAGGCACGGAAGGCGCAGACGGTGAAAGCTGCAGTGGTCAACCAGGCGACCCTCAGCAAAAGAACTGAAACAAACAGAGTGACGACAAAAACCAACCCAGAACACAAAGAAGACAACGATAAGATGACCCAAAAGAACACATCGGGCAACAATCAGGCGACCACCTGCCCAAAAGAGGTCAACCAGGCGACCTCAGCCACCACACAAGAGGTCAACCAGGCGACCTCAGCCACCATCCAAGAGGTCAACCAGGCGACCTCGTGCGCCAAGGAGGTCAACAGGGCGACCTCCAACGCACGTCAGCTCGGCGACACATCGAAAGTGCACGAAACAATTCAGGACACCCATCGCACCACTCGCGTCGACACGAACAGCACTACGTGGAATGAAAACCGAGAAATGACGAAATCAGACAGAACAGAACCCACCGCAACAGAACAAATCCCACGAGCTGGAGCCGAAATTGAACCCAAGCAGTCCACCGATACTCCAGACGACGCCGACCAAAACGACAGCGACCAACCCAGTACGTTTGCCGACATACTAAGTATGCTCAACGTCTGGATGCTGAAAGAGAAAAATATGACGATGACCAAGAAAAAGGAGCTTATTGGATTACTCGCCAAATTGAGCAACTGCCACGAAGAGGTAGTCAAGCAGACCCCTCCGAAGGAGTGTCGCCTTGCCGTGGCGGAGGGGCTCAGTACCTGAACCAGACGGCCTACTAAGTTTTCTTTCGACTACTGGTAGGCAAGAGGTGAGGGGAACCAAAGAACATTCCAAACGGGTAGATGGGGCTCGGTAGTCTTGGTCGACAACTCATCTAGGAGAAGAGGACTCCGAAATCAAACTCCCTCAGGGGCTCCTACTACGGTAGGTACGGGTTTGGCGTACCCGGGGCCCCGAGCCATACTCTCGACTGGGTTCCTCCAAGAGGTGAGAGGGCACATGCCAAACGCCCAATCAACTTTGGTCCACTTTTGTGTTTGACCTCCCTCCTGATACCTCCCTGTACACAGTCTGACGGATAACCTACGCGCGGGTTGGAGGATGGGGTGACGCAAGGGGTGACTGGGTAATCGCGTAAGTCCCAGCCCCTGGTTATCATGTAGGATCTGTGTACGTATCCGCTGATAGAGGTCAGTCCCGGGGAGGGGCCATTGCATGAGCTGATGCACTCCTGAAGGCGATTGGGTCCCTCTGTCTATGCATTGGGAGGTGAGACCCTAGGGTGAGCAAGGTCCAGGCCAGGACTCTCACCTAAGCCGGGGTGGCGCCCAGGAAGTGAGCATGCCATCGGAGACATTTGCAATGGTGGAGGATATCATCGCCATGGGACATCCCAAACAAAATACAAAAAACCAGAAAACGATTGGAAAGGAAGTAGCAGAGTTGAGTGGTCCTCGCTACTTAATATTTACTAGAACTGAGGAAGGAAGGAAATTTACATCGGTGAACCCATTTGTTATCCAAAAGGGTCTTGATAAAATAGCTGGCCCAGTGAAGAACTGCACAAGAGCTCGCAACGGCACGCTCCTGGTTGAAGCTAATTCAGCATCCCAGGCGGCTACTTTACTTAAGGCGAATATGTTAGCTAGCTATCCGGTACGCGTAGAACTGCATAGGACTTTGAACTCCTCCCGTGGAGTTGTGAACACCCGGGCATTGGACGGCATGTCCAATGAGGAGATTCAGGAGAACCTCGAAGATCAAGGTGTAACAGCAGTATACCGGGTTCAGAGAAAAGATGGAGGCGAATATCTGCCTACCCGTACCCTTTTCCTTACCTTTAATCGGGTTGATCTCCCGCAAAGGATAAAGGCTGGGTACGAGGCCATTGAAGTAAGACCTTACATTCCGAGCCCGCTTAGATGCTATAAATGCCAACGCTTTGGTCATACAAGTGACACGTGCAGTGGTAGAGCTACCTGCGTAAACTGTGGAGGCATCGCCCATGACGATGACTGTACCTCACCTCCCAGTTGTATTAACTGCAGGGGAGAACATCCAGCAAACTCCCGAGAATGTCCCCGTTATGTGGAGGAAAGAGCTATCCAGGAGATCCGGGTTAGAGAGAAGGTGTCCTCAGAAGCCCGAAAGCTCTTACGTTTGCGACAGCCCGCTATCCCGAATTCCGGTACCTATAGCTCGGTTGTAGCTAAACCAGTACCGTGTCGGGAAATCGCAACTCAAACTAGCGATATAAATGGGGCAACAATCTCAGACAAAATTCTTGTAGCTAGGTCACCTCCAAAGCCTCAGACATCACCTAAGTCCGCCAGAGCATCTACAAATACCGCAGTTCAATCCAGCAGACCAGGAAGGTCGCCAATAAAGAAGGCGAGCTCAAAAAGTAGACCGATTGTATACGATGTGACACCGATGAAGTTTAAGACCCAGTATCAAAGATCTGATTTCCTCAAAGACAATAAGATATCTCGCAAGGCACCAAAGGGAAAGAAAAGCCCAAAAACATCTCCCAGGAGATCCTCTTCGGAGGAATCCTCTGGGATGACTACAGACCGGCGAATGTCATCTTCGCCGGTCTCCGTGTCCAATCGGTTCGAGGCTCTCGAACCAAAATTCAGTATCGGAACACGGACGTCCTCGGCAGAGGACATGGAGTTTGAATCTGCCCACACTGGGAGACCCCCAGTAGAAAAGAGGCGCGAAAAAGCGCCAGACAAGAATGCGAGCCCCAGAGAAAAAAAAAGGGCTAAGTTAGTTCGACAACCGCCAACTCCAAAGTAATGAAGAGTTACCTTGGAGTTACCTATCACATACATAATGCAATATGGCTATCCTACAATGGAACGTACGTGGCATTCGAACTCAAAGGCCAGAACTTGAGCTCTTGCTCAAAGAAAACGAACCTCTGGTCGCATGTTTGCAAGAGACTAAGCTGCGTCCTCGAGACGCTTTCCATCTAAGGCGATACACCCCAGTACGGTGTGATGTTACACCAGAAGAGGGTGTACCGGCACATGGCGGCGCTATGATACTTGTCAGAGATGACGTATATATGCAAACTCTACCTTTGCACTCTGATATACAATCAGTTGCTGTATGGATTAAACTGCCAAACATACATTTCACTATCTGTAATGTTTATTTGCCTCCCTCCCATGACTTCTCGCACATTGATTTAGAAGATCTAGTTTCCCAGTTGCCAACACCTTTTCTGTTGGTGGGAGACTTCAATGCGCACCACCCACTTTGGGGTTCAAGTCGCGCTTGTGCGAGAGGTACACTCATTTCCGATTTTTTGGACAGTCACAACCTAGCTCTCCTCAACACTGGAGAGCCTACATTCATTTCGGACTCTCATAGCAGCTTCTCACACCTTGACCTTGCAGTTTGTTCACCTCAGTTGGCAGTCTCCTTACAATGGAATGTCATCTCTGATTTACACTCTAGTGACCATTTCCCATGTCTTATTAGTCTCTTGACGCAACATACACACTCCACACGTATGCCCAGATGGCGTTTGGACCATGCCAACTGGAACCTTTACACCCAGTTGGCTGTCTTTACCTACAACGAGCACGACTCAGTGAATAATTTGGCGCAGCATCTCACGGAGACGATTCTCTCTGCTGCTGAACAATCGATTCCGCGGTCGACTACACACCCCCGTCGATTTCCCGTCCCCTGGTGGACGGAAGAATGTCGGAATGCCATTCGTGCTCGAAGGCGTGCACTTAGGGTTTTCCAACGTCACCCTACTTTGGAAAACCTGATTGAATACAAGAAAATGCGCGCCAGGTCCAGACAAGTCATTAAGGATAGCAAAAAGTCATCATGGAGCAAATTTGTAGCTTCATTTAACCGACACACACCTTCCTCGGTTGTGTGGGATAGATTAAGGCGTGTTGCAGCTAAAACGACCCAAATACCAATAGCGGGACTAAAAACAGCCACAGGAGCTGTTGTTGATTCATTTGAAGTGGCCAATACCTTTGGCAGTGCTTTCGCACAAGTGTCTAGCTCGGAAAACTACTCCCCTGAGTTCCTTCCATTTAAAACTCAGGTGGAATCTCAAGGCTTCACGTTTCGTTCTAGAAACGTAGAAGATTACAATCGCCTTTTCACCATGGCGGAGCTGGAGCATTCCCTGAAATCTTCGCGATGTTCAGCACCAGGACCGGACGGTATTCATGTACAAATGTTACAACAGCTCTCTCCTGAAGGTAAGGCATTCCTGCTCGAGGTCTATAATCGTGTTTGGGTTGACAGTATACTCCCAGAAAATTGGCGGGAGGCCACCGTTATTCCCATCTTGAAGGCTGGGAAGGACCGTCATCTTCCCTCCAGCTATCGTCCTATTTCCCTCACCAGTTGCGTTTGCAAGGTGATGGAACGCATGATCAATGGACGATTGGTATGGTGGTTAGAAAGTCGTAACCTACTGACTAACATCCAGTGTGGTTTTCGACGACGCCGTTCAACTGTTGACCATCTTGTGTCAATATCGACACAGATAATGGACGGCTTTATGAAGAACTGTCAAACCGTTGGCATATTTTTCGATCTTGAGAAGGCTTATGATACGTGCTGGCGAGCAGGGATTCTACGTTCCCTGTATGCCTGGAACATACGTGGACGCCTACCACTTTTCATTCAGGAGTTTATGAAGGACCGCTTTTTCCGAGTAAGGGTCGGCTCGGTTTTTTCTAATTCTTTTGTTCAGGAGGAGGGAGTACCTCAGGGTTCGGTGCTAAGTGTCACGCTCTTTGCTATAGCAATTAACTCCATCTGGAAATGTGTTCCACCTGGAGTTTCGTCATGCCTATTCGTAGACGACTTCGCTGTCTATTGCACTTCTCAGCGCACGGCGTTCTTACAACGGCGCCTGCAGCAATGTTTGGACAACCTCAGAGAATGGAGCGTGAAAAACGGCTTCCGTTTCTCAACTGAGAAGACAATCTGCGTTAATTTCTGGCGCCGTAGGAGACGATTACCACCTTCGCTCCGATTTGGCCCAGATGAACTTCCCTTCGCAGAAGAGACGCGCTTCCTGGGTTTGATATTGGACAGGAAGCTTAGTTGGTCGTCGCATATTGCACAGCTAAGAGCGAGATGTGACCGTTCCCTAAATATTATGCGAGTACTGAATGGCAAATCGTGGGGAGCGGATCGAACAATTTTGTTGCGAATATATCGCGCATTGGTCCGATCCAAGCTAGACTATGGGTGTATTGTTTATTCGTCAGCACGACCATCTGTGCTGAGAAGATTAGACGTGGTCCATAATAGGGGCATCCGCATTGCTACAGGAGCTTTTCCAACAAGCCCAGTGGTGAGCCTTTACGCCGAGTCCGCAGAAGCTCCTCTGCAATATCGGCGTGAGATTCTCTTGGCAAATTATGGTTGTGCGCTTAGATGTATGCCTAAGCACCCAACGTTCGCTTCTTTTTTCACCACCACGCTAAGAGAACGATATAGAAATAGCACCCTTAATCCAAAGCCTGCGGGGTTCCGTTTCCAAGAGCTCCTAGTGAAGCTTGGAGTGGAACTGCCTGTGATGTTCGCCAAGGACGAGAGACTTTACCCCCCTTGGCTATCTGGTACGCCCCATGTAGATCTTGGGATGACCATACACCAGAAGTCCACGATGCCTATTTCAAGTATCCGCACGTGTTTCTTAGAATTTTTGTCAGGCTACTCTGACCGTAAATATATTTACACCGATGGATCAAAGAACACCAACGGTGTTGGATGTGCTTATGTTTATGGAACCGAACCATATACATTCGGTTTTCCAAATAGCACTTCCATTTTTACTGCAGAGCTTTATGCAATCTATCGAGCCGTTTTGTATGTTCGCCGTCGTAAATTAGGTGACTGCCTGATTTTGAGCGATTCCCTTAGTGCACTGCAGAGCCTTTGTCAGTTGTACAACCCCCACCCTATTGTACAACGTATCCAGGATGCCCTCCATGTTTTACACGCTTCTGGCGTTGACGTGGTGTGTGCATGGATTCCTGGTCACGTAGGTTTGCCTGGGAATGAAAAGGCAGATTTAGCAGCAAAGACGGCAACTACAGAACCCAGAATTATCATCTCACGTGTTACTTCGGAAGACTTTAGGCTTGAAGTGCGGAGAGCGGTGCTGTCGTCCTGGCACGACGAGTGGTCAGCTCTCCGCGGTAATAAGCTTAGAGAAGTGAAAGAACTTCCGATAAACTGGGTAACTTCCTGTCGCACATCTCGTCGCGAGGAGGTTAGTTTGGCTCGATTAAGAATAGGGCACTGCAACTTTTCGCACGGTTACCTATTTAAAAGGGACCCTGCGCCTCTATGTCCGCTGTGTGACAACGTTTTGTCGGTTCGCCACGTGCTCCTGGAGTGTTACTCTCTAGCGCACCTTCGGGATTCTCTGCAGCTGCCTGCCAGACTTGCAGAGGTCCTAGCGGACGACAAAACAGCGGTTGATAGAGTTCTTAATATTTTAGCGCAGTGTAATATAAATTTGAGGATTTAAATTTTTTAATTATCTTGTTCTGCTTTTGGACATATTTATCACCTTGCTTGATATCTGGCTATTGCCAGTGATTTCTACCTTGTATATTTTGTTGTTTCTAGTATTTTTATTTTTTGAGTGAAATTTATATCTGGCTATTGCCATGAGTCTGTTAAGGGCGCTGATGACCTAGAAGTATAGCGCCCTTAAACCAAATCCAAATCCCAGTCAAGCAGAACGTGCGGATGAGCACAGAACTGCGCTTCCTACGCGAACGCAGCAACACATACACACCAAAACCAGCGACAACACCGATCACGTACGCCACCGCGGTCACGAAGAACCCCTACCACCCCAACCCCAGAACAGCTAGGCTCGAGAAAGCAACGAGCAATTCTACAAATACACTATTCGTGAAGTGAGTGAGTGGTTAGGGTTTAAGGGCCCGTCGACAGCTAGGTCATTAGAGCCCCAAGTCAAAAGATAAAAAAATGGATAAAACTCACCACCACTTAAATATTAAAACGCAAGCTAAAACAGCCAAAATTTAAAAAAGTTAAAACTTAAAACTTGTCTAAAAAGTAGGCTCAAAATAGTTAAAAGCGTGTAAAATGATCTAAAAAGGTAAGCAGATAAAATAGAAAAGGTAAAAGGTAAAACCACTCAATAAAATTTAAACTTGCTTACCAAAGCCAATGCTGCAGACGAACCGCAGCACTGAATCCACAGCTACCGGGTCGTCGCCTAACATCGTCTTTAAACTAGAACCCAGGCCAAACAACTGGCGCTCACGATTGTAGCGCGGACAATCGACTAGGACATGGGCCACAGATAGCTGAACGCCACAGGTGGAACATACCGGCGCCTGCTCACCACGCAGATAGTGTCCATGCGTGATGCGCGTGTGACCTATTCTCAGGCGGGCCAAGATGACTTCTGCCCGCCTGGTATCCCTTGAAGATGTTATCCAAGGCTGCACCGTTTCCTTGATTGTCCGCAATTGCGTGCCAGTGACATCCAACGCTTCCCACGATTGCTGCCAGACTGATAAAATATGACGTCGGAAGTACCGTTGTACATCAGTGTAGGGAAGACTGCGTGTTAAGATCTCCGGCAAACGGCAGGCAGACTTAGCAGCCTCATCCGCTGCTTCATTGCCGGGAATGCCTACATGGCCTGGGGTCCAGGTAAAAACAATCTGGTATCCGCGCGAGAGCAACTGCGAGACGAGTGTCTGTATGTTCACAACTAGCGCTGACGTGCCGACAAACTGTTGCAATGCCTGGAGTGCGCTCAGAGAGTCGCAGCAGACGATAAAACTTCCAGGAACGGAACTGGAGATAAAAAGGACGAAATAAAATATTGCAAACAGCTCGATAGTAAAGACGGAACTCAAGTCTGGCAGACGGTACTTGTGAGTCTCACCGTTATGCACAAAGCTACACCCTGTAGCCCCATCCACCTGGGAACCATCGGTAAATACCGGAGTGTAATTCCGGTAACGTCCCAGGATCTCGGTGAAAAGCTGACGATACACCGATGGAGGGGTAACCAACTTAGCATGCATCGAAAGCTCCAGGTCGAACTGGGCACGCTGTAATTGCCATGGAGGACAGCGGCCAAGGGAAAACCGTTCGACAGCAGGCATGCGCAGCGCGTGTAAGTTAAGCAGTTCGTGAAATCGAATACCGCTTGGGCGAGAGATCGTGTTATTCCGAAGATAACGGTGAGCGAGTTCCGGGCGCAATACAGGATTAAAAGACGGGTGACCAGGATGGGCCGCCAAACGGGACACGTAAGAGCACAATAAAAACGAGCGCCGAATAGAAAGTGGGGGTTCGCCAGAGTCAGCATACAGACACTCTACACGGCTAGTGCGGAAAGCTCCAGTAGCCAGACGGATACCAGCATTATGTACAGTATTTAAAAGACGGAGTTTAGAGGCGGACGCCGCGCCATAAATAAAACTGCCGTAATCTAGTTTGGACCTCACCAATGAACGATACAGCCTCAACATGACAGTGCGATCGCCACCCCAAGACACTCCAGATAAAACCCGGAGCACTCGAAGCGAACGATCGCAGGAGCCACGAAGTTGACGAATATGGTGCTCCCATGTGAGTTTGCTGTCTAGGTAAAGGCCCAAGAACTTGATGTGCGAAACAAACGGCAGGGGTGTGTCACGCAAATACAGTTCTCGAGGAGGGTGTACACCGCGAAGTCGATGAAAGTGGACACATTGTGTTTTCGTAGGGGAGAACTTGAAGCCGGCGCGAAGGGCCCAGTCGGCGATAGAGGATATGGTCAGCTGCAGTTGACGTTCTATATGTTCGAGACTATAAGATCGATAATAGATCGCAAAATCGTCAACATACAGCGACATCGCTATTCCCCTACGAACGACACTAGCAATGCCGTTAATGGCAACGGTGAAAAGAGTTACACTAATAATCGACCCCTGGGGCACACCATTTTCTTGGATCCTCTCCTGTGAGAACGTATTGCCAATGCGGACACGAAAGCGACGCAGGGCTAAAAAGTTAAAAAGAAAGATTGCTAA
This sequence comes from Tenodera sinensis, assembly GCA_030765045.1. NCBI lineage: Eukaryota > Metazoa > Arthropoda > Insecta > Mantodea > Mantidae > Tenodera > Tenodera sinensis. Next base: position 231,741 of record JAUKNM010000063.1, on the reverse strand, counting down.
AAGACCTCGCAAACCATACCCGTGAAGAGTACGGAGAATACCATGACGCCATGTGGTATCGTAGGCCTTCTCCAGATCGAAGAAGACACCCACGACATGCTGCTTCAAAAGAAAGGCATTTTGGATGTAGGCTTCCATGCGTGTCAGATTGTCGACACTGGAGCGATGGCGACGAAAACCGCACTGAACATTGCTCAGCAGGTTGTTCGTCTCTAGCCACCATACTAAGCGAGTGTTGATCATCCGTTCAAAGGTCTTGCAGACGACACTCGTCAGGCATATAGGACGGTAGCTAGAGGGGAGTGTACGATCTTTTCCGGGTCGAGGGATAGGGATTACAACACCCTCTCGCCAGGAAGATGGAAAAACCTGCTGAAGCCAGATGCGGTTATAGATGCTCAACAGGAATGATAGAGCCGCAGATGGAAGATGAAGCAGCATTTGGCGATGGATGTCATCAGGACCAGGAGAAGAGTCGTGAGCGAGGGACAAAGAATGCGCCAGTTCCGCTTCAGTAAAAGGTGCATTGTAGGGTTCACTACAATCACTATTAAAATTTAGGCTTATCCGTTCCGCGGATTCCTTAATCGGTAAAAAGGCTCTGTCGTAGCTTTGAGTTTGGCTAGTAGTGGCGAAGGAATCGGCAAGGGCGTCGGCGATATCCTGCTCGCTGGTGTATATGGAGCCCTGTACGACAAGACCGGGGATGATTGTCCGGCGACACTTACCGTACATACGCCGGACGGCAGTCCACACCTTCTGGGCCGAACTGCGACGTGAAAGGGAAGACACGTAAGATTCCCAGGATGTGCGTTTTGCATTGCGCATTACAAAGCGAGCCCTTGCACGAGAGCGTTTAAAAGCAGTAAAATTCGCCTCCGTAGGGTGTGCTCGGAAAACACGCAGAGCACGCTTACGAGCTTTACTAGCCAAACGGCATTCCTCGGACCACCAGGGCACAGGAACGTGTCGTGGTGTAGATGAACCTCGAGGAATGCTAGAATCTGCTGCGAGAAGGATAGAGCCGGTAAAATATTCCACCATGTCGTCAATGGTGGTAAAAGCATTGTCGGTCAAGTGAATGAGGGAACGGAATTTCCCCCAGTCCGCTTTAGAAATAATCCAGTGAGGATATCGCGTTGGCACAGAATGGTGGCCCGATATGTGAATGCTAATGGGATAATGATCACTGCCAAATAAGTCGGACAGTACCAACCAATCAAGTATAGGTACTAGTGACGGGCTGCTGAAAGAAACGTCAAGCGCGGAGTGTGTACCATAGGCAGATGATAAAGTAGGCACGCCAGTGTTTAGTATGATTAAGCCGGACATATCGCAAACGTCTGCTACAAGGCACCCACGAGCATCGTCAGTGCTGGAGCCCCAGTGAGAGTGCTTGGCATTCGGATCGCCGAGAAAGATGAGCTGTGGCGGAATCTGTGCCAAGAGAGCCCGAAGATCATTCTCGTGTACGACTCTGACCGGTGGCAAATATAGGTTGCAAACGGAGAAATAGAGGCCCTGCAGCTGTACACGCACAGCTACAGCTTGCAGTGGCGTGTTAAGGGTTATACTGGTGGCAGAGATGTTATGTGCTACCAGCGTAGCAACACCACCGCATGCTCTCCTATCAGCGACAGAGTCGTGGCGGAATGCTGAAAATCCACGAAGGTGGAGAGAGTGATTAGGCTGTAAGTGGGTTTCCTGTAGGCAGACGATTGATGGAGAGCGTTGAAAAACTAAGTGCTGTATGTCCGGAACACGTGCACGGTACCCATTAACATTCCACTGGATTATTTCCATGGTAAAGAGATTAGCGTACGGTCTTCATCTTTTTCTTTTTCATTCTTACTTTGACCGACTTAGGACCTGGAATGTTTAATTCGCCGTCCTCTAATGACTCCGCTGATGTGCGGGAGTCTGAAGATCCTCGGCGGCTCGTTGAACGGGAGCGGGACTTCTTTGAGGAGGAACGGCTACTCGCCCGGTGTTTATGGCGCGAACGATTGACAGGGACAGGCAAAGTAGTGTGGCCACTGCTTGAGGATGCTTGGTGAGTTTGTGTCTGCACGGCGGAAGATGTAGTTGCCGGTGCAGGAGCGTCACGGGTCGGTGGAGAGATGTTCGGTAAATCCGTTTGTGTGGCAGCATCAGCGACCGGTACATGTTGCACGGCCACAGTGTGAGCAGGAGTGCGGCGAACTGCTGAAGCGAAACCTAGGGTAGTCGCAGGTTTCAGTTGCTCGAAGCGGCGACGAGCTTCCAGAAATGTAAGCCGCTCTTTCACACGCAACTCCTGTATCGCCTTCTCGTCCATAAACGTGGAACACTGGCGCGAGCTAGATGGATGGCTTTGGCCACAGTTCACACATACAGGATTCCTTGTGCATGCCGTATCCTCGTGGGCGGGTAAACCGCAGCGTTCACAAATGGCGGGATTGTTGCAGGAGGTTTTAGTATGGCCGAACCGCTGGCATCTAAAACAGCGCATGGGGTTCGGTACATACTGGCGTACGGCGGCACGTTCGTAGCCACAAAAGATAAATTCAGGTAGTTGAGTGCCTTTGAATGTCAGAAACACCGTACGCAGAGCTTGCTCCTTGCCATCCTGCTTACGAGTAAGACGGTAGGCTTGACAGACACGCTGGTCAGAGAGGCAGCTGACGATCTCCTCGTTCGTCAGATTGTCCAAACTGGAGGTGGTTACCACTCCCCTACAGGTGTTAAGCGTCTTGTGGGGGGCCACCCGAATTGGGTAGGACCCCAACAAAGCCGCTTTCAAAAGTTTCTGGGACTGATCTGCCGTGTTGGTCTCAATTAACAACGTACCGTCTCGTACTCTCGTCGCGTTTTTCACCGGGCCACATATCCTGTCTACTTCGCGTTTTATATAGAATGGACTGATATCTTTAATCGTCTTCCCTTCACAGGCCAATGTCAGAACTAAAAACGAGTCAAACAAAGGGGTTTTGCGCGGATGCATTATGAATTGGACCCCCATCCGGAACCGTCGGCGTCAGCCTGCCATCCGGGGGTCAAAGGATAAAAGACACCAAAATCTCCACGGTCTGTGCCGCCATGGAGACCCCTCCATGACTGACCTCAAGGCGTACTTCAGAGGAGCTACCCTCCGATCTCCACTGCTTGTCCGCATGGGTAAACCGTTCACCACGTGACACCCCGGTTTTATGCCCCCACCACAGGAATAACCGCCTGTGGCTCCCCGCTTTAGCACACGCTGCCTCAACGGAGTCAGCGTGGATTCAGGGGACTTCGGGTTGATTACACCGGGGCTCCGTCAGCGGTAACACGTCCGGCCGGTGATACTAACCCGACGGCACACGGCCGTCGGGAGATTAACACCGGCCGTGCCCTCAAGGAGCTACGTGGGTGTACTTGACGTGTGGACGGGCTCCGCACCTAAGGCTACACATGGGGGCAGTGTGAAGGGTCCACACAACCTTCGCGCCTGAGACCTCCGAAGAGCACACAAGTCGGGGGCCGCGCTGAAAACCGTGGGACAGGACCACGGAGATAGGAAAGATCCCTGCTGGTGAGACAGGAGTTATAAATCTAGGAACTTACAAACTAATAATCAGAATAAACCTAGAAGAGGAAGAGGGTGATATAAAAAGCAACATAAAACGTCGCACGTGGCACAGTTAATGAAGGTGGAGGGGGTGAAATGATTGTGCGCAGCTCGGGGCCCCGGGTGCCCCAAACCCGGACCTACCGTGGTAGGTTCCCCTGGGGGAGTTTGATTTCGGAGTCCTCTTCTCCTAGATGAGTTGTCGACCAAGACTAACGAGCCTCATCTACCCGTTGGAATGTTCTTAGCTTCCCCTCACCTCTTGCCTACCAGTGGTCACGAAGACTCACTTAGTAGGCCGTCTGGATCGGGTACTGAGCCCCTCCGCCACGGCAAGGCGACACTCCTTCGGAGGGGCCCATGGCTAGTATCGTGGTATTGAATAAATATGTTAAAATAATAAAAAATGAAATATTTTGCAATGAGTACTGTAATTGTATAGAAATCTATACAAATAGGCATAATCTGATACTAGTCAATCTATATTGTCAACCTAGCAAAGAAATAGAAGAAGCATTACACCTACTTAAACAAATAATCAGAACATATGGGGACAGACCTATAATCATAGCCTCAGACATCAATGCTAAATCGCATCTATGGTTTAGTGGGAGGGTAGATGACAGAGGTGACAAAGTTGAGGAATTAATCATGGAACTAAATCTTGAAGTAGCCAATAAGCCGGGTAACCCACCCACTTACATTGGCCGAGTAGGTGTCAAGGCCAACATAGATGTAACCTTGTGTAATATTAGGGCATCAAGATTACTAACTGACTGGACTGTAACTCAAAATTTAACGACAAGCGACCATAATTTAATTACCTTCACAATTAGCACTAGCACCCCTGAATTAATCGAACTAAAGTTTAACTATAGACTGGCTAACTGGAACAAATTGCGAGAGATATTCAGCCCCCCACCACTAGTAGAGGGACAGGATATTGACCAGGCGGCTATTGAACTTAGAAACAAACTTAAACTGGCAATGAAAGATAGCATCCCCTTGACTAAAGTCAAGAATAGACCTACCAATGCCCCCTGGTCTGCGGTGTTGCAGCGACTAAGGAGAGTTTGTAGGAAAACTAGGAGTTTATATCAGAGGGCTATAAATCCGAATGAAAGAGTAATTAGACTCACTATATACAGGAGGAATAAAGAAAAGTATCATGCAGCACTATTGCAACATAAAAATAAAAGCTGGAACAAATTTACTTCGGATTGCTTACAAAAGGATGCCTGGGGAATTCCCTATAAGATTGTTAGTGAGAAACTTACTCCATTTACAATGTCCACAATACTAAAGGACGACCACACACATACCGTTGGCACTACAGAAACTTACACATATCTTCTCGACCGCTTGATACCTTCGGACGACCCAGCAACTGAGCACCTACATCAACAACACATACGTAATAGCATCACAAACCCGGACTTCACCACAATAGAAACAACACCCGTGACCACAGTAGAAGTACACAGAATCATCTCATCCATGAAATGCAGGAAAGCTCCAGGGCCCGATAACATCACAGTGGAAGTCCTTCAGGCGGTCAATGTTAAAATCAGTGAATTCCTTGCCAGTCTATTTAATGAGTGTTTCCATCAAAGGAAGATTCCAAGTATTTGGAAGCAATCCAAGCTAGTGATACTAAAGAAATCTTCGGATAAGGATCCTAAGTTAGTTAAATCTTATCGCCCAATCTGTCTTTTAAACACTGTCGCAAAAATCCATGAAAAAGTTATGTGTAGTAGATTAATGGATTTGTCAGGTCACTACATATATCAGCACCAATACGGCTTTATGCCGAAAAAATCCGCGGATGACGCTTTAAATTATCTCGCCGAACTTATTGACACCACGAATAAGAAATATGTTTTAGGAATTTCCCTAGATATAGATGGTGCATTTGATAACCTTTGGTGGCCTTCTTTGTTTAAGATATTAATAGAACTAGAATGCCCTGAACAATTGTATAATACAATAGTAAATTATTTTAAACAGAGACATGTCAATTTTAACACTGGTAATTTTAATTTTAGTAAAGTTTTAAGTAAGGGCTGTCCCCAGGGCTCGGTGTGTGGACCCTTGTTTTGGAATATTGGTTTCAATCAATGTGTGATGGATTTTAGTAATTTAAATGATGTACATGGTGTGGTGGCCTATGCTGATGACGTATTCTTAATAATAAATGCCGATTCAAGAAGAGAACTTGAACACATAAATACTTCGTTCAGAACGTTATTAGATTTAAGTCTCTCTAGGATCAAATTAAAAATTTCCGTTGCGAAAACCAAATTTGTCCTACTAAAGGGCACGCTCCAGAAATCACCCATATTAAAAATTAATAATAACCCGATTTCAAGAAATAATAGTGTTAAGTTTTTAGGGGTTCACTTCAATGAAAAGGTAAATTTTAAAATACACGTCGATGAAATTATTGCTAAGGCGTTTAAAATAATGAACAAGGTGATCAGAATAACTTTTAATAGTGGTAGGATACCCTATCATGTTCTCAAACTGTATAACAGTGCAATTTTAACTGGTATCGTTGCGTATGGAGCAAGTTGCTGGTCTGAGAGGGCATTTTTAGATGTGGCCCGTAAGAAACTAAGATCAATGCAAAGGAAGGTTTTAATCAGAATGATCGGCGCATTCTCCACCACACAAACTGACGCTTTATACGTTATTTTAGGCATATTACCGATTGACCTAGAAATCAGAAAGAGAGCTTCCCGTTACTGCCTCCGGAGAGGTAACAACACGAGAGCATCTCAACTTGCTGGATTTAGGATAGAAGATGAAACGGAACTCAATGAAAAAATGTGGGATATTTGGCAGGACGAATGGTATGCTAGCGAAACGGGGAGAAGAACCTTTTCATTTTTTCCCAATGTGATAGAACGAGCTAAAATGAAATACTTACCCCTCCGAAGGAGTGTCGCCTTGCCGTGGCGGAGGGGCTCAGTACCCGATCCAGACGGCCTACTAAGTGAGTCTTCGTGACCACTGGTAGGCAAGAGGTGAGGGGAAGCTAAGAACATTCCAACGGGTAGATGAGGCTCGTTAGTCTTGGCCGACAACTCATCTAGGAGAAGAGGACTCCGAAATCAAACTCCCCCAGGGGAACCTACCACGGTAGGTCCGGGTTTGGCGCACCCGGGGCCCCGAGCTGCTCACTATCACTTCACCCCCTCCACCTTCATTAACTGTGCCACGTGCAGCATTTTATGTTGCTTTTTATATCACCCTCTTCCTCTTCTAGGTTTATTCCGATTATTAGTTAGTAAGGCCTTAGTTTTATAACTCCTGTCTCACCAGCAGGGATCTTTCCTATCTCCGTGGTCCTGTCCCACGGTTTTCAGCGCGGCCCCCGACTTGTGTGCTCTTCGGAGGTCTCAGGCGCGAAGGTTGTGCGGACCCTTCACACTGCCCCCATGTGTAGCCTTAGGTGCGGAGCCCGTCCACACGTCATGTACACCCACGTAGCTCCTTGAGGGCACGGCCGGTGTTAATCTCCCGACGGCCGTGTGCCGTCGGGTTAGTATCACCGGCCGGACGTGTTACCGCTGACGGAGCCCCGGTGTAATCAACCCGAAGTCCCCTGAATCCACGCTGACTCCGTTGAGGCAGCGTGTGCTAAAGCGGGGAGCCACAGGCGGTTATTCCTGTGGTGGGGGCATAAAACCGGGGTGTCACGTGGTGAACGGTTTACCCATGCGGATAAGCAGTGGAGATCGGAGGGTAGCTCCTCTGAAGTACGCCTTGAGGTCAGTCATGGAGGGGTCTCCATGGCGGCACAGACCGTGGAGATTTTGGTGTCTTTTATCCTTTGACCCCCGGATGGCAGGCTGACGCCGACGGTTCCGGATGGGGGTCCAATTCATAATGCATCCGCGCAAACCCTCCTCATTTGACACGTTTTTGGTTTTGACTTTGGCTTGTGACGGGAAAACGGTAAAGGATCTTAGCCCCTTCTATATTAAACGGGAAGTTGACCGAATCTGTGGCCCTGTAAAAAATGCGACCAGAATACGCGACGGTACGCTATTGATAGAGGTGATTACTGCAGACCAGTCGCAGAAACTACTGAAAGCGAGTTTATTGGGCTCCTACCCTATCCGGGTAGTCCCACATAAAACACTGAATACTTGCAGAGGAGTTGTCACCACCTCCAGCCTTGATGGTCTGTCTAATGAAGAGATAGTCACCTGCCTTTCAGATCAACGGGTGTGTCAGGCGTACCGTCTCACTCGAAAACAGGATGGAAAAGTGATCGATTTACGCACTGTGTTTTTGACATTTAAGGGTACTCAGTTACCCGAGTACATCTTCTGCGGCTAGGAGCGTGCCGCAGTTCGGCAGTATGTACCGAACCCTATGCGCTGTTTTCAGTGTCAGAAGTTCGGTCATACTAAGCCTTCGTGCACCCATCCTGCTACTTGTGAGCGTTGTGGACTACCATACCATGAGGGCACGGCTTGCACCCGAGACCCTTACTGCGTTAATTGTGAAGGGAGTCATCCATCCAGCTCGCGACAGTGTCCGAAGTTTCTCGAGGAAAAGTGTATCCAGGAGCTGCGCGTGAAAGAACGCCTGACGTTTGTTGAAGCGCGCCGTCGCTTTCAACAACTGCAACCTGCTACCACCACAGGTTTTGCATCCGCTGTTCGTCGCCCTCCTGTGAACACTGTTGCTATACAGCATGTACCCGTCGCAGATGCTTCGACACAAACAGATTTACCGGCGAGCACCTCTCCACCGCGTCGTGATAAAACTGCACCAGCAACTACATCTTCCGCTGTGCAGACACACGCTCACCAGCCGTCCACAAGCAGAGGCCACACCGTATTGCCTGTTCCCACAAATCGTTCGCGACCTAAACATCGGGCGAGTAGTCGTACCTCCACGAAGTCCCGCTCCCGCTCCGCGAGCCGCCGGGGATCTTCTGACTCCCGAAGTTCCGAGGAGTCGCCTGAGGACGGTGAAAAGCACATCATTGGTCCCAAGTGCGCCAAGGTTAAGATGAAGAAAAAGATAAAGACTATGCCTTAACCTTTTTATTATGGAAATAATTCAGTGGAATGTTAATGGGTACAGGGCCCGTGCCCCGGACATACAACACTTAGCTTGGCACCATTCACCTTTAATCGTCTGTCTACAAGAAACCCATCTGAAGCCTAACCACACCTTACATCTTCGTGGTTTTTCGGCATTTAGACATGACTCTGCAGCTGATACACGAGCAAGCGGTGGTGTTGCTACTCTGGTGGCGCATACCATCTCAGCCACAAGCATCCCGCTAAACACGCCGCTGCAAGCTGTAGCAGTGCGTGTCCATATGCAGGGCGTGAGTCTGTCAATTTGTAATGTCTATCTGCCACCGGTCAGTGTCGTACACGCGAACGACCTTCGGGCTCTTTTGGCTCAGATTCCGCCACCGCTTATCTTCCTTGGTGATCTGAATGCCAAACACACTTTATGGGGCTCCGACACTGACGATGCTCGTGGGTGCCTTGTAGCAGACGTTTGCGATATGTCCGGCCTTCTTTTGTTGAACACTGGTGCCCCTACCTTCTTATCATCTGCCTATGGTACCTATTCCGCCTTAGACGTTAGCTTCTGTAGCCCGTCATTGGTTCCACTTATTGATTGGTCGGTGCTCTCCGACCTCTTTGGCAGTGATCATTTTCCCATTAACATTCACATTACTGGTTTCCATCCTATTCCAACACGATACCCTCACTGGATTATTTCCAAGGCTGACTGGGGGAAATTCCGTTCGCTCATTCACCTTACGGACGATGGTTTTACCACCATTGACAACATGGTGGAGTATTTTACATGTTCTGTCCTGCTTGCAGCAAATTCCAGCATTCCTCGCGGTTCTACTACACCTCGTCATGTTCCCGTGCCTTGGTGGTCCGAGGAATGTCGTTTGGCTGTTAAAGCCCGCAAACGGGCTCTGCGAGTTTTCAGTGCACATCCTACGGAAGAGAACTTCATTGCCTTTAAGCGTGTGCGTGCCCGGGCGCGTTTTGTACTTCGCAGTGCAAAACGCACATCCTGGGTAACTTACGTCTCTTCCCTCTCTCGACGCACTTCAACACAAAGGGTGTGGACTGCGGTTAGGCGTATGTACGGCAAGTGTCGCCGGACGATTATTCCCGGTCTTGCCGTACAGGGCTCTTATTACACCAACGAGCAGGCGATCGCCGACGCCCTTGCCGAATCTTTCTCTGCTACCAGCCAAACCCAAAGTTACGATAGGTCGTTTTTAGCTATCAAGGAATCTGCGGAGCGGATAGTTCTTAATTTTAACAGCGACGGTAGTGAACCATACAACACGCCTTTTAGCATAGCAGAGCTGATGCACTCCTTGTCTCTGGCGCACGACTCTTCTCCCGGTCCGGATGACATCCACCGACAAATGTTGCTTCATCTACCACCTCGGGCTCTTTCCTTCCTGCTGAGCATCTATAACCGAATCTGGCTCCAGCGGGTGTACCCGTCTTCCTGGCGCGAGGGTATCGTCATCCCTATACCTCGGCCCGGGAAAGACCGGGCACTTGCCTCTAGCTACCGCCCTATTTGCCTAACGAGTGTCGTTTGCAAGACCCTCGAACGTATGATCAACACTCGTTTAGTGTGGTGGTTAGAGACGAATAAACTGCTGAGTAATGTCCAGTGCGGTTTTCGTCGCCATCGCTCCAGTGTCGACAATCTGACAAGCATGGAGGCCTACATACAGAATGCATTTCTCTTGAAGCAGCATGTCGTGGGTGTCTTCTTTGATCTGGAGAAGGCCTACGACACTACATGGCGCTATGGCATTCTCCGTACTCTACACGATTATGGTTTACGCGGTAACTTGTCGTTTTTTATTTTTAACTTTTTACTAATTCGCCGATTTCGTGTCCGCATAGGCAACACGCTCTCCCAAGAGAAGGTTCAGGAGAATGGTGTACCCCAAGGGTCGATTCTCAGTGTTACGCTTTTCGCCGTTGCCATTAATGGCATCACCAGCGCTGTTCGTAGCGGAATCCCGATGTCGCTGTATGTTGACGACTTTGCGATATACTATCGCTCTTATAGTTTGGAGCACATCGAGCGTCAACTGCAGATGACCATAACATCCATCGCCGAGTGGGCGTCTCGCACCGGCTTTCGGTTTTCCCCTACGAAAACACAGTGTCTCCACTTTCACCGACTCCGTGGTGTACACCCTCCTCCTGATCTTCATTTGCGTGGCACACGTCTTCCATTTGTTCCGCACCTGAAGTTCTTGGGCTTACACCTCGACAGCAAACTCACATGGGAGCACCATATACGGCACCTTCGTGCTTCCTGCGATCGCTCGCTTCGGGTACTCAGGGTCCTGTCTGGGGCATCTTGGGGCGGCGATCGCACGGTAATGTTGAGGTTGTATCGCTCACTGGTCCGGTCCAAATTAGACTACGGCTGTTTTATCTATGGCTCTGCATCAGCCTCTAAACTCCGCCTTTTAGACACAATTCATCACACTGGTATCCGTCTCGCTACTGGGGCTTTCCGCACAAGTAGAGTGGATTGTCTGTATGCTGATTCTGGCGAACCTCCACTGTCTGTTCGACGCTCATTGTTACTTTGTTCCTATGTGGCAAGGTTGGCCGCTCATCCAGGTCATCCTTCGTTTCCACCTGTATTGCATCCAGACCTCGCGCACCGTTATATGCGGAATGAAACAATCTCCCGTCCAAGTGGCATCAGGTTTCAAGAACTACTTGTCGCAAACGCCCTCCGACTGCCAGTTGTAGAGCGGCATTCAGTTGGCCACTGTCCTCCCTGGCAGCTCCAGCGTGCACGCTTTGACCTGGAGCTGTCGGGCTGTCCAAAGACTGCTACCCCTCCTTCGGTGTTCCGTCAACTCTTCACCGCAGTTCTGAGCCGATACCGGACTTATACTCCGGTATTCACCGATGGCTCCCAGTTGGGTAGTACGACGGGTTCCGCATTTATATACAACGGTGAGGTTCACACATACCGCCTTCCAGACGCCAGTTCAGTTTTTACCGCCGAGCTGTTTGCCATCTTTTATTTCTTACTTTTTATCTCCCGTTCAGTTCCTGGACATTTTATTGTGTGTTGCGACTCCCTGAGCGCTCTTCAGGCGCTGCAACAATTTGTTGGCAACTCGGCATCAATTATTAAAATACAGACACTTTTATCTCAATTGTTATCTCGCGGATACCAGTTCATTTTTACGTGGATCCCAGGTCATGTGGGTATTCCGGGTAACGAGGCAGTTGATGCGGCTGCGAAGTCTGCATGTCGCCTTCCGGAATATTCCACCCGTACGCTACCCTATATAGATGTGCAGAAGTACCTCCGTCGCCATCTATTTACTCTCTGGCAACAATCTTGGGAAGCGTTATCTGGCACTCAGTTACGGACAATCAAGGACACGGTACAACCCTGGCAAACATCTTGCAGGGATTCCAGGCGTGAGGAGGTGATTTTAACCCGCCTGAGGATAGGCCACACTCGAGCCACGCATGCACACCTTTTGCGCGGTGATCCGGAGCCTGTCTGTGCGACGTGCAATGTGCCACTCTCCGTTGCACATGTCCTTGCTGATTGTCCGCGGTATGCTCGTGAGCGCCAGTCCTTTGGCCTGGGTCTTACACTGTGCACCATGTTAGGCAACGACCCAGCAGCTGTAAATACAGTACTGCGGTTTGTTGCGCGTATCGAATTTGGTAAGCAAGTGTAAGGTTTCTTTTATCTTGGCGGAAGAATACTTTTAGGATGTTTTACTCGTGTTTTTACCCTTTTTCAACAGTATAAGTAGTTTAGGGTTTTCGTAATATGGTTTTATTGGTTTTTAATTTTCCTTTTTTTACCTGTTTTTAGCTCTCTTTTTTAGTGGTTTTAACGTTCATTTTTAGGTATTTTAACTTTCACTTTTTAACTTTAAAGCGGGTGAGGTTTTATTTTCTTTGATTGCTTTTACATTGGACTTCGGGCCCTAATGACCTAGTTGTCGACGGGCCCGTAAACCCCACTACTTACTCACTCACTCGAATCGATTGGTCGGTACTCTCCGACTTATTTGGCAGTGATCACTACCCCATTAACATTCACCTATCCGGCCACAATTCTGTGCCAACACGCTATCCTCACTGGATTATTTCCAAGGCTGACTGGGGAAAATTCCGTTCCCTCATTCACCTTACCGACAATGTTTTTACCACCATTGATGATATGGTAGGGTATTTTACCTGTTCTATCCTTCTCGCAGCGGATTCCAGCATTCCTCGAAGTTCATCTACACCGCGTCACGTTCCTGTACCTTGGTGGTCCGAGGAATGCCGTTTGGCTATTAAAGCACGCAAACGTGCTCTGCGTGTCTTTACTTTACATCCTACAGAGGCTAACTTTGTAGCGTTTAAGCGTGCTCGTGCTAGGGCACGATTTGTAGTTCGAGACGCCAAACGCAAGTCATGGGAAAAATATGTCTGTTCCCTTTCCCGTCGAAGTTCGGCACAAAGGGTGTGGGCTGCTGTCCGGCGCATGTACGGCAAGTATCGCCGGACGTCTATCCCCGGTCTAGCCGTGCAGGGCTCCCATTACACCAGCGAGCAGGACATCGCCGACGCCCTTGCCGACACCTTCGCTGTTATTAGCCAAACGGATAGCTACGACAGAGCCTTTGTCCCTATTAAGGAATCTGCAGAGAGGATAGTTTTAGATTTTAAGAGCGACTGTACTGAACCGTACAACGCACCATTTACAGAAGCAGAGTTGGCACATTCTTTGTCCCTCGCGAAGGACTCTTCTCCTGGTCCTGATGACATCCACCGACAAATGCTGCTTCATCTCCCACCTACGGCTATCTCCTTCCTGCTGAGCATCTATAATCGCATCTGGCTTCAGCAGGTTTTCCCGTCTTCCTGGCGAGAGGGTATTGTCATCCCTATCCCTCGTCCTGGAAATGACCGGACACTTCCCTCTAGCTACCGCCCTATTTGCCTAACGAGTGTCGTTTGTAAGACCTTGGAACGCATGATTAACACTCGCTTAGTGTGGTGGCTAGAGACGAATAACCTGCTGAGCAATGTTCAGTGCGGTTTTCGTCGCAATCGCTCCAGTGTCGACAACCTGACGCGCATGGAAGCTTATATTCAAAACGCCTTTTTACTGAAGCAGCATGTCGTGGGTGTCTTCTTCGATCTGCAGAAGGCCTACGACACCACCTGGCGCTATGGGATACTCCGTACTCTGCATGAGTACGGTTTACGTGGTCATTTAGCGATTTTTGTTTTTAACTTTTTAAAATTACGCCGCTTTCGTGTCCGCATTGGGACCACAGTCTCACAGGAGAGGATTCAGGAGAATGGTGTACCCCAGGGGTCGATTCTGAGCGTCTCGCTTTTCGCCGTTGCCATTAACGGTATCACTAGTGTTGTTCGCAGCGGAATACCGATGTCGCTGTATGTTGACGATTTTGCTATATACTACCGCTCCTATAACCTTGAGCACATTGAACGTCAACTGCAGCTGACCTTAACATCCATCGCCGAGTGGGCGCTTCGCACCGGCTTTCAGTTCTCCCCTGCGAAAACACAGTGCATCCACTTTCATCGACTTCGTGGTGTACATCCTCCTCCTGATCTTTATTTGAGGGGCACTTGTCTACCGTTTGTACCGCACCTTAAGTTTTTGGGCGTTCACCTCGACAGCACACTCAAATGGGAGCACCATATTCGCTATCTTCGTGCTTCCTGCGATCGCGCGCTTCGGGTGCTCCGGGTATTATCTGGGGCATCTTGGGGTGGGGATCGCACGGTAATGTTGAGGCTGTATCGCTCATTGGTCCGGTCCAAACTAGATTACGGCTGTTTTATTTATGGCGCGGCGACCGCCTCTAAACTCCGTCTTTTAAATACTGTTCATCATACTGGTATCCGCCTTGCCACTGGAGCTTTCCGAACTAGTCGAGTCGAGTGTCTTTATGTTGAGTCTGGTGAACCTCCGTTGTCTATCCGTCGCTCGTTGCTGCTCTGCTCTTATGTAGCCCGTTTGGCAGCTAACCCTGGTCATCCGTCCTTTCAATGCGTATTGCATCCAGACCTTGCGCACCGTTACCTGCGAAATACTACTATATCCCGCCCCTGTGGTATAAGGTTTCAAGAACTGCATTCCGCACAAGCCCTTCAACTGCCTGCTGTAGAACGTTCTTCTCTTGGCCGTTATCCTCCCTGGCAACTCCAGCGTGCCAGTTTCGACCTGGAGCTTTCGGGCTGTGCTAAATCAACTACCCCTCATTCGGTTTTCCGCCAACTTTTTGCCGAAATCCTGGGCCGTTATCGAAGCTATACTCCGGTATTTACCGACGGCTCCCAGGTGGGGGTAGCTACAGGGTGCAGTTTCATATGTAACGGTGAGGCTCACCAGTATCGTCTTCCGGACTATAGTTCCGTTTTCACTGCCGAGCTGTTTGCCATCTTTTATTTTTTACTTTTTATTTCCAGCTCAAATCCGGGAAATTTTATTATCTGTTGTGACTCTTTGAGCGCTATTCAGGCGCTGCAACAGTTTGTTGGCAACTCGGCATTGACTCTGAAAATACAGACACTCGTATCTCAGTTGCTCTCTCGCGGATACCAGTTCGTTTTTACCTGGACTCCGGGCCATGTGGGTATTCCCGGCAACGAGGAGGCTGATGCAGCTGCTAAGTCTGCTTGTCGCTTGCCGGGATTATCAACGCGCACACTGCCTTATACAGACGTGCGGCGATACTTTCGTCGACATTTATTAACTGTATGGCAGCATTCATGGGAAGCGCTGGCTGGCACCCAATTGCGGACAATTAAGGACGGCGTTCAACCCTGGCTGACCTCCTGCAGAGATTCCAGGCGGGCTGAAGTTATTCTAACCCGCCTGAGGATAGGGCACACACGAGCCACACATGGCTACCTTTTGCGTGGCGACCCGGCGCCTGTCTGTCCTACATGTGACATCGAACTGTCCGTCGCACATATATTACTCGACTGTCCGCAATACGCTCGTGAGCGCCAATCTATTGGTCTGGGGTCTACACTAGCCTCTATTCTAGGCGACGACCCGGAATCTGTAGCTAAGACTCTACAGTTCGTCGCCGATATTGGCTTCGATAGACAAGTCTGACATGTGATTTTAACCCTTTAAGATTTCCTTTTATATGTTTTAAAGCCTGGACTTTTTAAACCTCAGACTTGTTTTTCCTTTTAATTTATGATGGATTTTATATTTTTGCAGTTTTATGATATTTTAAACCTTTATACCTCACATTTTACCGCATTATTTTAGAATTTTAGCCATGTCATTTAATTTTCATTTTAACTGCGTGAGTGTGTTTTAGATTGTTTAACTGTGGGCCCAAATGACCTCGTTGTCGGCGGGCCGTTAAACCCCACACACTCACTCACTCACTCTTTGATCTGGAGAAGGCCTACGATACTACTTGGCGCTATGGGATTCTCCGTACTCTACACGGTTATGGTTTGCGCGGTCACTTAGCCGTTTTCCTTTTTAACTTTTTACTCATTCGCCGTTTTCGTGTCCGTATAGGCAACACGCTGTCTCAAGAGAAGATCCAGGAGAATGGTGTACCCCAGGGATCCATCCTCAGTGTCACACTTTTCGCAGTTGCCATTAATGGCATCACTAGTGTTGTTCGTAGCGGTATCCCGATGTCGCTGTATGTTGACGACTTTGCGATCTACTATCGCTCTTATAGTTTGGAGCACATCGAGCGTCAACTGCAGCTGACCATAACCTCCATCGCCGAGTGGGCATTACGCACGGGCTTTCGGCTGTCCCCTACGAAAACACAGTGTCTACACTTTCACCGACTGCGAGGAGTACACCCTCCTCCCGATCTTCATCTGCGCGACACACGTCTTCCTTTTGTACCGCACCTTAAGTTCTTGGGCTTACACCTCGACAGTAAACTCACGTGGGAGCACCATATCCGCTATCTTCGTGCTTCGTGCGATCGTTCGCTTCGGGTACTCAGGGTCTTATCTGGGGCATCTTGGGGCGGCGACCGCACCGTCATGTTGAGGTTGTATGGCTCTCTGGTCCGGTCCAAATTAGACTACGGCTGTTTTATTTATGGCGCGGCGTCTGCGTCTAAACTCCGGCTTTTAGACACAGTACATCACACTGGTATCCGTCTCGCTACTGGGGCTTTCCGCACCAGCAGAATCGATTGTCTGTATGCTGATTCTGGGGAACCTCCACTGTCTGTTCGACGCTCTTTATTACTTTGTTCTTACGTGGCAAGGCTGGCCGCCCATCCAGGTCACCCTTCGTTTCCACCCGTGTTGCGTCCAGACCTCGCGCACCGTTATATGCGAAATACAACCATCTCCCGTCCAAGTGGTATCCGGTTTCGTGAACTGCTTGCTGCACACGCCCTTCGACTGCCAGCCGTAGAGCGGCATTCACGTGGCCGATGTCCTCCCTGGCAACTCCAGCGCGCACGCTTTGACCTGGAGCTGTCGGGCTGTGTTAAGATAGCTACCCCTCATTCCGTGTTTCGCCAACTATTCACGGAACTACTGGGGCGATACCGGACTTCCTGTCCGGTATTTACCGATGGGTCCCAGACGGGTAGTTCGACGGGTTGCGCCTTTATATACAACGGTGTCGCTCATACGTACCGCCTACCGGACGCCAGTTCAGTATTTACGGCCGAGTTGTTTGCCATATTTTATTTCCTCCTTTTTATCTCCAGTTCAGGTCCTGGAAGTTTTATCGTTTGTTCCGATTCTTTTAGCGCTCTCCAGGCCCTGCAACAGTTTATCGGCACCTCGGCATTGGTTGTTAAAATCCAGACGTTGATTTCTCAGCTACTGTCTCGCGGATACCAGTTTGTTTTTACGTGGATCCCAGGCCATGTGGGTATTCCGGGTAACGAGGCGGCGGATGCGGCTGCAAAGTCTGCATGTCGCCTTCCGGAGTATTCCACCCGTACGCTGCCCTGTATAGATGTGCAGAAATATTTCCGTCGCCATCTATTTGCTCTCTGGCAGGAATCTTGGGAAGCGTTATCCGGCACTCAATTACGGACAATCAAGGACACGGTACAACCCTGGCATACCAGCTGCAGGAATTCCAGGCGGGAAGAAGTGGTCTTAACCCGCCTGAGGACAGGCCATACCCGAGCCACGCATGGACACCTTTTGCGTGGTGATCCGGAGCCTGTCTGTACGACGTGTAACATTCCAATCTCTGTCGCACATGTCCTTCTTGATTGTCCGCGATACGCTCGTGAGCGCCAGTCCGTTGGCCTGGGCCTTACACTGTCGTCAGTTTTAGGCAACGACCCAGTATCTGAAAATACAGTGCTGCGGTTTTGTTCCATAATTGATTTTATGAAGCAAGTGTAAGGATATTTTATTTCAGAGATTTTAGCCTTTTTAGATGGCCGTATTTTTGGGTTTTTAACGTTTTAGTGTTTTTTACTTTGTAGCAATTTTAAGTTTCTGTTTTTAGCATTTTAAACGAAACGTTTTAATAGTTGTTTAGAGGTTTTTTATCTATTTTAACCGTAGATTTTTAGTTTTTAATGGGTGATGTTTTTAACACTTGACAGTATGTAATTTTACTTCTGGACTCGGGGCCCTAATGACCAAGTTGTCGACGGGCCCTTAAACCCGACACACTCACTCACTCACTCACAAACACAATCCTGGCTGAATACGGTTAACATCTTAGCCAAATCTCTCCTTCCCCCGGACGAAGAAGCGGACGATACCCCGCAACATCGGGAACTCCGAGAACATTGCGCTACATGGTCTCCCAGTTCTGGTATCACCCTTCCTTTCGCCGAAGAAGAGATCCGACAGGCCATCAACACATTAAAACCAAGAAAAGCCCCCGGACCAGATGGCATCCCGGCGGAAGTTCTGAAAGAGATAGAACCACAGATAACGCCATTCCTAACTACGCTAATGAACGAATGCTTACTGCAAGGAAGGATACCACACATATGGAAAAATGCGAATGCAGTAATTCTGAAAAAATCACCAGACAAAGACCCGACAGCCCCAAAATCATATAGACCTATCTGCCTGCTAAACATAATAGGAAAGGTGCAAGAAAAACTCCTGTGCAAGAGACTGAACGAGCACCGAGCACTAAAGGGCACCCAAAGGGCACAATACGGCTTTTGCCCGGGAAGATCGACCGAAGACGCCATCAATGACACCCTAGGGACAATTCAAACAATAGAACAGAAATACGCCATCGCCGTCTTCATAGATATCCAAGGGACCTTCGACAACCTGTGGTGGCCGGCACTCTTCAAGAGACTCCACCAGCTTGAAATACCGCGCTGTCTGTACAACTCCCTAAAAGACTACTGCCGCAACCGGCAAGTACACTTCAAAGGTGCCACACAAATCGTGACAAGGGAGATCACCAAGGGATGCCCCCAAGGCTCTGTACTGGGTCCCACTTTCTGGAACATCGCCCTCGAGCCCCTTCTTGAGCAATTAGAACAAGAACCAGCAATCCACAGAACAACAGCTTATGCAGATGATGTAATGTTGATAATCCCAGGAAACACGCGGAACGACCTGGAAAGCAAATGCTCAAGAATTCTGGAAGACATGGACAGATGGTGCAAGGCTAACAAATTGAAAATGGCCCCACACAAGACCACCTACATGATGGTCAAAGGCACCCTAAAAAGAGATCCCCTCATAAAACTAAACGGGCTTACAATCAAACGAACCCAGAACACAAGATACCTGGGCATACAAGTAGATGAGAAACGTAACTTCAAAACCCACCTAAAACACATTCGAACCAAAGCAGAACCTATAATGATGAAAATAGCAAACATAGGCCAAAACCACTTTAAACTGCCACTCCCCCACATCCGCACCTACCACAACAGCATCTTCAGTGCCATTATGAGTTACAGAGCAAGTGTATGGGCCGAAAAAGCAAGCGAAGTTAACACAAAACGAATACTTCGCCGAGCTCAACGGAAAATACTGTTACGTTTTACTGGAGCCACCAACACCACACCAACCATCGCCCTGTTAGTAATAACAGGCACGTGGCCTATTGACCTGCTGATCCGACTTCACGGAGCCACGTACTGGCTCAGAAAAGGAGATGCCACTAGAGTCCAAGCCATATCAGGAAGGCAGTGTACCAAAAAGTCAGAAATTAAACAGACCCTGCTGCAAGAATGGCAACATGACTGGGACAGCTCAACCGAAGGAAGAATACACCAACTAATACCTAATATCAAACACAGACTGAAAACAAAACACCTAAACCCAACAATGGGTATGATCCACCTCATCACAGGTCATGGACCATATAACCAATGTCTAAACAGAATAGGCAAAACAAATACACCAGACTGCCCAACATGCCATACATTAGATACCCCGGAACATGCAACTTTCATCTGCCCTAAATATGACCCGGAAGCCATTCCCTACAGAGAAGAACTTAAGTCAAAAACAACCGAGGAAATAATCTGGAATCCAGATTATACACCAATCCTAGAAACTCTCACAAACGCCATCTCCAAGAAGGCACTCCAGAATTACAAGGAAAGGGGACCACAAAGAAGAGAAGACCCACCGGTCCACCCACCTAGAAGACAATCAGCCAGACTGCAACAACCTCCAGCAATAGCACACGCACCTCCGAGAATGGACATCCCATACCTACAACCGACACTCAACAGGCGCAGGAACTATATTGTAAACCTCAGACAGGAGTAACACCACAAAGATGGAACCAACCCAAATATGACTATTGTAAATACAAACTTGTAAAGGACACAAACATAAGTTAAAGACAAGTGAATTGTAACATTAATTTAAGTAAATAGTAAGACCAGTAATATAATGTTAATCTAGCATGTAAACTTAGCAATTAAGAACTCATGCAACTTAGTAAGTAAGAAACTCTGCAAAAATGAGCATGTAAAACAATCCTGTGAAAAAGAAAACTGAAATAAAGGAACAAGCCGTCCTGACTTTAAAAAATAAGGCGTCAGGACATAAGAATGCAGAAAATATTTTTATTTTTTATATTTTTTATTTTTTTTTATTTATTTTTTTTATTTATTTTTTTTTTGTCCCTATCTACTGGGGTGAGACCCGTGAGATTATTGATGATCTATATATTGTGCCAGGCGTCTTTTTCTGAGTGTTATTCTTAGCTAACTCATCAAAGCTCACGCGGTGCCTCCACGTCCTTGCCGTTCACCCCGGGCAACAGCTTCGGCTGGCAGAGAGAGGCATAGGAGAAGGGACAGAGGTTATAGGTTTCTTTAGCCCTTTTCAGGGCGGAAATTTGTTACATTCTGTTCCCAAAATTGTTTGGTTCGTGTTGTCTTCAAAAAATTTTCTTCGACCCTCCGGGGTATCCCGGAAGGGAAATAGTCCTTTTTAGGGCTACGATTTTCGTGTTATTCATTGTATTTGTTCTGTTCCTTGTTACTGTTTGTAATTTGTGTTTCCTCTAGTGTAGTAGTAGTTTGGTATAAATGTCGCAGAATAAGGACAAAGAAGGGGAAACTTCGGAGGATCTCTCCCGAAGTAACCCAGAGGAGGATGATACAGAAGAAATAATGCCAGAATTGATAAAATATATAAACAGGGTAGATGAAGAACTCACAGCAGGCGATAGAACAACTAAAGCAAAAGTACTTAAGGTCAGGAATGAATTTATAAAAATGGCAACTAAAATAGTGTATTCCCAAGGTAGAATAGCCGAATTAGAAAAAGAAAATGAAAGATTGAGAAAAGAAAATGAGGATCTAAAAAAGCGAAACGCAACCCCAGCAACACCTACTTATGCGAATATTGTAGGTCCTGGAAGAGGACAAAGAAAGGAGAATAAAATAGAGCAGGTTATGACCCAAAAGACGAGTGTGTTCGTTGCATCTAAATCAGGCCAGGGGCCAACTGAGACGATAAAAACAATTACCGAGCTAATAGATCCCATTAAAGAAAAAATAAAAATACGAAATAGAAGACCAGCGGGCGAAAAGGTAGTGATAGTGACACTCTGCCGAAGATGCGCAGAAAATATTAAATCACGAGAAACTAACAAAAGTAACAAAGGTCGAAAAACCCAAAATGTGGTCCCCCAGATTGATTGGTTATTCCATTCCCGATTGGATAGGAAAAGAGAAGTTCATAGAACTATTGTATCACCAAAATCTGACAGAGGATATAAGTTATGAGGAATACAAAAACTAAATTACTCAGATTTTTAACGGGAACAAATAAAAACAACAAGACGATCCATCACGTTATACAGGTAACCCCTAGACTAAGACCCTTCTGAGTAAGGGAAGAGTATATATTGACTTTTTCTCCATAATACTAAAAGATTACCTCGCAGTCCCACGATGCTACAATTGTCAGGATCTAGGTCATGTCGCTAAATATTGCAAAAAAGAAACACCAATCTGTATACACTGTGCAGGTGCTGGGCACCTAAAGATTGCGCCAAGAAAAATGACCCTGCTATATGTGTAGCTTGCAATAACAGGAATAATAAGTGTAAAAAGCCAAACACAAATGACTGTGAAACGTATAAAATGTTGTTAGATAGGTATATTTTAAGAACTGACTATGGCGAACACCGATAATAAACTAAAAATACGGCAAATAAATCTAGCTAGATCTAAGATGGCTTTACAAGAAATTAGGAAAGTAGCGGAAGAGTTAGACTTAGACATTTTATGTTTACAAGAACCCTACAGTCAGGAAGGTAGTATTCCATATCCCCCCACAATGTGCAAAACCATAGCTACTGGTTTAAACCCCTGGGCAGCAATAATCATATTAAATAGAAACATAATAACAACTGAACTAACCCAATTTCTAGACCCATATACAAATTGTATCGAAATTAGGTTTAAAGGGATGAACTTCATTATAGCCAATTTTTATTTCCCGCCTAGCATAGAAATAGGATTAACAAACTAAAAACAATAGCTAGAGCCTTGTCCCACCTACCGGCCATCTTCACGATGGATGCAAATGCTAAATCCACATTATGGCATAGTAACTCAAATGACAATCGTGGGCAAGAAATGGAGACTATTATTATGGAATTAGACTTAGATATAACAAATAGACCTAATAACCCCCCCACTTAGATAGGTAGAGTAGGAGTTTCTTGCAACATTGATGTAACCCTAAGCAATAGACAAGCTAGAAATTATCTAACCTCATGGCAGGTAATGGAAAATCAAACGACTTCAGACCACAACTTAATTACCATAGAAACATCCACAATTAGGCAAAGAAACTTAATACAATCAAATAGGTATAACTATAGGAAAGCCGATTGGCATAAACTTAGAGAGTTATATACACCACCAAATTTTGGGCAACATACAAATATAAACAGTGCAGCAAAACAATTAACCGCTTCGATCCACCAGGTTATGCGTAGATCGATCCCTAAAACCCAGACCATGAGCACACAACCACATACACCATGGAATGAAAAACTAGAACGTTACAGAAAAACCCCTCCGAAGGAGTGTCGCCTTGTCGTGGCGGAGGGGCTCAGTACCTGAACCAGACGGCCTACTAAGTGTCATTTTGACTACTGGTAGGCAAGAGGTGAGGGGAAGCTAAGAACATTCCAAACGGGTAGATGGGGCTCGTTAGTCTTGGTTGACGACTCATCTAGGAGAAGAGGACTCCGAAATCAAACTCCCCCAGGGGCTCCTACTATGGTAGGTACGGGTTTGGCGTACCCGGGGCCCCGAGCCATTCTCTCGATTGGGTTCCTCCAAGAGGTGAGAGGGCACATGCCAAACGCCCAATCAACTTTGGTCCACTTTTGTGTTTGACCTCCCACCTGTTACCTCCCTGTACACAGTCTGATGGATAACCTACGCGCGGGTCGTCGGAGGATGGGGGACGCAAGGGGTGACTGGGTAATCGCGTAAGTCCCAGCCCCTGGTTATCATGTAGGATCTGTGTGCGTATCCGCTGATAAAGGTCAGTCCCGGGGAGGGGCCATTGCATGAGCTGATTCACTCCTGAAGGCGATTGGGTCCCTCTTATCTATACATTGGGAGGTGAGACCCTAGGGTGAGCAAGGTCCAGGCCAGGACTCTCACCTAAGCCGGGGTGGCGCCCAGGATGTGAGCATGCCATCGGAGACATCTGCAATGGTGGAGGATGACATCGCTATGAGTTCACAAAAAACTCACAACAAAAAAACTTTTAAAGTTTGCGTAAAGAAAGTAGCTGAGTCGAGTGGTCCTCGCTACTTAGTTATATCTCGAACTGAGGGAGATAAGAAATTTTTATCGGTGAGCCCATTTACCATTCAAAAGGGTTTGGATAACATTGCTGGTCCAGTCAAGTCATGCACTAGATCTCGCAATGGCACGCTCCTGGTTGAAGCACATTCAGCTACCCAGGCAGCTAAGATACTGAAAACGAACATGCTAGCAAGTTATCCTGTACGTGTCGTTCCCTCATTCACTTGACCAACAATGTTTTTACCACCATTGACGACATGGTGGAGTATTTTATATGCTCTATCCTTCTCGCAGCAGAATCCAGTATTCCTCGGGGTTCATCTACACCACGTCACGTCCCTGTGCCTTGGTGGTCCGAGGAATGCCGTTTGGCTATTAAAGCACGTAAGCGTGCTCTGCATGTTTTCCGCATACACCCTACGGAGGCGAATTTTATTGCCTTTAAACGTTCTCGTGCAAGGGCTCGCTTTGTATTGCGCAATGCAAAACGCACATCCTGGGAATCGTACGTATCTTCCCTTTCACGTCGCAGTTCGGCCCAGAAGGTGTGGACTACCATCCGGCGTATGTACGGCAAGTGTCGCCGGACGATCATCCCCGGTCTTGCCGTACAGGGCTCCATATACACCAGCGAGCAGGATATCGCCGACGCCCTTGCCGATTCTTTCGCCAGTGCTAGCCAAACTCAAAGCTACGACGGAGCCTTTTTACTGATAAAGGAATATGCGGAGCGGATAAGCCTAAATTTTAACAGTGATTGTAGTGAATCCTACAATGCACCTTTTACTGAAGCGGAACTGGCGCATTCTTTGTCCCTCGCTCACGACTCTTCTCCTGGTCCTGATGACATCCACCGCCAAATGCTGCTTCATCTTCCACCTCCGGCTCGTTCCTTCCTGTTGAGCATCTATAACCGCATCTGGCTTCAGCAGGTTTTTCCGTCTTCCTGGCGAGAGGGTGTTGTGATCCCTATCCCTCGACCAGGAAAACACCGTACACTTCCCTCTAGCTACCGCCCTATATGCCTGACGAGTGTCGTCTGCAAGACCTTTGAACGGATGATCAACACTCGCTTAGTGTGGTGGCTAGAGACGAATAGCCTGCTGAGCAATGTTCAGTGCGGTTTTCGTCGCCATCGCTCCAGTGTCGACAATCTGACACGCATGGAAGCCTACATCCAAAATGCCTTTCTTTTGAAGCAGCATGTCGTGGGTGTCTTCTTCGATCTGGAGAAGGCCTACGATACCACATGGCGTCATGGTATTCTCCGTACACTTCACGGGTATGGTTTCCGAGGTTTTTTAGCAATATTTCTTTTTAATTTTTTAGCCCTGCGCCGCTTTCGTGTCCGCATTGGTAATACGTTCTCACGAGAGAGGATTCAGGAAAATGGTGTGCCCCAGGGGTCGATTCTTAGTGTAACGCTTTTTGCAGTTGCCATTAACGGCATTGCTAATGTTGTTCGTAGGGGAATACCGATGTCACTGTACGTTGACGATTTTGCGATCTATTATCGATCTTATAGCCTTGAGCACATAGAACGTCAACTGCAGTTGACCATATCCTCTATCGCCGAATGGGCCCTTCACGCCGGTTTTAAGTTCTCCCCTACGAAAACACAATGTGTCCACTTTCATCGACTTCGTGGTGTACATCCTCCTCCAGAACTGTATTTGCGTGACACACCCCTGCCGTTTGTTTCCCACATAAAGTTCTTGGGCCTTCACCTCGACAGCAAAATCACATGGGAGCACCACATTCGTCAACTTCGTGCCTCTTGCGATCGTTCGCTTCGAGTACTGCGGGTTTTATCTGGAGTATCTTGGGGCGGCGATCGCACTGTCATGTTGAGGCTGTATCGTTCATTGGTGAGGTCCAAACTAGATTACGGCAGTTTTATTTATGGCGCAGCGTCCGCCTCTAAACTTCGTTTTTTAAATACTGTACATAATGCTGGTATCCGTCTAGCTACTGGAGCTTTCCGCACTAGTCGTGTAGAGTGTCTGTATGCTGACTCTGGTGAACCCCCACTTTCTATTCGGCGCTCGTTTTTATTGTGTTCTTACGTGGCCCGTTTGGCAGCCCATCCTGGTCACCCGTCTTTTACCCCCCAGGGGGACCTACTACGGTAGGTCCGGGTTTGGCGCACCCGGGGCCCCGAGCCAACTGACTCCCTCGGTGTGGGCTCCTCTTCGTGGTGAGGGAGTCAGTCAAATCGCCCACCCACGTGTAGGCCGTGCGTGGAGACCCGTGTCGGTGGAAAGGTTTATCCTGGTGGTTGAGGGGTGCGTATCTGAGCCCGGGACAGTTTCTTTTCTGAATCTGGGGAGGGTGCGCATTTCCAATACACTGCTTTGGTTACTGCTTCATCTAAACGGGAGGCTAGGGACTAACCCACCCCTAGTCAATCGGCCAGGACTAGGTATTGCACTGAACTCCAGGGTCAGTGGGACGGCGAGCCCGCTATATCCCCTGTGTAGCCCTGTCATCCCAGTGGGGTGACCCCTCGTTGGGCTCCGTGGTGGGTGGGGAGCACTGGGGGATGAATTTTATGAAACCCTTTTATGGCTACAAATACACCTAAAAGACGACGTCAAGTGCAAGAAGTAAAGGAGGTAACCGCAGTGTCATCAGCTCGGTACCTGGTTATCAGTAGATTAGAAGAGGCTCAGTCATTTGTGAAAGTTAACCCTTTCGTCATCCAGGCCGGTCTTGATAAAATAGCCGGTCCTGTAAAGTCATGTACCAGACTCCGGAACGGCTCTCTTCTTATTGAGACATTTACCTCAGCCCAGTTTGATAAATTGTTAAAGGCCAAACTACTCCACGGATATCCTATTCGTGTCGAGAAGCACCGTAGTCTAAACTCTACAAAGGGGGTCATCACCTCACCCCTGTTGGATGACATGTCGGAGGAAGAGATCTTGGGCTATTTATCGGATCAAGGAGTCATTGAG
Organism: Tenodera sinensis; assembly: GCA_030765045.1. Classification (NCBI taxonomy): domain Eukaryota; kingdom Metazoa; phylum Arthropoda; class Insecta; order Mantodea; family Mantidae; genus Tenodera; species Tenodera sinensis. The sequence continues at coordinate 204,893 of JAUKNM010000063.1, read as the reverse complement.
GTCTACCGAGTCAGGGCTAAACGCGATGGTGTGCAGGTGCCTACCCGTACCCTGTTCCTCACATTCGACCGGCTTGACCTACCTTCGAAAATTAAGGCGGGATACGAAGTGATCCCTGTACGACAATATGTTCCCCGTCCTATGCGTTGCTTTCAGTGCCAACGCTTTGGCCACACAAAGATTTCTTGCAAACTTGCAATTCCTGTTTGTGTAAAGTGTGGTAAGGATGCCCACGACGGAGCTTGTCAATCAGTTATTTGCTGCGTGAATTGTAGGGGCGCCCATCCAGCGACATCCCCCGACTGTCCCCGCTTTTTGGATGAGAAGGCCATACAAGAGCTGCGGGTGAAAGAACGTTTATCTTTCAGTGAAGCCCGCAAACGCCATCTCGCTCGCCAGCCTTCTCTTCTTAAATTTGGTACCTTTAGTTCCGTGGTACAAACGCAAGTGCAAAAGCGGGATATGAGTACGCAGACTCTACCTGTAATCTCCGATGCCGTCACTACCCCTACCCTACCAGCTGCTCCTGCATCCGTTACATCTAAGTCGATCACTGTTGGTACTGAACAACGAAAATTTAAAATCCAGCCAAAACGAAGTGACTTTCTAAAAGATCCTCAGACTTCCGCCAGCAGCCGATGTGGACGGAATGATAATTCTCCTTCACCTCCTCGGAGATCTCGTTCACAGGAAGACCAAAGGCGCAGCAGAGATCCTCGTGATTCTCCTGTGCCTACGGACAATCGTTTCCAGGCACTTCTTTCTGCTGGTAGTGAGCCTCTTCCTTCAGAGGAACCAATGGAACAGGAAATACCACCACCTAAAAGCCCTAGTTCCTCGCGAAACTGTAAGGGCAAATTGAAGCGCCAGCCGGCGCTCAAGTAACCGTAGCTTGTTCCCTTTACCTCCAGATGTCCATTCTTCAGTGGAATGCACGTGGCATTCGCACACATAGGGCCGAATTGCAGTTACTCGCAAGATCGCTGTCTCCCACTATCATGTGCTTACAGGAAACCAAACTTCGTCAACAGGACTCCTTCAACTTTCCTGGTTTTATTCCGGTACGTTTCGACCTTCTACCGGAACCTGGTTCTCCTGCGCATGGGGGTGTCATGATCTTGATTCGAGACGGCGTTTTCTACCAACCAGTCATGCTTACCACTACCTTGCAAGCTGTTGCTGTTACCATCTGTCTACCTGGCTTTTCATTCACCATCTGTTCTGTGTATATCCCGCCTTGTGCGCTCCCGCTTGCGGACATTGATATTGCAGCCTTAGTATCCCAGCTCCCAGCACCCTACCTTTTGCTGGGAGATTTCAATGCCCATCACCCTCTTTGGGGCTCGAGTCGGGCATGTGCAAGAGGAATCCATCTTGCCGAGTTATTCACACAGAACCACCTCTCCGTTCTCAACACTGGTGAACCTACTTTTATATCTGATAGTACCGGAACCTTCTCACACTTGGACGTGTCTGTTTGCTCAGCACAGCTCACACATCGGTTGGAATGGAACGTCGTTTCTGATACATTTTCTAGCGATCATTTTCCCTGCATTATCACCATGCTTTCACACTACATGCCCTCGCCACGTGTACCCACCTGGCAGATGAGCAAGGCGAACTGGCCGCTTTATTCTCGCTTGGCTGTATTCGACGACCGCGAGTTCGATGATGTTGACCAGAAGGTGGACCACGTTACTTGCGTCATTATCTCCGCTGCCAAACGTACTATCCCTAGATCGTCGCCACAACCACGACGATTACCGGTCCCCTGGTGGACTGACGAATGCCAGGCAGCCGTTCGTACACGCAGAGCTGCTTTTCGAGTGTTTCGCCGACATCCTACACTCGACAATCTGGTCATCTACAAGCAACAGCGCGCCAGAGCTCGTCGCATCATACGGGCCAGTAAGAAGACCTCCTGGCTCCATTTCGTGGAGTCCTTCAATTGTTTTACTCCTGCATCTGTCGTTTGGGACAAGCTTCGTCGGGTGGCTGGCAAAGTTTCTCCGTCAACGGTTCCTGGGCTTAGGGTTAATAATGACACCATCGTTAGCCCTCAAGAAGTTGCTGATACACTAGGCACTGCTTTTGCAGCAATTTCAAGTTCTTCGCGTTCTGACCCGGCTTTCTTATTCCTTAAGCACCGGGCCGAGTCGAATGCCATATCCTTTCCCTCTTCCAATCGCGAGTGTTATAACGCCTTTTTCACCATGCCGGAGCTGGAGCGGGCCCTGGCCTCCTCCAAATCGTCTGCTCCTGGGCCTGATGGTGTTCACGTGTTAATGCTGCAGCACCTTTCTTCGGCTGCTAAACTCTTTCTCTTGGAAGTGTATAACCACATCTGGCGCACCAGTACCTTTCCATCCGCTTGGCGCGAGGCCACCATCGTCCCAATCTTGAAGCCTGGTAAGGATCGCCATCTACCTTCCAGTTATCGACCGATCTCCCTCACCAGTGTCATGTGCAAGGTGATGGAGCGCATGATTAACGGGCGATTGACGTGGTGGCTTGAATCTCAAACTCTGCTGTCCAACGTCCAGTGCGGTTTTCGTCGCTTCCGTTCAACGGTCGACCACTTGGTATCACTATCCACACATATCATGAACGGATTTGTGAGGAAGAGTCAAACAGTTGCAGTCTTTTTTGACCTTGAGAAAGCGTATGACACTTGTTGGAGGCACGGTATTCTTCGAACCCTCCATAAATGGGGCATTCGTGGACGCATGCCTCTTTTTATTCGCGAGTTTATGAGGGATAGGGTCTTTAGAGTTCGCGTTGGTTCGATTTTATCTCGTGTTTTTACCCAAGAGAACGGAGTACCTCAGGGCTCGGTACTCAGCGTCACCTTGTTTGCTATTGCCATCAATTCCATTGTGGAGTGCGTTCCTGCTGGAGTTTCTGCTTCGTTATTCGTCGACGATTTCGCTATTTACTGTAGTTCTCGACGGACTTGTCTGTTAGAGCGCCGTCTTCAATTTTGTCTTGACCGCCTCTACACCTGGGCTTTTGAGAATGGCTTTCAGTTCCCCGTCGAGAAAACCGTCTGTGTTAACTTCTGGCGGCGGAAGGCGTTCCTCCCACCTTCTCTCCATCTCGGTGCGGACGTCCTTCCCTTCGCAGACGAGGCGAAATTTTTAGGGTTGGTCTTCGACAGGAAACTCAGCTGGTCCTCTCATATTTCGTATTTGAAGGCAAGGTGCGAGCGTTCTCTTAGTGTTTTACGCGTTTTATGTGGCACATCCTGGGGAGCCGATCGGACTGTTCTTTTACGGTTATATCGCTCTCTTGTCCGATCGAAACTTGATTATGGTTCTATTGTTTACTCGTCGGCTCGGCCGTCTATTCTAAAGCGTCTCGATCCGATTCATCATCGTGGTATCAAGTTGAGTATTGGTGCTTTTCCAACGAGTCCAGTTATTAGCTTGTGTGCGGAAGCTGCCGAACCTCCGCTTTCTTTTCGGCGTGATGTCCTTCTTTGTAGTTACGCTTGCAGTCTTTCTAGTCTGCCGGGACATCCGTCTTATACCATGTTTTTTAACGATTCCTTGGACCGTCAATACTCGGCTCGCTCCCTGGCCCTACTCCCTCCAGGCGTTCGGTTTCGCTGCCTGCTTCGAGCATTGGACATGACCTTACCGGCTACCTTTTCCAGAGGAGTAACCAGATTTCCACCCTGGCGTGGTTCGCCGCCTGCCGTGGATCTGGAGTTGTTGTCCCTGCCGAAGTCGACGACGCCTGCATCGTCTATTCGATCGGCTTTTTCCTCTCTTAGAGCGAATTTTGCTCACTGCAATTTTATATACACTGATGGCTCTAAGGATGATCGCGGAGTAGGATGTGCTTTTATCCATGATCGGCAGAGTTTTAGCTTTCGTCTTTTAGCACAGTGCTCGATTTTTACAGCTGAGCTGTTTGGTATTTACCAAGCTCTTTTATATATTCATCGGCAAACCTCGCAGCACTGGGTTATTTGTTCCGACTCCCTGAGTGCTTTGCAGAGCCTGAGGATGCTGTACAGCTACCATCCGCTCGTGCAGCGTGTCCAGGACAGCCTGCACTCACTCGCTGGTGCTGGCATTAGCGTGTCATTTGCATGGGTGCCTGGACACGCAGGCCTTACAGGGAATGAGGCTGCCGATGCTGCTGCGAAGGCAGCAGTTTTAGGTCCCAGGTGTTACAGTTCTTGTGTTCCCTATGAGGACTTTCGCACCGTTTTACGTATTGTTATCCTTTCGCGGTGGCGTGCTAAGTGGAGTGCTGTTCAGGGGAACAAACTTCGGGAGGTTAAGCCCCTCCCGGTTACCTGGAGGACTTCCTCTCGCGCTTGTCGCCACGAGGAAGTAATTTTAGCTAGACTTCGTATCGGGCACTGTCGTTTTAGTCATGGTCACCTTTTATCTTCTGACCCGGCGCCGCTTTGTGATCACTGTAACGAGCCTTTGACGGTACGCCATGTATTAATTCAGTGCCAGGTTTTATCTCACTTTCGCGTGTCCCTAGGACTGCCGGCTACCCTGGTCGAGGTTCTGGCAGATAATTCCAGTGCTGTAGAGCGTCTCTTAAGTTTTATTCGTCTCAGTGGTATAGGAGGTCGTGTTTAAACCGCTAGTTTTATGTTGTTTTTAGTTGATCACATGTGCAGTTTGCTACTTCAGTAGCTACATGTGGGTTTTAGTGTTAATTTTAGCTCTACTTTTAGCATTACTGGCACTGTCTTGGTGACTTTTTAATTCCCGTAACATTTTAGACAACAGGTTATCCACCTGTACTTTTTAAGTTTTTGTGTTGTTCGGGCGCTAATAACCCCAGCAGTTGTGCGCCCTAAAACATTACTACTACTACTACTACCCGTCTTTTAATCCTGTATTGCGCCCGGAACTCGCTCACCGTTATCTCCGGAATAGCACGATCTCTCGCCCAAGCGGTATTCGGTTTCGCGAGCTGCTTAGTGCACACGCGCTCCGCATGCCTGCTGTCGAACGGTATTCTCTTGGCCGCTGTCCTCCATGGCAATTACAGCGTGCCCAGTTCGACCTGGAGCTTTCGACGAATGCTAAGTTAGCTACCCCTCCATCGGTGTATTGTCAGCTTTTCACCGAGATCCTGGGACGTTACTGGAATTACATTCCTGTATTTACCGATGGTTCCCAGGTGGATGGGGCTACAGGGTGTAGCTTTGTGCATAACGGTGAGACTCACAAGTACCGTCTTCCAGACTTGAGTTCCGTTTTTACCGCCGAGCTGTTTGCAATCTTTTATTTCGTCTTTTTTATCTCCAGTTCCGATCCTGGAAGTTTTATCATCTGCTGCGACTCTCTGAGCGCACTGCAGGCATTGCAACAGTTTGTCGGCACGTCAGCATTAATTATGAAAATTCAGACACTCGTTTCGCAGTTACTCTCGCGTGGATACCAGATAGTTTTTACTTGGACCCCAGGCCACGTGGGCATTCCCGGCAACGAAGCGGCTGACGAGGCTGCTAAGTCTGCCTGCCGTTTGTCGGAGATTTTTACACGCAGTATTCCTTACACGGATGTACAACGGTACTTCCGTCGCCATCTTTTATATGTCTGGCAACAATCATGGGAAGCGTTAGACATCACTGGCACGCAATTGCGGACAATCAAGGAAACGGTGCAGCCTTGGATAACTTCATCAAGGGATACCAGGCGGGCAGAAGTCATCTTGGCCCGCCTGAGAATAGGTCACACGCGCATCACGCATGGACACCATCTGCACGGTGAGCCGGCGCCGGTATGCTCCACCTGTGGCGTTCAGCTCTCTGTGGCCCATGTCCTAGTTGATTGTCCGCGCTACAATCGTGAGCGCCAGTTGTTTGGCCTGGGTTCTAGTTTAAAGACGATGTTAGGCGACGACCCGGTAGCTGTGGATTCAGTGCTGCGGTTTGTCGGCAGCGTTGGCTTTGGTAAGCAAGTTTAAATTTTATTGCGTGGTTTTACTTTTTACCTTTTACGTTTTATCTGCTTACCTTTTTAGATCATTTTACACGCTTTTAACTATTTTAAGCATACATTTTAGACAAGTTTTTAAGTTTTAACTGTTTTAGCATTTGGCTGTTTTAGCTTGCGTTTTACTATTTAACTTTGAGTTTTAAGTGGTGGTGAGTTTTATCCGTTTTTTATCTTTTGACTTGGGGCTCTAATGACCTAGCTGTCGACGGGCCCTTAAACCCTAATCACTCACTCACTCACTCACTCCAGTCTGGACGGTCTGTCAAACGAGGAGATTGTTACTTGCCTCTCCGACCAGCGTGTGTGTCAAGCGTACCGTCTGACAAGAAAGCAGGATGGTAAAGTGATTGATTTACGTACGGTTTTCCTCACTTTTAAGGGCACACAGTTGCCAGAATACATCTTCTGCGGGTACGAGCGTGCCGCCGTACGTCAATATGTCCCGAACCCTATGCGCTGTTTTCAGTGTCAGAAGTTCGGACATACTAAGACCGCGTGCAACCATCCTGCCGTTTGTGAGCGTTGTGGCCTATCACCTCATGAGGACACGGCTTGTACCCGTGACCCTCATTGTGTTAACTGTGGAGCCGGTCATCCATCTAGCTCGCGTCAGTGTGCGAAGTTTCTGGATGAAAACTGTATACAGGAGCTACGCGTGAAAGAACATCTTACATTTCCAGAGGCGCGTCGTCGCTTTGAGCAGCTGCAACCTGCGACCACCACAGGTTATGCCTTGGCTGCCCGACGCGCTCCTGTTAACACCGTAGCGATACAGCATGTCCCTGTATCAGATGCCTCCACACAGACAGACCTACCAGCGAGTATTGTTCCACTGTCTCGTGCCACACCTGCAAAAGCTACAACATCTACAGCCGTGCAGACACCAGCTCACAAGGCGTCCACAAGTCGTAGCCAGCCTGTTGATAGCCATTCCTCTAGGCCTGACGTTCGAGCTAGCAGCCACACGTCATCAATGAAGTCCCGCTCCCGCTCCCGTTCCGCGAGCCGCAGGGGATCTTCAGACTCCCGTACATCCGAGGAGTCACTAGGGGATGACGAAATTAACCTACCCCGTCCAAAGTCGGTTAAGGTAAAGATGAAAAAGAAAAAGATGAAGACGAATCACTAATTCTTCTTTACCATGGAAATAATCCAGTGGAATGTTAATGGGTTCCGGGCACGTGTTCCGGACATACAGCATCTCGTTGCGCAACGCTCTCCATCAATCGTCTGCCTACAAGAAACACATTTGCACCCTAATCACGCATTACATCTTCGTGGTTTTTCGGTTTTTAGGCATGACTCTGCAGCTGATCGACGAGCAAGCGGAGGAGTTGCTACTTTGGTGGCGCATACCATCTCTGCCACAAGCATCCCGTTAAACACGCCGCTGCAAGCTGTGGCTGTGCGTGTCCAGTTGCAGGGCTTAAGTCTGTCAATTTGCAATGTCTATCTGCCACCGGTCAGTGTTGTACACGAGAACGACCTTCGAGCTCTTTTGGCTCAGATTCCGCCACCCTTTATCTTCCTTGGTGATCTGAATGCCAAACACTCTTCATGGGGCTCCGACACTGACGATGCTCGCGGATGCCTTGTAGGAGACGTTTGCGATATGTCCGGCCTCCTTTTGTTGAACACTGGTGCCCCTACCTTTTTATCATCTGCCTATGGTACGTACTCCGCCTTAGACGTTAGCTTCTGTAGCCCGTCATTGGTACCACTCATTGATTGGTCGGTGCTCTCCGACCTCTTTGGCAGTGATCATTTTCCCATTAACATTCACATATCTGGTTTCCATACTATTCCAACACGACACCCTCACTGGATTATTTCCAAGGCTGACTGGGGGAAATTTCGTTCCTTCATTCACCTTACCGACGATGGTTTTACCACCATCGACAACATGGTGGAGTATTTTACATGTTCTGTCCTGCTTGCAGCAAATTCCAGCATTCCTCGCGGTTCTACTACACGTCGTCATCTTCCTGTGCCTTGGTGGTCCGAGGAATGTCGTTTGGCTGTTAAAGCCCGCAAACGGGCCTTGCGAGTTTTCAGTGCACATCCTACGGAAGAGAACTTTATTACCTTTAAGCGAGTGCGTGCCCGGGCGCGTTTTGTACTTCGCAGTGCAAAACGCACATCCTGGGTAACTTACGTCTCTTCCATCTCTCGACGCACTTCAACACAAAGGGTGTGGACTGCGGTTCGGCGTATGTACGGCAAGTGTCGCCGGACGATAATACCCGGTCTTGCCGTGCAGGGACGCTCTTACACCCACGAGCAGGATATCGCCGACGCCCTCGCAGACGCTTTCGCTGCTGATAGCCAAACCCAAAGCTACCACACTACCTTTTTACCCGTCAAGGAATCTGCGGAGCGGGTAGTCCTCAATTTTAAAAGTGACTCTAGTGAACCGTACAACGCTCATTTTACGGAGGCGGAGCTAGCCCATGCTTTGTCTCTCGCGAAGGACTCTTCTCCTGGGCCTGATGACATTCACCGACAAATGCTGCTTCATCTTCCACCTGAGGCGTTGACCTTCCTGCTGAACATGTACAACCGCATCTGGCTTCAGCAGGTTTTCCCTTCTTCCTGGCGCGAGGGTACTGTCATCCCTATCCCTCGGCCGGGGAAGGACCGGACACTTCCCTCTAGCTACCGTCCTATCTGCCTGACGAGTGTCGTTTGTAAGACCATGGAACGAATGATTAACACTCGCTTAGTGTGGTGGCTAGAGACGAATAACCTGCTGAGCAACGTTCAGTGCGGCTTTCGTCGTCATCGCTCGAGTGTCGATAACCTTACTCGCATGGAGGCCTACATCCAGAATGCCTTTCTCATGAAGCAGCATGTCGTGGGGGTGTTCTTCGACCTGCAGAAGGCCTACGACACTACATGGCGCTATGGTATCCTCCGTAGTTTACACGACTACGGTTTACGTGGCCATCTAGCTCTCTTTGTTCTTAATTTTTTACAACTTCGCCGATTTCGGGTCCGCATTGGCCATACGCTTTCACAAGAACGAATCCAGGAGAATGGTGTACCCCAGGGGTCGATTCTGAGTGTAACACTTTTCGCCGTGGCCATCAACGGCATTGCCAGTGTTGTTCGTAGGGGAATACCAATGTCACTGTATGTTGACGACTTTGCGATATACTATCGCTCTCATAGTTTAGAGCACATCGAGCGTCAACTGCAGCTAGCTATAACATCCATCGCCGAGTGGGCATTTCGCACCGGCTTTCAGTTCTCCCCTACGAAAACACAATGTGTCCACTTCCATCGACTTCGTGGCGTACACCCGGCCCCTGATCTTTATTTGCGTGGCACGCGTCTTCCATTTGTTCCGCACCTGAAATTCTTGGGCTTACACCTCGACACCAAACTTACATGGGAGCACCATATTCGTTATCTGCGTGCTTCCTGCGATCGTTCGCTTCGGGTTCTCCGGGTTTTATCTGGGGTATCTTGGGGCGGCGATCGCACGGTCATGTTGAGGTTGTATCGTTCACTGGTCCGGTCCAAATTAGACTACGGCTGTTTTATCTATGGCTCCGCATCCGCCTCTAAACTCCGCCTTTTAGATACAATACATCACACTGGTATCCGTCTCGCTACTGGGGCTTTCCGTACAAGTAGAGTGGACTGTCTGTATGCTGATTCTGGCGAACCCCCACTGTCTGCCCGACGCTCGTTGTTACTATGTTCCTACGTGGCAAGGTTGGCCGCTCATCCAGGTCATCCTTCGTTTCCACCTGTATTGCGTCCAGACCTAGTGTACCGTTATACGCGGAATACAACTATCTCCCGTCCAAGCGGCATCAGGTTTCGAGAACTTCTGACCGCACACGATCTACGCTTGCTAGCCGTAGAGCGGCATTCGCATGGCCGATACCCTCCATGGCAGCTCCAGCGTGCACGCTTTGACCTGGAGCTGTCGAGCAGTGCGAAGTTAGCTACCCCTCACTCGGTGTTTCACCAACTTTTCACCGCAGTTCTGGGCCGATACCGGACTCATACTCCGGTATTTACTGATGGCTCACGGATGGGTAGTGCGACGGGTTCCGCTTTTGTATACCATGGCGACGTTCGCAAGTACCGCCTTCCAGACGCCAGTTCAGTATTTACCGCCGAGCTGTTTGCCATATTTTATTTCCTGCTTTTTATCTCCAGTTCAGGTCCTGGAAGTTTTATTATCTGTTCCGACTCTTTTAGCGCCCTCCAGGCCCTGCAACAGTTTATCGGCACCTCGGCATTGATTATTAAAATTCAGACGTTGATCTCGCAACTACTGTCTCGCGGATACCAGTTTGTTTTTACGTGGATCCCAGGCCATGTGGGTATTCCGGGCAACGAGGCGGCGGATGCGGCTGCAAAGTCTGCATGCCGCCTCCCGGAATACTCCACCCGTGCGCTACCCTATGTAGATGTGCAGAAATACTTTCGCCGCCATCTATTTACCCACTGGCAGCAATCTTGGGAAGCGTTAGCTGGCACTCAGTTACGGACAATAAAGGACACTGTACAACCCTGGCAGACCAGCTGCAGGAATTCCAGGCGTGAGGAAGTGATTTTAACCCGCCTGAGGATAGGCCACACTCGAGCCACGCATGGACATCTTTTGCGTGGTGATCCGGAGCCTGTCTGTGCGACGTGCAATGTTCCACTCTCCGTCGCACATGTCCTTCTTGATTGTCCGCAATACGGTCATGAGCGTCAGTCCCTAGGCCTGGGCCTTACACTGTGCTCTGTTTTAGGCAACGACGCAGCAGCTGTCAATACAGCACTGCGGTTTGTTGCCAAGATTGATTTTTGCAAGCAAGTGTAAGGTGCTTTTATATTGGCGGATATTGACTTTTAGTTGTTTTTACTTTGGATGTTATTCTGGTTTTTACCTTTTAAAGATTTTATCAGTTTTAAGTTTTATAAGTCTACGTTTTTACCAGTTGTTTAACTTTTAACTGTTTTAGCTCTCGGTTTTAGACTTTTTAACCTTTTTTAAGTTATTTTAACTTTCACCTTTTAGCTTTTTAGGGTGAGGTTTTATTGTTGGCTTGTTTTATTCTGTGAACTTAGGGCCCTAATGACCTAGTTGTCGATGGGCCCTTAAATACTCACTCACTCACTCACTTTACGTGGATCCCAGGTCATGTGGGTATTCCGGGCAACGAGGCGTTGGATGCGGCTGCGAAGTCTGCATGCCGCCTTCCGGAATATTCCACCCGTACGTTACCCTATATAGATGTTCAGAAGTACTTTCGTCGCCATCTATTTTCTCTCTGGCAACAATCTCGGGAAGCGTTAGCTGGCACTCAGTTACGGACAATCAAGGACACGGTACAACCCTGGCAAACATCTTGCAGGGATTCCAGGCGTGAGGAGGTGATTTTAACCCGCCTGAGGATAGGCCACACTCGAGCCACGCATGCACACCTTTTGCGCGGTGATCCGGAGCCTGTCTGTGCGACGTGCAATGTGCCACTCTCCGTTGCACATGTCCTTACTGATTGTCCGCGATATGCTCATGAGCGCCAGTCCTTTGGCCTGGGTCTTACACTGTGCACCTTGTTAGGCAACGATCCAGTAGCTGTAAATACAGTACTGCGGTTTGTTGCGCATATCGATTTTGGTAAGCAAGTGTAAGGTTTCTTTTATCTTGGCGGAAATATACTTTTAGGATGTTTTACTCATGTTTTTAGCCCTTTTTAACAGTAGCCAGTTTTATGTCTTTAGTAATTTAAGTGTTTATCGGTTTTAATTTTCCGTTTTTAGCTCTTAGCTCTCTTTTTAGTAGTTATAATGTTCATTTTTAGGTATTTTAACTTTCACTTTTTAGCTTTAAAAGGGTGAGGTTTTATTTCTTTGTTTTTATTTTTGGACTTCGGGCCCTAATGACCTAGTTGTCGACGGGCCCGTAAACCCCACTACTCACTCACTCACTCGTCAGTGTCGGAGCCCCAAAGGGTATTCTTGGCATTAAGATCGCCTAGAAAGAGGAATGGTGGCGGTATCTGGGCCAAAAGAGCTCGAAGATCAGTTTGTTGTACGACACTGACAGGTGGCAGATAGACATTGCAAATAGACAGGCTCAGGCCCTGCAGCTGTACACGCACCGCTACAGCTTGCAACGGTGTGTTAAGCGGGATGCTAGTGGCAGAGATGTTATGTGCCACCAGAGTAGCAACACCACCGCTTGCGCGTCCGCCAGCTGCAGTCCCACACGTTTTGCTTGATTGTCCACGATATACTAGAGAGCGCCAGTCCCTTGGCCTGGGTTTTACTATGCGGTCAATTCTGGGCGACGACCCGGTATCGGTAGATAAGGTTCTGCGGTTCGTCACCCAAATTGGGTTTGGGAAACAAGTTTAACTTGTGTTTTAGTTTTGGTGTTTTATTCTACGGTTTTTAGACAATGAATCCCGGTTTTATTGTAGCACCGTTTGTTTTTACTTTTTAGCTGTTTTATTTTAATATTTATCCGTAAGATTTTTAACGTTTTAACTGTTTTAGATTTTCACGTTTTACCTTCTTACAAGTTTACTGCTTTTTTAGCTTCCCCTTTTTAACCGTATTAATTTGTTTCAGCCCGCAAAAATTGACCTGGGGCCCAAATGACCCAGCTGTCGACGGGCCCTTAAACTCCACACTCCACTCCACTCCGCCAGCTGCAGAGTCATGTCAAAATGCCGCAAAACCACGGAGGTGTAGTGTGTGATGAGGATTCAAATGGGTTTCCTGTAGACAGACGATTGATGGAGAATGTTGAAAAACTAAATGCTGTATGTCCGGAGTACGTGCACGGAACCCATTAACATTCCACTGGATTATTTCCATATTAAAAAGAGATTAGTGGCCTGTCTTTATCTTTTTCTTTTTCTTCATTTTTACTCTGGCGCACTTAGGACCATATACTCGACGTTCGTCGTTCTCAGGCGACTCCCCTGATGTTCGGGAGTCTGAAGTTCCCCTTTGGCTCACGGAGCGAGAGCGGGACTTCATTGAAGAGGTGAGACTACTAGCTCGAACAGTATGCCTGGAACGAGGGCGGTCATCAGGAGTTGTGGCACTCGTGGACGGTTTGGGATCTGTGGTCTGCACTGCGATTGAAGTCACTGTAGGTGTAGAAGGACGTTGCGCAGGGGGATTCGTCGACCAGTCGGTTTGCGTGGAGGCATCCGAAGCGGGTACGTGTTGCAAACCGACAGTGGCTACAGGAGGCCGGCGTGCAGCTACTGCATAGCCTATGGTGTTAGCAGGCTTCAGCTGCTCAAAGCGCCGCCGCGCTTCTAGAAAAGTTAGGCGTTCCTTAACGCGTAGCTCCTGTATGCTCTTTTCATCGCAAAACTGCGGACACTGACGAGAGCTTGATGGATGTTTCCCTCCACAGTTCACGCAGCAGGTGTCCCGAGTACAGGCGGTGTCCTCATGTGCTGCCAAACCGCAACGCTCACATATCGCAGGATGCGTGCACGAGCCCCTAGTATGCCCGAACCTCTGGCACTGAAAACAGCGCATGGGATTCGGGACATACGGACGTACTGCAGCGCGCTCATACCCACAGAAGATGTATTCGGGTAAAGTAGTTCCCTTGAAGGTTAGGAACACCGTTTTTAAGGGAATCTCTTTTCCATCCTGCTTTCGGGATAGGCGGTACGCTTGAATGACCCTTTGGTCTGAGAGGCAGGTGACAATGTCCTCCGTTGACAGATCATCCAGGCTGGAGGTGGTGACAACTCCCCTACACGAGTTCAATGATTTGTGTGGGGCTACCCGGACCGGGTAGGAGCCCAACAAACTCGCTTTTAACAACTTTTGGGACTGTTCAGCATTGCACGTCTCAAGCAAAAGCGTACCGTCTCTCAGTCGCGTTGCGTTTTTTACTGAGCCACAGATCCTATCCACTTCACGCTTAATATAGAACGGGCTTAGGTTCTTCATCGTTTTTCCTTCACATGCCAAGGTCATCACCAGAAAAACATCAGTAAATGGGGTTTTGCGCGGATGCATGATTGATTTGGACCCCCTTCCGGAACCGTCGGCGTCAGCCTGCCATCCGGGGGTCAAGGGATAAAAGACACCAAAATCTCCTCGGTCTGTGCCGCCATGGAGACCCCTCCATGACTGACCTCAAGGCGTACTTCAGAGGAGCTACCCTCCGATCTCCACTGCTTGTCCGCATGGGTAAACCGTTCACCACGTGACACCCCGGTTTTATGCCCCCACCACAGGAATAACCGCCTGTGGCTCCCCGCTTTAGCACACGCTGCCTCAACGGAGTCAGCGTGGATTCAGGGGACTTCGAGTTGATTACACCGGGGTTCCGTCAGCGGTAACACGTCCGGCCGGTGATACTAACCCGACGGCACGCGGCCGTCGGGAGATTAACACCGGCCGTGCCCTCAAGGAGCTACGTGGGTGTACATGACGTGTGGACGGGCTCCGCACCTAAGGCTACACATGGGGGCAGTGTGAAGGGTCCTCACAACCTTCGCGCCTGAGACCTCCGAAGAGCACACAAGTCGGGGGCCGCGCAGAAAACCGTGGGACAGGACCACGGAGATAGGAAAGATCCCTGCTGGTGAGACAGGAGTTATAAATCTAGGAACTTACAAACTAATAATCAGAATAAACCTAGAAGAGGAAGAGGGTGATATAAAAAACAACATAAAACGCTGCACGTGGCACAGTTAATGAAAGTGGAGGGGGTGAAGTGATAGTGAGCAGCTCGGGGCCCCGGGTGCGCCAAACCCGGACCTACCGTGGTAGGTTCCCCTGGGGGAGTTTGATTTCGGAGTCCTCTTCTCCTAGATGAGTTGTCGACCAAGACTAACGAGCCTCATCTACCCGTTGGAATGTTCTTAGCTTCCCCTCACCTCTTGCCCACCAGTGGTCACGAAGACTCACTTAGTAGGCCGTCT